>JXCR01147708.1:213224-288797 GCA_002079205.1 Phalaenopsis hybrid cultivar
CTCTTTGTTCTCTATAAAGATGGCTTACTGTTAATTCAAGGTTTATACACCCTGGTGCATTGACTGTGAAGCCACGAGCAGGAAAANGTGAATTTTTTCAAAGGGTTAGAAAGGCTTTAGTAGACCTAGTTTGAATTGGTTCTAAAACCTTTACTAAGCTATATGTGACTACAATTCAGCTCTTTGCCATAGCAATCAAAACGATGTTTCACTAAGTATGTCCCAAAGCATGTGTCTGAAAGCAACCATGTCTAGTTCAGATCTATGGAGATAGGACTCTTAAGAGCCCATGTCTGACATTATATGTGATGCGTCCTTGCTCTCATCTTTTTAAGATAAAAATCAAATTTGGCTTTATTTCAGCGCAAGATTAGTGACAAATGGGAAATATAACTATGACTTGAACCTGATTAAGTTGGAGCTCCAACATCTCATCCTTAGGTTTCTCTTTTATCGTGCTATTTGTATCTTAGAAAAATAAAATGATTGGTTTTTCGCATACAAATGCTTGAGAGATGTTTATTTTAGATGTCTTTAATTGTAACTTAGGTTTATTTGGTGAAGGGATTCTAATCATTTTTTCATTCTATACTCATATTTGATGTCAAGGCATGCCCGAAGAAGCAAATTTATCTACTTGTATATGAAACATGTTTTTGTAATCTCTTTTATATGATACAATGTTTCCAAGTGGCAATTGGCATGTTAACTTCGCAAGGTTTCTTGTATGCTTGTGTCTCTCTGCTTCATAGGCTTATACAATTTTAGGGACTATACTAATGAGGTTGCTGGGTATTCTAACCTTTTTTCTCGTAAGATAATAGGCTGCAGAATAACTTGAGTTGGCAAAGCCGCAATAAGTTTTAAGAATCCTAAAAAGGTTGTCCACTTAATTTATACATCCTATTCCGCGTTCTACTTCAAGTTCTCAATACATAGTAAAATATATATATATTTTTTAAATAGGTTTTGCTGTGCTCTCATATCATAAAATTTTTTAGCTTAAGAGAGTTGCGTTGAAAACGTAAACCATTGCAGCTGCATCAAATGGAATATCTTAATCTTGAAGCAGTTCTTTTTTTTTTCATTTTCTTTTTTTGACTTGCAATGGATATGTTGCACGTTATGTGATTCTCCTCCTTGACTCATGCATTATAAATATTATTAATATGCTTCGTAAGTTCTGTTATTCAAATTTGACAATGTTTCAATTACCCAGGTGACTGCATTCGATAATAGGATTGGATCAAAATACCTTATGGAATCGGACATTTCTCCAGGGAATTTAGAAGTAAACTTTAACTCCTTGAGATTCAACTAGTTCTCATTGAATTTGAATTGTTTAAATATTGGTACTATAATGATTTTCAGGAGTTCTGCTCAGGACTACTTCATGGTACTCTCTCGCCTTTCTTCAAGTCAGAACCCATTTCAAATTATGTAAGATTCATTAGTTTTTCTCTTGCACAATTTCCATAAGCCACCATGGTCCAACTGTTTAATATTTACCCTTTTACACTATTATACTTTTCTCATTCTGTCACCATCTCAGCTAAGTTTGTCATGTTTTGTCATTTCTGAAATTTGCTTGAAAAAATAAATTCGAGTCACTTTCACGTCAATCTCATGACATCTATACTGTGCTCACCTGATGAGAATATTCAAATTCCTGGTGAAATTTGCAGAATGAGATGATTGAAAAAGTTGTTGGTAGGACATTTGATTCCTCCATCTTGGAGAGTGCTGAGAATGTTTTTCTTGAGGTATGATGGCGTATCATTGATTATGAAGTATTCTCCATTTCTTTCATTTTCTAGTTATTCCCAGCCTCTGCTCTTTGTTCTCTTTAAAGATGGCTTACTGTTAATTCAAGGTTTATACACCCTGGTGCATTGACTGTGAAGCCACGAGCAGGCAAATTGAGAAGTTGGCCAAGCATTTTAAAGGACAAGAAAATCTAAAATTTGCTAGGATTGATGCGTCTCTAAATGAACATCCGAAACTGCAGGTACATGTTCATGCTCGAGTAAAGTAGTTTAAAATATTGAAATTCATGCTCTCAAATCTTTAAACTTAGGATGATCATAGTTTAAAATTGCTCATCAAATTCTTGGTCTCTAATCATATTTGATTCATAAACTTCACCTAGAATTTGAAGTGCTACGGCTTGCAGTTCAACCAAATTACTATAAGGGCTCATTTGGTTGGTTTGATATTCAAAATGTATAGGATTTGTTGATCCTGTATTTTGAAATGGAATTTATAATATTTCTCATTTTTTTGGATGTTGATTTGCTCACATATTGCAAACCAATTTATTGGATCGATATATTTTAAGGTTGTCTTCCTTGTTTTGGAGCTCCTACCCAACTATATCTCTCTAGCCCAACCAAGGGTCAAAGCACTTTTTTGTCTTGTTGAAAATGGTTGGAGATCATCGAGATCATCGGATCCTGGTCAGAACTTTACTAGAGTTAAACATATAAAGCACTAGAGATTGCTATAGCCTAGACAAAACTTCTAGTATCGCCATTGGTGTTTGTTAGAATTCAACCAAATTTTTATCTGAATTTTATCAATTTTTGAGCAACCTTCCCCCCTCCCTGCCTTCTGCACCTGGACTAACTGGTCCGGGCGGGAGAAGGGTTGGTCAGCTCCCTCCTATGGGTTTGGTACATCCTTTTAACAGTGGACTCAATCCTAATTATCTAAGGATTATATATTTGTTTTATGTGTTTTAGGTTTTCAGTTTTGATAAGTTATTTTGTCGTGACTACTGGCGATGTCTATTCCTCTCTTCTAGGGTTGTATCTAAAGGCGACTGGTGTTCCGACTGTATCTCATTCTGAGGTGGTGATTACCTTTGATATCCTTTCCCTCCACTGTCGCTGTCTTCAATCCCTAATGTAGCCGACGGGTAGCCCTCTTGTTGTCTTCCTGTAGCTGCCTCCCTTCCACCTTCAGCCAACTCCCACTACCCTCCTCCTGTAACCTCCAGCCGCCAGACAACTTTGTTGCTGCCTTCTTACAGCCGCCTCATTACCCGTCGCAGCTTTCCTCGCTGTAGCAACCCTATCACTACTCTTTCATTAACCTGTCCTAGCCTTCCCTGTTGCAACCACCCTAGCCCAACCCTGCCATCCAATAAGTCTCCTGCTTACTACATTTCGGCCCTCACCCCCTCCATACCCCCCTTAAGCCGCTACACCANTAGGTTTTTCAGTTTTGATAAGTTATTTTATCGTGACTACTGGCGATGTCTATTCCTCTCTTCTAAGGTTGTATCTAAAGGCGAGTGGTGCTCCGACTGTATCTCATTCTGAGATGGTGATTACCTTTGCTATCCTTTCCCTCCACTGTCGTTGTCTTCAATCCGTAATGTAGCCGACGGGTAGCCCTTTTGCTGTCTTCTTGTAGCTGCCTCCCTTCCACCTTGCCATCCACCTTCAGCCAACTCCCACTACCCTCCTCCTGTAACCTCAAGCCGCCAGACAACTTTGTTGCTGCCTTCTTACAGCCGCCTCATTACCCGTCGCCGCCTTCCTCGCTGTAGCAACCCTATCACAACTCTTTCATTAACCTGTCGTAGCCTTCCCTGTTGCAATCACCCTAGCCCAACCCACTGCCATCCAATGAGTCTTCTGCTTACTACATTTCGGCCCTCACACCCTCCATACCCACCGCTAGACCACTTCCCTCGTCCCAGCCATATTTTGAGTTTGTGTTGACTTTTTTATTTCCTAGTTTCGTATGTTTTGATTGTAATTGCTAATTGATTTCAGTAATAAAATTTACATGTCCCGTTGTTGTTTGGTTAACTTCGGTATCATTTGGTATCAGAACTAGCCTAACCCTAGTCCTATCCTTGGGCTACCTAAAACCCCCGCTACCCAAACTAAAATTTTCTTTCTCATCCAACATTACACCCAAACCCAAATCATGCAACTGAGAAGACTTGTTAGACGCTGATCAAGAGTTTACCATAGATGTGATACAACAATAACTCCGCAGAGGGCTATAGAGACTCGATGAAATTTAGGAATGGTCCTACGAAGAGATCACCATCGACTGTGATAGCAAGATTTGAGGAGAGCGAGAATAACATTTGAATTCTTCATGTAAGGATTATTTCAATGAAAAGGAGAATCAATAACTATGCTTCGAGATTTAATATCAGAGGAGGATGAGAGAGGAAGTATCTGTTGGAGGTTATAAAGACTTAAGAGTAAAAGTGAATGTATTGGATTTCGAGGGAAGATTGAATCCAGATGACTTCATTTAGTGATTGCAAATCATTGAAAGGATCTTTGAATGCAAAGAAGTGCCAGATGAAAGAAAGTGAATGTCATTGCCATCAAGCTGAAGAAAAGCGCCTCATTGTGGTGGAGAATTTGAAGAGAAAGATGGAGATAATGATAGGACAAGATCATCACCTAAGAGAAAATGAAGAAGGCAATGCAGCGATAGTGCCTACGATCACACAACCACAAGGATATTTTTTTGAAGCTCCATCATCTGTAGTAGAGGGAGCTATCAGTGGAGAATTAAACAATAGAATTTATACAACTTAAGTTGAAATGTGTTCTCACAGAGCTAGAGGAGCACACAATAGTCAGGTACTTGGAAGGTATGAAGCCATCCATTAGTAACGTGGTTCAAGTACAATCTTACTGGTCGTTGGGTAATGTTCAGACCTTGACCTTGAAGGTGGAGAGACAATAGATGCTGAGCAGACACCCATCGTCATTTCAACAGCTACCCACAACTAGATATATCAGTAAGAGGACATGCTTAAGGGAGTTGAGAAGACTGATCAGGAGAATGACAAAGCCGTTCAAAGTGAGAAAAAGTTTGAGCAGAGTAGCACGCCCATTACAGTTCCAACCAATAAATGCTTTAGATGCCATGAATATCGGCACATCACCTCCAGTCTCCCTACGAGCAGAGTTGTCTCATTCACCGTGTAGTGATTCAGTGGAGGAGGTGAGCGAGGAGGTAGCTGAAGAACAGGGTGACAAGTACCGGCTTCCACCAAATGAGGGCGAGATGTTTGTGGTTCGACGGGTCCTTCAGACTGAGGCTACGAGGGAGCAATAGTGGCTTCACCATTACATATTTTACGTCTGATGCACTATGAAGGGAAAGGTATGCAACCTCATCATCGATGGAGGTAGCAGCAAGAATGTGGCGTCAAGTGGTGGATAAGTTAAGTCTCACGACTTAGAGGCATTTCCAGCTGAACTCGTTGATGTAGTTGAAGGAAAACATGGTCAGCAATAATAAGATTTGGATCAGGTGTGGTGCGACGTGGTGCTCATGGATGGCTGTCAAATCCTGTTCTAGAGAACGTGATAGTTTGATCGCCGAATTCAACACTATAAATTCAAGAACACCTACTTATTCACCAAGGATGAAAAGCGCATAGTTCTCTTACCTTCTACGGAGTCCAAGAATGTAGGTGTTCTTGCCAATGGAGAAGCGCCAGTGAGATCAAATTTGGTAATGATAGAGAATAACATAACAAAAGAGCCAAATTTAGATGTTGGGCAACTGATACAGAGAGAATTCTATGATATTTTGACTAATAGTTGGTCGCGGAGCCGCCAACATCATGAGTAGTGTTGTTTGTCTTTACGTCAGTTAGGGCTAAGCCAACCTTGTAAGACCCTGCAGAGTATACTTGATACGAAGTATTAATTTAGTTCAACAATGTACCCCTAGATGGTTGGATTGATTTGAATGGTTATTCGCATGTGGGAAAACTGTCTAAAGTGTTATGGGGAACAGTGCAACCGTAAGTGAGATACAGGTGCTCATATTGATGTTGTCAAAGATCCTCCAACTTTGGGGGGGGGTGTCTACAGTAGCTCCTCTAACTTCAAAGTGCCTCATCCGACTCCATACTATGAGGAGATAGAAGCTTCGATGGATGAGGTCATAGTTCCCCCAACCCCGGGAAACTGGAGCGAACGTAAGTGGCATGGGATTCCCCTCCCACGTTCCAACGCCTAGACCGGTCATGTGAGGGGCGTGGGATTCCCCTTCCATGTTCCAGCATCTGGACTGACTTACTCCCATGGGCTTGGTGCCTCCTTTCATTAGTGGGTCTAACCCTAATTATCTGGGGTATATACATTTGCTTCGTCTATTTTAGGTTTTCAATTTTGATGAGTTTTCTTTTGTGATAGCCGTTGACATCTATTCTTTCCTTCTATAGTTGTATCCAAGGTTGAGTGGTGCCCTGACTGTATCTCATTCTGAGGTAGTGATTATCCTCAACTTTCCTTTCCTCCGCTTTCTTTCTTTCGTTTCCACCGCCCTCCATCCCTATTTTAGTCGTCGAATACCCTCTTATTGTATTTCTGCAGCCACCTCCCTTCAACCTTGCCATCCACCTTCAGCCAGCTCCACCTACCCTCTTCTTGCAACCTCCACCTGTCAGACAATCCTGTTGCTACCTTTCGACAGCTGCCTCATATCCTGATGCAACCTTCCCTGCTGTAGCAACCCTATCACAACCCTTCCAGTAACCTGATGTAGCCTTCCCTGTTGTAGCCACTCTACCTCCAACCTACTACCATCAAACCAACCCCCTGCTTGCTACCTTTCGGCCCTCACCCTCTCAATACCCACTACTCCCCCTTAAATTGTAGCACCAACACATGTGATGTCTTTTGTTATCTCCTAGTTCCATGTCTTTTGGTTGTAATTCCTATTTGATTTCAGTGATAAAATTTATATTTTTTTTCGTTGTTTGTTTAACCACAATATCATTGTGGCTAATATTTTAGAAGAGAAGCATAAAGCGTTGTGTTTCACCTTTAATAAGGTTGGGCATAAGTCCGTAGGCATGAGATTTGAGCCTCATGAAATTTTTATTTTTAATATTCATAGATTAACAACAACAACAATAACAACAAGCCTTCATCCCACTAAGTGGGGTCGGCTACCTGAATTCTTTTTCTCCATGATGTCATATTGAGTGTCATATATTTTTAATATTCATTAATAAAAAAATATGACTGAAAAGTCGAATATAAGAAAAAAAATTGAAATAAATTCCAAAAGCAATTGCCAGTAATTATATGAATCATATTCTAACTCCAAATTCTGATAGGCAAAAAGTGTGATGAGAGAGTCTCTCGCTAAGCATATGAAAAGTTGAAAATAAACACAATACGATGGCAATAATTGTGATTCAAGCTTTGCCTTTGATATTTCTTTGGGTTTGTAGGACAGGAAGCATTTGATTGGATTTAAGATTTTAGAATTCAAATCATCTTTTATCAAATTTTTTTAATTTAATCTGTAGGAAAGTTATTTATAATAATTGCTTAAGATTTAGTAATTTGTAGTTTAATTTAATTTAAACTATATTAAGGTGTAATTACATAGCTAGAAGGGTGCAAAAGGAGCACCTAGGCACCTAGGGTGATGCTGCATGTAGCATGTCTTGCAGCCAAACACCTCTTTTGGATACTATTGGATTCTGTTGTGCTGCCTCAACATAATGGGCACCTTGGAAAAGTCCAAAAAAGATCTTTTAAAACACTAGTAACTTAAAAAGAGATTACAATCGACTTGGAGGATCTCTAAGATTCATAACAACCCAGCTGTGATTTATTTTTCATTGCTTGTGCACGTGAAAATAATATCCTTATTGTTTGGGATTTGTCGATTTTTAAATTCATACTTTTTTTTTTGCTTTCAATTTACAAACAACCACATTTAATCTAAAATAAATTATTTTGGCTAGTCATGAATAATGTTCATGTTTTACTTTTATTTAAAACTTTGCATTTCATTTTTTTTCATGGTTATTAATATATCCTTTTAAACACTTTTATTTTATATTTATAAGATGTTATATAGTAAGGCTAGCATGTCAGAGTCATGTGATATGCAACAACAATCATTTCTTCAAATATGTTATGATCATATTCAGTTGGAGGGGTAGGGCTTGATGAAGAACCAACATGATCTTACTTAACAGTGGGTTTATACTCTTCATGTGCAGTCTAGTACCAATAATTAGATTATAAATACTTACAATATAAATCTACCTCGACTTCTTCCGTTGTTAGGATTGCTTGATTTTTGTGATTCACACATGGACATCGAAACTTACCTATTGGAAGGTAAGTGTTAAGTTGTGATGCCACTTGCACAAAATACTCTACACCATTCAAGGATTTATCAGCGAGTCATTTTGTTCTTAGATACAATCTATTATACATCAATAATCTTAAATCTCGGATATCTATTAGCGCCCTATATATGGGTTTAAAGATGAAGACATTTAACAAAGACCTTTTCANTTGAAAATAATATCCTTATTGTTTGGGATTTGTCGATTTTTAAATTCATACTTTTTTTTTTTGCTTTCAATTTACAAACAACCACATTTAATCTAAAATAAATTATTTTGCCTAGTCATGAATAATGTTCATGTTTTACTTTTATTTAAACCTTTTCATTTCATATTTTTTATGGTTATTAATATATCCTTTTAAACACTTTTATTTTATATTTATAAGATGTTATATAGTAAGGCTAGCATGTCAGAGTCATGTGATATGCAACAACTTATTCTGCTTATGATGAAATATGAGAAATGCTAAATTAGCTTTAAATTTAAGATTAAGATTTTCATATGAAATTTTAGGAATTTGGATGAATGACATGCAAGTTGGCAAACAAAATTATTTAAAAAATATTATTACTTGTTTGTGAGAAAATAAGTGAGAAGAAAAAAATTCATGGTTAATGAGAAATGATGAAGTTTTATTTTGTTAGGTTAACGATAAAAATGGGCTTGAAATATTAGTGTTAGCCTATAGGGAGTTAAAACGTAACATTGTTTAGAGGAATAGGTTACTAAAAGGGCAATTTCCACTAATTCTAAGACAAGATATGATAAATATTTTTAGTGCTTAAATTGGATTAGAAAATAGTTTGAAAAATTAATTTTAGGAAGAGATGATTGAACTATATAAATGAAGACGAAAGAATATTTTATTGGGGGTGATTTTAAATGAGCATATAACTTTTATTAGTATGAGTTATTGTGGATTCATGTTGGTGCATAATAAAAGATATAAATGTAGTACAATAACAACAACAACAATTATAATAAATCTTTATTCCACTAAGTGTGGTCGGCTACATGAATTCTTTTTCTCCATTGTGTCATACTTAGTATCATATTTTGATTGAATTCTAATAAATATAGATTTTTTTTATATACAACTGCCCAAGTTCTTCTAGGACTACTTCTACCTTTAACACATGTCAAATCTAAAACATTTACTATCCTAACTGTGCCATCAGTTGGTTGAAGTTTAATATAACCAAATCATCTAAAGCGACACTCTAACCATATCAGCCACTGGAGCTACTCCAACCCTTTCACAAATATATTTGTTTCCTATCATGTCTTTAAGTGTAAAGTAATTCATCCACCCGAACATTCTCATCTCAGCAACACTTAGGCTCCGTTTGGGAGGACTTTGGGAGCGCTGTGTTGGGAGCGCCCGCGAAGTTATGCCGTTTGGAAGCTGCTGCTAAGACATGCCAAGATATTTATTAGTGTAATTTACGTTAATTATGTGTGACACTATTTGATGAATGTATACTTCTGAAGTATCAAATACAATGTTATGACAGTTTTGTAAACAAATTTACTAAACATGAGTTTAATGGACATTTACTTACAATGAAATTTAAGTAAATTTTTCTTCCATAGTAGTTGCTTCAGCAATTTAAATTTTTCTGGGTCCTTATCATTAATGCAAATTAAAGCTAATTTTACTTCATTGTGATTGTCTCATTTTAATTCATCATTAATTTGAATTTCTACTTCTGAATTATGAAATAAATGGGTGTCACAGTTCTTTTACAAACAAATTAATTGAACAGGGGCAGAATGATCAATTTCTTAGAAACAGCCACCCCACAGCTATTTTTACACAGCTGCAACAAACAGACAACCAACTTCCCCGCAGCAGCTTTCTGGGACAGTGCAGCTGCTGCTGAAAAGTTGAGAAGCTGCAGCTGCACCAAACAGAGCCTTAATCTTATGTTTCCTTCCACATGCCAACATTCTGCACCATAGAGCATTGTTTGTCCCATCACCATTTTATAAAATTTTTCTTTTAGTCTAAGCAGTACTTTTCAATCACACAATAGGCTTGATGCATTCCTCCTACTTAAACCATCCAACTTTAATTCTACTAATAATATCCCCATCAATATCACCATTATTTTGAACAATAAACCTGAGATATCCAAAACGTTCATTCCTTTTAATTTCTTGATCACTCATTATTATAACCCAACATCTAGATCTACTCAACAAAAATTGTGTGTTGATCCTCTTTATTTATCTCTACTTTTCTATCAAATCTTTCAATAAATATATAACTTCCATAATAGACTTACTCGGCATGAATCCAATTGAGAAATTTTTGTATCACATTGTTTCTTCTATTCAATTACTCTCTTCCATAACTTTAATGCGTGACACATTAACTTAATTTCTTTATAATTTGCACTCTTGTGCATCTCCTTTGTTCTTAAAAATTGGAACTAATAGACTTTTTCTTCACTCATCATACATCTTTATAGTTTTTAAAATAATATTAAAAAGTTTAGAAAGCTAAGAAACTCTCAGATCTAAACATTTTCACATTTATATTGGAATACCATCAGATTCTACTTTTTTTCCATACTTAAATTTTCTTTACAGTCTCCTTAACTTCTTTTTTACTAATGTCATGGCAGAAATAACAAATTTTATTATTATTTATAATATTAAGATCCTTAAAGTTGATCATATTTTTACAATCTTCATTAAATACTTTATCGAATATCTCACACTTCTATGTTGAATATCTTCATCTAAGAAAAATACTTTTTGATTTTCATCATTAATATACTTTATTTGAACTAAATATTTAATTCTATAATCTCTTTGTTTAACTAGCTTATATATATANCTCTCCTCTAGCTCTCGTTCGCTGCAAGTGCGTTGCTTTGTCGAGCTGCGAGTTTTGCGGTTTCAACAACTGTTTGTCGGGCAGTGTTGCTGTGATGAAGCTTCCTTCGTTTACGACTGAACCTGACAAAATCTCCTTTGCCCACGTGGTGGGTAATTCTCAGAGGGAGACGGCGGTTGTCTTCCCCTCAAGTTATAAGGAGCAACGGGAAGGTGATTGCCCCACTATCAAGATTGCAAGCAGGAAAAGTGGGAAAGCAACACTTTTTTTCTCTGAGCTAGAAATTTCATCCCTTACTGATAAATTCAAGTTTGCTCTTATTGAAAAATTTCAGTGGGGACACCCACCTATGGAAGTTATCAGGAAAAGTATTGATGATCTCAAATTAGCAGGAAAGTAGAAAGTAGGGCTCATAGATGGGAGACATGTATTAATTCAACTAACCGTGCTTGAAGACTACACTGAGCTTTTTTCCAAAAAATATCTCAACATTGCTGGTAAACCAATGAAACTACTCAAGTGGTATCCTGATTTTGACCCCAAGCGCGAATCTCTTACTGTACCTGTATGGTTTAGTTTACCTAATCTCAAGCTGCATTTTTTTCACCATCAAGTTATTTACTCTATTGGTGTCATACATGGGGACCTTTTGAAGCTAGATCTACCCACTTTTAACCTAACCAAACCTTCTG
Source organism: Phalaenopsis hybrid cultivar (assembly GCA_002079205.1). Classification (NCBI taxonomy): domain Eukaryota; kingdom Viridiplantae; phylum Streptophyta; class Magnoliopsida; order Asparagales; family Orchidaceae; genus Phalaenopsis; species Phalaenopsis hybrid cultivar. The sequence goes on from JXCR01147708.1 coordinate 224,914, forward strand.
TGGTCAGAATATTTGTTGAAAGAGATTTTACTTTACCTGATGTTACTGAAGTCTGATTGGGCACAACTCACAATGGATATTGACAACAAATTGTTATGGAGCATAGACCTCCTTATTGTTCTCATTGTATGATGTTTGGGCACAACCTTGATAAATGCTATAAGTTTCATCCTAATTTGAAATATAAAGATCAAGTGAATAAGAATGAATCTGACCCCACTGCTTTGGATATATCTGTTCAATCTGAAAAGAAAAATACCACAGAACAGGTTATGGTGTATGGGTTAATCGCCCCCGTGGATCCTCCATCTGAAAATACTATTTCTGCAATCGATGAGAGCTGGATGACCCTGCTGAGCAACCTACACTTTCAAACCCTCCTCAGTTGCAGGAAGCATTAGGTGAAGAAGAGACATTTCATGCTTCACACACACTTGAACCTACAGTCATTGCAACAGTTGACAATCCTTCTTCTGGTTCTCATCAGCTTTTATCTGCCCGGCGTTCTGTTTACCAACACGATGATCAAATGAAAGGAATGACAGGTCTATTCAAGGAGGAAGAAGAAGATTGGAGGCAAACTTCAGCTTGGGAACCTAATGGATGATACTTTGGTTACTTCGGGAAATGGCTCGGCACTCAACAATTTGTTATCTGGATCTCGTCCTAGAACTAGAGGCAGAGGCAGGACTAAACTGGCTCGTCCCTAGCTATTTCTTTTCCGTGATTTTGGTATCTTTTTTTTTTTGGTTTTCCTGTATATTTTATCTTTTGGGGTGTTTGTGTGTGTTGTATCGTATGGGTAGGGTGCCTCTATTGAGCTCTCTCATACAATATTTTTGTATCTTTCCTATTTTAATAGATTTAGCCCTTGGGCTTTCAAAAAAAAAAAGCTTTATTTTAGGCCTTCTCATACAACTTTTCTGTATCTTTTCCGTTTTAATATATTAGCCCTTGAGCTTTTTCTAATCTTTCTTTTAGGCTCTCTCATACAACATTTTTGTATCTTTTCCGTTTTAATATATTTGCCCTTGAGCTTTTTCTAATATATATATATATATATATCATTCTCTTTAGTATCTAATATATTTTAATGATGGTTAAAATCACAATTCTTAACATTACAAATGTACTTTTAGACTCCCTACATAATACTTCGTATTTTTTTCCATATCTCCAAATTTTTACATCTAAATCAATTTTTATAATTATTTTTTTAATTTTTTATCTTTACTTGCACATTATTATTCCACCATCAATTATTTTTGTTTATAAAAGTTTTTCTTTTTTATTTTCTAAACACATCTCTTACAACTTGCTTAATTGTACTCGTTACTTTTTCTCACATAATATTTGTTACTTCATGACATCGTAAATCTTAAGATTATAAATTTTACCATAAAAATAAATATATGTCTTTTAAGTACTTTTGTCTATTTATATGATAATACTTTGTTATGTTTTTCAGCTTCCAACCTTTCATCTTAAAATTTAAAATCAATAATTGAAGTTGGGTACTTAAATTTTCACTTCGAATGACCTTATAATCCTAATAATTTCTATATATATTTTTCTCATAAAAAAATAATCAATTTATGTATTATTAGATCCATTCCTATAAGTGATAATAAACTCATCTATCTTTTTAAATAAAGTATTAGTAATAACAAAATCATTAAAGTAAAATTTAATATGATACATTCTTCATTAGTTACTCCAAAATTATAGTTACAATGATTATTTTTAAAAGTTTCTATCTCTCTACCAACATGTCCATTTAAATTTTCCCTAATAATTTTTTTCTTGAAGGGTATCCTTTGTATTAATTGTTCTAGGTTTTTCTAATTTTTTTTAACTTATATTCAATCCTACTTGTGGAGCATAGACATTTATAATGTTAAGAATGTTAGTATCGACAACAATCTTTAGAGCTATAATTATATCTCCAACTTTATTAATTTTTATAATATTATCCTTCAAATTCTTATATATAATTACACCTAGATCGTTTTTAGTATGACTCTTATTTGAATACTAAAGTTTAAAATTTAAGTTATGTATCTCATTAGCATTGTCTCCAATCAATTTAATTTTTTGAATGCATAAGATATTTATTTTTCCAAGAATAATAATATCTACTAATTTTATTAATTTACCTATCAGAGTAACCATATTTCAAGATATTATCCTAATATTATTTTCACAGATTAAATTTTTTCTCTGCATCTATCCATAATATGATAATTGCACATTTTTACTTTATTCAAGCCATATAATGTGTTGCTTTTAGGAGATGCTCTAGTATTGACTTATTGATTTAAAAGAAGATATAGATGTAGTGAGAATTAATTTTATTTTTGCAGCGTATGATTTTCAATAGCCAATACATACTTTAAGAAATAAGAAAAACATGTAGCCACCAAATCTCAAGTATACATTTTTTCACTTTTAAGAAAGAAAGCTTTTTTTATTAATATTGTAAGTTGATCTTAAAAGAAAGTTTAACCACGCAACATAAATAGTACTTAATGATGTAAATTTTAGATGAATACAAAAAAAATCAAATAAATAATTATATTAGGATAAGATGATGAAACCTAGAAGGCAGTAAATTATTAGTTTTTTGGGTTAGTTGCTTAGAAAAGTAAATCCCAACTTCTTAGTGAAGTCAATTATGACGCGCGTAAGATGGCTCACTCTATCAAGGTTGCTAATAGGATTATGATGTGAAAAATTCAACCATAATTCTCCCCAATTATCCTTGCCAAAGAACTTGACTATTTAACTCTATTTTTAAGAAGACATCTTTATTCCTTATGAATGGGTGATCAGTGGGTAAGAACATTCGATAACAATCGAACAATGAAATTTTCCCCTTATGTTTTAAAGTAAATGCCTTTGACAGATCTAAACAATAAGGACAAACCAATTTTCCCACAACGCTCTAACTTGATATCAATCTCATATGCTGGAAAATCACATATTATCCACATCAAAGCAACTTTCAAGTGTATATTTTGTTTTTGTAGCAATATCATTAGTCACCATTCATGTTTCCCATAATGTTTGAAGCTCATGTACTAAAGTTTGCAAGTGCAAATGAATATTCTTTGGGGCTATGTAAATATGATACGATCAACTTCAGAAACTAAAAGGCATGGTCATGCTTATATCAAGTGGTAAGTTATATGTCGTAAATTGATTGTATGGTGTGAGCTCATCTGGTCAAACCTAACATCGTGTGATTCGATTGTAAACTTAGGATATGTATGATCAAAATATTTTGAGGCTTCTCCATCCATCAGATGACTCAAAGAACTAGTATCCCCAAATTTATTCTAGTGCATTGTCATGTGATGAGTTAGACGCATGGAGGCGAAGTCTTTAAAGATGGGGAATGAGCGGCATGTAGTAGATGAAATTTTTTTTCAATTTTTTACTTTTTTTACTTTTTGGTTTGAATATCTCTGCACCACAAAATCTACGTTGCATCTGTCTTATATTACAACATATAATCATTAACACAATAATTTATATTCTTTAATATATCTAACTTCAATTCTAATTTTTTTATTCTGTAGAGGTCCTTTGGAACTAGTTTTTTTTAGGGATTGCCTCTTTTAGTGATGTTCAATTTGGTTAAAACAATTTCTAGATATATTGTAATATGATATATTGTAATCTGATTTAATACTCAACATTCTAAGCGCTATTGACAACCTTGAATGTGTGGTGCAATCTTTCCACAAAGACAGTTGTGCGACATTCAATAAGTTGTAGAATTTTCGTGTTTCATCGGTCGGTGGATTATTCTCAGAAATGTTCTCAACAATCATTTCTTCAAATATATTATGATCATATTCAGTTGGAGGGGTAGGGCTTGATGAAGAACCAACATGATCTTACTTAACAGTGGGTTTATACTCTTCATGTGCAGTCTAGTACCAATAATTAGATTATAGGTACTTACAATATAAATCTACCTCGACTTCTTCCGTTGCTAGGATTGCTTGATTTTTGTGATTCACACATGGGCATCGAAACTTACCTCTTGAAAGGTAAGTGTTAAGCTGTGATGCTACTTGCACAAAATACTCTACACCATTCAAGAATTTATCAGTGAGTCATTTTGTTCTTAGATACAATCTATTAAATCTCGGATATCTATTAGCGCCCTATATATGGGTTTAAAGATGAAGACATTTAACAAAGACCTTTTCATACATAGTTGTGTATGGAAACTATTCAAATATGTGTATATATCCTAAATGCATGTGTAATTGCATCGAGGCATTTATATACATACCAACCAATTCTTAGCATATCTACACACAAACACACATACCACCTAATTCTAATGTACTTATCTAACATCAAACTTATAATATATACATTCATATCACCCTGTGTGTATGTGTGTAAAATCTTACATTAATCAGTTGTATTCCTATATTCAGAGTGAGAAAAAACAAATGTGTGCGTGTCTTTGTAAAATCCAACATTAATCAACTGTATTCCTATAGTGAGAGTGAGAAAAAATATTTTTTTAAACGAGACTAATTACATTTTTAAAGAGTGCATGGTATTAAGATTTATAATTACAAAAAAGAAAAGTAAAAGACCGTGAAAAGAGGGTTGTGAGCAAAATTAGTAGATTTGTTTTGATGATTTGTATAATGGAATTGACATTAAGAAGAAAATGAAATATAAACTTGTTAAGATAAGAAATGAAAAATATGAAGACATTCAATAACAAAAACAACAAGCCTTTATCCCACTAAGTGGGGTCAGCTACATGAATCCTTTTTCTCCATTGCGTCCTATTGAGCATCATATTTTCATTTAATTCTAATTGATTAAGATAATTTTTTATACTTTATGCCCAAGTTTTTTGGTCTACCTCTTTCCTTTTTAACATAAGTCGAATTTAAAACATCTACTCTTCTTATAGGATCATCAGATGGTCGACGTTTAATGTGACCACACCTTCTAAGACGACTCTCTAATTTTTTTCTATTACTGGAGCTAAACCAATCTTATTATGGATATATCCATTTCTTATTTTGTCTCTGAGTGTCAAGCCACTCATCCACCTAAGCATTCTCATCTTAGCGACATTTTACTTTATTTTATGCTTTTCTTTTAAGGGCTAACATTTTGCGCCATCGAGCATTGCAACTCTTATCACCATCTTATAAAATTTTCCTTTCAGTCTAAGCGATACTTTTCTATCACACAATAGACCCTATGCATTCTTGCGTTTCAACCAAGCAACTTGATTTCTACTAATAACATCCTCATCTATATCACCATGACTTCTAATAATAGATCCGAGATATATAAAAAGTTCACACCTTTTAATAATTTGATCATTCATAGTTACAACTCTGTCACTGGTGCTACTCTACTAAAATTACATTCCTTGTATTCAGTGTTAGATCTAATCAAACTAAGGCCGAACAGCCTTGACATATAGAATTTTAGTAGAACTTTGTAAGAGATGAAAAAAATAAAATAAAATTTCAAGAGTTAAGGTTGTTCATGATCATTTTTTATTAAGTTTCTTTTTTTGTCTTTATACTTGTACTTGAAATAAAGTATGGTTAGTATTACATGCTTTGTTTTAAAAGAAAACTCAAAATAAAATTTATATGTTTTAAATATTTTTCTTTAGACTCTAATGTAGACCTCCATAATTCAAGTTTTTCCTGAACTTTTTCTCTAGTCTTTTCCACGAGAAGAATATCATCAGCGAAAAACATACACCAAGATGCATCCTCCTGTAACTGTCCAGTAAGATCATCCATAACTAAAGCAAAAAGATATGGGTTAAAGCCGATCCCTGATGTAATCGAACTGAAATAGAAAAATACTTGGTCAATCCTCCTATTCAAACACAAGTAACAACTCTAGTATACATTTCTTTAATGACTTGAATATAAGTCATATCAACATCTTTCTTTTCTAGAACTCTCCAGCGGACTTCTCTTGGAACCTTACCTTAAGTTTTTCCTAAATCAATAAAAATCATATGTAGATCCTCTTTATTCTTTTTGTACTTCTCCATTAAACTTCACAATAAATGTATAGCTTCCATAGTGGACCTGCCCAACATAAATCCAAACTAATTATGAAAAATTTTGGCATCACATCTTTTCTTATGTTCAATTACCCTCTCCCATAATTTTAAACTATGACACATCAACTTAATTCCTATATAATTTGCACATTTTTGTTCATTCCCTTTATTCTTAAAAATGGGGATGAAATAGTCTTTCTCCACTCAGGAATCTTAGTAGTTTTTAAAATATTATTAAAGAGTTTAGCAAGCTAAGAAAATCTCAAATTTCCTAAATATTTTCACATTTAAATTGGGATATCATCAGGTCCTGATTTTTCACTCTTGATTTTCTTTAAAGTCTTCTCAACTCCTTTTTTACTAATGCAACGATAAAAAAATAAAATGTTTTATTATTATTAACGATATTAAGATCACTAAGTTTGATCGTATTTTTGAAAACTTCATTGAAAAATTTATCAAAATTACTCACTCAACTATATTGAATATCTTCTTTTAAGAAAATCACTTATTCATTTTCATTTTAATCTTTACTTTTCTTTTCTTTTTTGTTTGGCTAACTTATACATATATTTTTCACCCCGTTTAGTTTCTAATCTATTATAAAAATCACTCAAAGCAGAATTTTTGACGTTACAAATTGTTCTCTTAGACTCTATATTAACAATTTTATTTTTTTATAATTTGCTAAGCTTCTACATTTAAACCAATTTTTATAACACAACTTCTTATATTTTATATTTTATGACATTATTATTCCATCACCAACTTTTTTGTATTTACAAAAAAACTTTCTCTTTTGATTCTTCAAGTACATCTTTTGTCACTTGTTTAATAGTATTTATTACTTTATCTCACATTGAATTCGCCTCTTCATGAATGCCCTAAATCTTTAAATCTTGAAGTTTAGTCATAAAAATAATTTTATTTGTCTTTTAGGTGCCCTCAACTGTTTCTATGATAATATTTTCATATATTTTTTTTCTCACAACTCTTCATCTTAAAATTCAGAACTAATAGTCGATGTCGAGTACTTAAATTTTTACTTGGAATGACCTTACAATTTATACACTCGTCAATTTTTTTTTCTCATAAGAAAATAATCAATGTGTTTTATTAGATCCATTCTTATAAGTAATAATATGCTCATTTCTTTTCTTAAATATAGTATTAGGAATAACAAAATCATACGCTAAAGCAAAATCTAATATAGTTTTGTTTTATTCATTAATCACTCAAAAACTATAACCACCATGAATATTTTTAAAATCTTCTACCACTCGACCAATATGTCCATTTAAATCTCCTCTAATAAAAATTATTTCTTCAAGAGGTATCATCTGCATTAATTCTTCTATGTCATTTCAAAATTTTTCTTTTGAATCTATATCTAAACTAACTTGAGATGCAAAATCACTTATAACTTCAAAAATCTTAGTATTAACAACAATCTTTTATATCTCAAATTCTTACTAATTTTTATAACATTATCTTTCAAACTCTTATCTATGATTACACATATACAATTTCTAGTGCGATTCCTACCTGAATACCAATGAGTTTAAAACCTAAGCTATCAATTTGCTTAGTTATTTCTTCAACCCATTTAGTTTCTTGAATACATAAGATGTTTATCTTCTTATAAACTATAATATCAATTAATTTCATTAATTTTCCTGAGAGAGTATCTATATTCAAAGATTCTATTCTAATATTAGTTTCATGGACTAACTTCATTATCCTTCGTTCATAATGTGAGAACCCTTTGCTATTTGACACTTCAATCAGGCACCGGTGTAGCCGCCCTTGCAGACTTTCACTATATTCAAGCAATACAGCGCGTCGTTTTGAGGGGACACCCTAACATTTACACAAGGATTTAACTGATTCATGCCATGATTTTTCTATAAATTTTATGTTTGTCGATTATCTGATGCAATGCTCCACTTTTTGCATCCAGGATTTAAGACCTGACAATGACAGTGTTAAAGATTTTAAATGAATAGAAAAGAAGATGATGAGATTTTGGTTAAAGGTGAAGATATAGATGAGAGGTTGCATGCTATCCTAAGAAATTAGTAAATGAAATTTTTTATGAAGAACTTATTTTAAAAGAGCACAATTGACAGAATAAGGATGTATATAATATATTGATCTATAAAAAATTATTTAATATTTTTATTTCCTTTTGACATTTGTCTTACACTTATGGCAAAAATTTATATTTTGAGCTCTTGACTCGTTTTTTTTCCAAATAACTAATTTATCCATCAGGATTGAATATTTTATCGACAAGGTGATTTCACAAAATAAGCAGATTTAAATACCTGATTGATGAGGGTGATGAGTAAGGTGGATTTGATTTTATAGCAAGTTATAATTTACTTCATTAACATAATAATAAATAAGTCCAATGTTTTGCAATCCTAACTAAAATGCGTCATTTCTCCAATTTAGTTCGTTGATCATATGAATCAATCCAAAATGGCCTCTTAGTGACTAAACTTGGTTCATTTTTCATACAGTCAAAGTACTAAATTGGGATTAATTGTCAATCACAATTGTCTTTGGGCCAATTTTGTAAATTTTGGGGACTAAATTAGAAAAATATAGTAATTTGGGAGTTAAATGGTTACACACAAATAACCGGAAGACCATTTTGAAATTTAGTTTCTAAAATACATCCTCTGGCAAATGTTAATAAGATCCAATGTTTTTTTTCCTTATATGCAATGGATCATCCCTAAACCGTTCATCTTTTCCTGCAGATAGACAACTATCCTGCACTTCTGTTTTATCCTGCTGGAAGTAAATCAAACCCGGTATGCACTTCAACGAAATGAATTCTAATTTTTCAATTTCAATTCATATTTTAATTTTACAGTTCTTAAATATGAGCAGATCAAACTCTCCAAAAAGTCCAGCACAAAGGAATTGGCAGCCTTTATTAAAGAAAATATGAAATCGACAGATGGAAATATATCAAGCCAATCAAATTTAAAGAAAGACGAATTATGAAATATATTCTTTGAAGAAAAATGCAGAATAACATCTAAGGTGAGCTCTTATTCAACACCACATACATGCCTTATGTCAAAATAATAGGAAATGCTAATCTATGATGTGAGATGATGCTATAAGGCTTAAATATTATTTTATGGTATTAGATCCGTGGGATCTTTATACTTATTTTTGGTTATTTTTTATGATAAATTGACATGTAAAATAATTCTTTTTTCCTTCTTTAGATATCTAATAGTTGGTCTTTTTTTTCTTTTGGCATAATTATATTTTAAAATATTCTTAGGTAATTTGCTTCTTTTTTTGTCAAACATCATAAGAATATTATGTGGAGAAACTCATTCCGTTGATTCATTATCTGGGCAAAAGCTTTGATATTTTACTCTGTTGTCAAGACTTCTATGTAGGGGTGTAAACAAAGCTCACTCGTGTTCGGCTAACTTATATTTCGAGCTCAAAAAGTGTGTTCATGTTCGGCTCTTTTACTTAACGAGCTGAACACGAGTGTTTCACGAACAGAGTCATTTTGACAACCCTAATCACGTAGCCATAAGATGTAAAGAGTTGGGGCAAGATTTAAAAATTATTGTTTATATTAAAACATTTTTCGAATATAATTTAATAATTTTTATTCTATTTTCTTAATTAATACTTTTAAGTGATCATAAGTAGTCAATTAATTTTTTTAAAAATATTACTTATTAATATATATATATATTATACACACGAACGTACAAATCTTTGTTCGTGTTCGGCTTGTTAACTTAGCGAACGAGCCGTTAGCGAACAACGAGCCGTTTTGACAGCCCTACTTCTATGCCCACTTTTGTACCAAATTTTAGTTGCAGGCCATGTCATTTCGAAGGTAATTTTGTCTTAACAAATGTATGCAGTATTAATTAATTGTATATGATTTTTATATATGTCAGAACTCTATTATAATTTCTTCACCTTTGGTTGCATATGCATATCTGATAGTTAATGAATATCATAACATGGCTTTCATTTTTCAAAGTGATCTTTGGGAAGCAAAAAATTTGGTTTCATAATTGATGAACATTGTATGTTATCTTGTTTTTTTTTTTTATTTGCTTTTATGTTATCTATAATGTTGTAAAATCTAGTTTAATTGATAAATATAACTATTGCTATTTGGTGATTATGATGTTCCTGTTCTCAAACTTTGACAAGTTTTGTGCTGCAAAACTATTGAATGGGTGTTGATGCTGTTGAGCAGAAGTTCTGAACTAGTCCTGGACAAATTTTATTAATATGTTTTAGATAAATTGATTTATTTTCTTCTTTAAGTGTGTAAGGTAATAATATATTTGAGCATAACCTTTATTTGGGGCACTTCAATAGATAAAACCCAATTCTTATTTATTTACATAACTAACTCTTAAAACATTTATATTTACATGCATAACTTTGAAATTTTTGACATCACATCCAAAATAACATGCGCTATGTTCTAACAAGTGAAATGTACATTTTTGGGCATTGGTTTATGACACTAATATGTTATAATTGTTAATATCAAACTTTAGGGGTTAGATGTGTAAATAAATTAGAATTGTGGTATGTATGTATGTAAATCTCTATTTATTTTTTGAACTTTTGTTTTTTTTTTTATAATTATAAAGAAACACAAAAATGAGCTGTATACAACTATGTTTGTAACTATGAGATTTTCTTTTTGTTTTGTTTTTTTTTATTTTTTTAGAAATTTATTATTATTATTATTTTAATTTTTTTTGTTTACACAAGTGTGAGTCATTGTCGACTCCCAAGTCCCGGATGCAAAAAGTGGAGAGTTATTTTAGATGGGTAACAACTAGCATTTAAATTTGTTAAAAAATCATGACATGAATCCTTTGGATACTTACAGAGGGATTTTCTTTTTCGCTGATGATATCCTTCTTGCGGATAAAACTAGAGAAAGAGTTTAGGAATTACTTGAATTAGGGAGGTCTACATTAGAGTCTAAAGGGCTGTCGTTTGAGTAGATCTAAAACTAAATAAATAGAATATAGTTTTAGTAGTAGTGGATATAGAGGTAGAGTTGTAACCATGGTTAATCAAATCATTAAAATGTGTAAATATTTTAGATACCTTGTGCCTATTGTTCAAAGTGATGATGAAATAGATGGGAATGCTATTAATCGAATTTAAGTTGGATGGTTGAAGTGGAGGAATGCATTGGGCTTATTGTGTGATTGAAAAGTATCCCTTAGACTTAGAAGGAAAATTTTATGAGATGGTGGAGAGACCTGTAATGCTTTATGGTGCAGAATGTTGCCTTAAAAAGAGAAGTATAAAACCAAGTGTTGTTGGGATGAGAATGCTTAGGTGGATGAGTGGCTTGACACAAAGACAGAAAACAAATGTATCTGTGAAAGAGTTGGTGTAGCTCTAGTGGCAAACAAGATTAGAGAGAGCTGTCTTAGATGGTTTGGTCACATTAAACGCCGACCACCTATTGATCCGTTTAGGAGAGAAAATGCTTTAGATTCGCTTATGTTAAAAAAGGTAGAGGTAGACCTAGAAGGACTTGGGCATGTTGTATAAAAAATGATCTTAATTTATTAGTACTAAATGAAAGTATGACACTCAATAGGACTCAATTGAGAAACCCACAGTGGAATAAAGACTTGTTGTTCTTGTTGTTGTTCTTGTTGTTGTTGTTGTGTACCTAGCTGCATGCAAGAAATATATAATTTGTGTTATACACAGCTGTATGCAAAAAATATATAATTTGCGTTATACACAGTTGTGTTCAACCTAAAAGAGTATTGTGCACAAGTATGTACAATAGTTACGAGTAATTATTACCATGTTTTCTGTTGTACATACATAACACCTAAAATTTTCCATTTCTCTTACATTTATACCACCCAAATCTTTCATATCACAAGAAAAATCTCTATTTTAATTTTTAAAAATTGAAAAACACATTTTCATGCATAGGTGACATCATTCTCAGGCTTCTATAAGGTGCTAAGGAAGGAGATTCAATAAGGAAGTGGTTGTGTTCTAGTAAGGGAAATGATGATATGCAAGTTCGATAGTGTTTGGATGAGGATAGGCATTGTTTGGCAGCTTTCATTGTTGAAAACAATAAAGAGAACTCCGAAATGATGATGCAAAAACAATAGTGAGGTTCACCATCGATTCATGCAAAAGCTACTAATACCATTAACAAAGGGAAGGTGATAAAATATTCTTTAGGTAGATAACATAGNTCTATATAATTTGCACATTTTTGTTCATTCCCTTTATTCTTAAAAATGGGGACGAAAATAGTCTTTCTCCACTCAGGAATCTTAGTAGTTTTTAAAATATTATTAAAGAGTTTAGTAAGCCAAGAAAATCTCAAATTTCCTAAATATTTTCACATTTAAATTGGGATATCATCAGGTCCTGATTTTTCACCCTTGATTTTTTTTAAAGCCTCCTCAACTCCTTTTTTACTAATGCAACGATAAAAATAAAATGTTTTATTATTATTAACGATATTAAGATCACTAAGTTTGATCGTATTTTTCAAAACTTCATTGAAAAATTTATCAAAATTACTCACTCACCTATATTGAATATCTTCTTTTAAGAAAATCACTTTTTCATTTTTATTTTTAATCTTTACTTTTCTTTTTTGTTTGGCTAACTTATACATATATTTTTCACCTTGTTTAGTTTCTAATCTATTATAAAAATCACTCAAAGCAGAATTTTTGACGTTACAAATTGTTCTCTTAGACTCTATATTGACTATTTTATTTTTTTACAGTTTGCTAAGATTATACATTTAAACCAATTTTTATAACACAACTTCTTATATTTTATATTTTTTAGCATATTATTATTCCATCACCAAATTTTTTGTATTTACAAAAACTTTCTCTTTTGATTCTCCAAGTACATCTTTTGTCACTTGTTTAATAGTATTTGTTACTTTATCTCACCTTGAATTCGCCTCTTCATGAATGCCCCAAATCTTTAAATCTTGAAGTTTATTCATAAAAATAATTTTATTTATCTTTTAGGTGCCCTCAGCTGTTTCTATGATAATATTTTCATATATTTTTTTTCTCACACTCTTCATCTTAAATTTCAGAACTAATAGTCGATGTTAAGCACTTAAATTTTTACTTGGAATGATATAATATACATTCGTCAATTTTTTTTCTCATAAGAAAATAATTAATTTGTGTTTTATTAGATCCATTCTTATAAGTAATAATATGTTCATTTCTTTTCTTAAATATAATATTAGGAATAACAAAATCATATGCTAAAGCAAAATCTAATATAGTTTTGTTTTTTTCATTAATCACTCAAAAACTATAACCACCATGAATATTTTTAAAATCTTCTACCACTCGACCAATATGTCTATTTAAATCTCCTCTAATAAAAATTATTTCTTCAAGAGGTATCATCTGCATTAATTCTTCTGTCATTTCAAAATTTTTCTTTTGAATCTATATCTAAACTAACTTGAGATGCAAAATCACTTATAACTTCAAAAATCTTAGTATTAACAACAATCTTTTATATCTCAAATTCTTACTAATTTTTATAACATTATCTTTCAAACTCTTATCTATGATTACACATATACAATTTCTAGTGCGATTCCTACCTGAATACCAATGAGTTTAAAACCTAAGCTATCAATTTGCTTAGTTATTTCTTCAACCCATTTAGTTTCTTGAATACATAAGATGTTTATCTTCTTATAAACTATAATATCAATTAATTTCATTAATTTTCCTGAGAGAGTATCTATATTCAAAGATTCTATTCTAATATTAGTTTCATGGACTAACTTCATTATCCTTCGTTCATAATGTGAGAACCCTTTGCTATTTGACACTTCAATCAGGCACCGGTGTAGCCGCCCTTGCAGACTTTCACTATATTCAAGCAATACAGCGCGTCGTTTTGAGGGGACACCCTAACATTTACACAAGGATTTAACTGATTCATGCCATGATTTTTCTATAAATTTTATGTTTGTCGATTATCTGATGNATCACTTTCAGGGGACACCCTAGCATTTACACAAGGATTTAACTGATTCATGCCATGATTTTTCTATAAATTTTATGTTTGTCGATTATCTGATGCAATGCTCCACTTTTTGCATCCAGGATTTAAGACCTGACAATGACAGTGTTAAAGATTTTAAATGAATAGAAAAGAAGATGATGAGATTTTGGTTAAAGGTGAAGATATAGATGAGAGGTTGCATGCTATCCTAAGAAATTAGTAAATGAAATTTTTTATGAAGAACTTATTTTAAAAGAGCACAATTGACAGAATAAGGATGTATATAATATATNTTGATGCAATGCTCCACTTTTTGCATCCAGGATTTGAGACCCGACAATGACAGTCTTAAAGATTTTAAATGAATAGAAAAGAAGATAATGAGATTTCGGTTAAAGGTGAAGATGTAGATGAGAGGTTGCATGCTATCCTAAGAAATTACTAAATGAAATTTTTTATGAAGAACTTATTTTAAAAGAGCACAATTGACAGAATAAGGATGTATATAATATATTGATCTATAAAAAATTATTTAATATTTTTATTTCCTTTTGACATTTGTCTTACACTTATGGCAAAAATTTATATTTTGAGCTCTTGACTCGTTTTTTTTCCAAATAACTAATTTATCCATCAGGATTGAATATTTTATCGACAAGGTGATTTCACAAAATAAGCAGATTTAAATACCTGATTGATGAGGGTGATGAGTAAGGTGGATTTGATTTTATAGCAAGTTATAATTTACTTCATTAACATAATAATAAATAAGTCCAATGTTTTGCAATCCTAACTAAAATGCGTCATTTCTCCAATTTAGTTCGTTGATCATATGAATCAATCCAAAATGGCCTCTTAGTGACTAAACTTGGTTCATTTTTTATATAGTCAAAGTACTAAATTGGGATTAATTGTCAATCACAATTGTCTTTGGGCCAATTTTGTAAATTTTGGGGACNTAATCCAAAATGGCCTCTTAGTGACTAAACTTGGTTCATTTTTCATACAGTCAAAGTACTAAATTGGGATTAATTGTCAATCACAATTGTCTTTGGGCCAATTTTGTAAATTTTGGGGACTAAATTAGAAAAATATAGTCATTTGGGAGTTAATTGGCTACACACAAATAACCGGAAGACCATTTTGAAATTTAGTTTCTAAAACACATCCTCTGGCAAATGTTAATAAGATCCAATGTTTTTTTTTTCTTATATGCAATGGATTATCCCTAAACCGTTCATCTTTTCCTGCAGATTGACAACTATCCTGCACTTCTGTTTTATCCTGCTGGAAGTAAATCAAACCCGGTATGCACTTGAACGAAATGAATTCTAATTTTTCAATTTCAGCACATATTTTAATTTTACAGTTCTTAAATATGAGCAGATCAAACTCTCCAGAAAGTCCAGCACAAAGGAATTGGCAGCCTTTATTAAAGAAAATATGAAATCGACAGATGGAAATATATCAAGCCAATCAAATTTAAAGAAAGACGAATTATGAAATATATTCTTTGAAGAAAAATGCAGAATAACATCTAAGGTGAGCTCTTATTCAACACCACATACATGCCTTATGTCAAAATAATAGGAAATGCTAATCTATGATGTCAGATGATGCTACAAGGCTTAAATATTATTTTCTGGTATTAGATCCGTGGGATTTTTATACTTATTTTTGGTTATTTTTTATGATAAATTGGCATGTAAAATAATTCTTTTTCCTTCTTTAGATATCTAATAGTTTGTCTTTTTTTTTTTCTTTTGGCATAATTATATTTTAAAATATTCTTAAGGTAATTTGCTTCTTTTTTGTCAAACATCATAAGAATATTATATGGAGAAACTCATTCCGTTGATTCATCATCTAGGCAAAAGCTTTGATATTTTATTCCGTTGTCAGGACTTCTATGTAGGGGTGTAAACGAGCTGAACATGAGTGAGCCCTGGCTCAGCTCGTGTTTGGCTCGTTTATATTTCGAGCTCAAAAAGTGTGTTTGTATTCGGTTTTTTTGCTTAACGGGCTGAACACGAGTGGTTCACGAACAAAGAGTCATTTTGACAACCCTAATCAAGTAGCCATAAGATGTAAAGAGATAGACAAGATTTAAAAATTATTGTTTATATTAAAACATCTTTCAAATATAATTTAATAATTTTTATTCTATTTTCTTAATTAATACTTTTAAGTGATCATAAATCATTGTAGCCTTGTAGTCAATTAATTTTTTTAAAAATATTACTTATTAATATATATATATATTATACACACGAACGTACAAATCTTTGTTCGTGTTCGGCTTGTTAACTTAGCGAACGAGCCGTTAGCGAACAACGAGCCGTTTTGACAGCCCTACTTCTATGCCCACTTTTGTACCAAATTTTAGTTGCAGGCCATGTCATTTCGAAGGTAATTTTGTCTTAACAAATGTATGCAATATTAATTAATTGTATATGATTTTGATATATGTCAGAACTCTATTATAATTTCTTCACCTTTTGGTTGCATATGCATATTTTTGTCTGATAGTTAATGAATATCATAACATGGCTTTCATTTTTCAAAGTTTGAGTTGATCTTTGGGAAGCAAAAATTTGGTTTCATGATTGATGAACATTGTATGTTATCTTGTTTTTTTTTTTTTTTAATTTGCTTCTATGTTATCTATAATGTTGTTAAATCTAGTTTAATTGATGAATATAACTATTGCTATTTGGTGATTATGATGTTCCTGTTCTCAAACTTTGACAAGTTTTGTGCTGCAAAACTATTGAAAGGGTGTTGATGCTGTTGAGCTGAAGTTCTGAACTAGCCCTGGACAAATTTTATTAATATGTTTTATATAAATTGATTTATTTTCTTCTTTTAGTGTGTAAGGTTATAATATATTTGAGCATAACATTTATTTGGGGCACTTCAATAGATAAAACACAATTCTTATTTATTGACATAACTAACTCTTAAAACATTTATATTTACATGCATAACTTTGAAATTTTTGACATCACATCCAAAATAACATGCACTATGTTCTAACAAGTGAAATGTACATTTTTTGGCATTGGTTTATGACATTAATATGTTATAATTGTTAATATCAAATTTTAGGGGTTAGATGTG
This sequence comes from Phalaenopsis hybrid cultivar, assembly GCA_002079205.1. Classification (NCBI taxonomy): domain Eukaryota; kingdom Viridiplantae; phylum Streptophyta; class Magnoliopsida; order Asparagales; family Orchidaceae; genus Phalaenopsis; species Phalaenopsis hybrid cultivar. The sequence goes on from JXCR01147708.1 coordinate 242,186, forward strand.
TAAATAAACTAGAATTGTGTTTTGTATGTATGTAAATCTCTATTTATTTTATGAACTTTTGTTTTTTTTTGTTTTTGTTTTAATGAGCTGTATACAGCTATGTTTGTAACTATGAGATTTTCTTTTTGTTTTGTTTTGTTTTTTATTTTTTAGAAATTTATTATTATTATTATTATTATTTTATTTTTTTGTTTACACAAGTGTGAGCCATTGTCGAGTGCCAAGTCCCAGATGCGAAAAATGGAGAGTTGTTTTAGATGGCTAACAACTAGCATTTAAATTTGTTAAAAAAACATGACATGAATCCTTTGGATACTTACAGAGGGATGTAACTTGGTGTATCTTTTTCGCTGATGATATCCTTCTTGCGGATAAAATTAGAGAAAGAGTTTAGGAATAACTTGAATTAGGGAGGTCTACATCAGAGTCTAAAGGGTCGTCGTTTGAGTAGATCTAAAATTGAAAAAATAGAATTAGTTTTAGTAGCAGTGGATATAGAGGTAGAGTTGTAACCATGGTTGATCAAATCATTAAAATGTGTAAATATTTTAGATACCTTGTGCCTATTGTTCAAAGTGATGATGAAATAGATGGGAACGCTATTAATCGAATTCAAGTTGGGTGGTTGAAGTGGAGGAATGCATTGGGCTTATTGTGTGATTGAAAAGTATCCCTTAGACTTAAAAGGAAAATTTTATAAGATGGTGGAGAGACATGTAATGCTTTATGGTGCAGAATGTTGGCCTTTAATAGAGAAGTATAAAACCAAGTGTTGTTAGGATGAGAATGCTTAGGTGGGTGAGTGGCTTGACACAAAGACAGAAACAAATGTATTTGTGAAAGGGTTGGTGTAGCTCTATTGGCAAACAAGATTAGAGAGAGCTGTCTTAGATGGTTTGGTTACATTAAATGCCGACCACCTAATGATCTGGTTAGGAGAGAAAATGCTTTAGATTCGCTTATGTTAAAAAAGGTAGAGGTAGACCTAGAAGGACTTGGGTATGTTGTATAAAAAATTATCTTAATTTATTAGTACTAAATGAAAGTATGACACTCCATAGGACTCAATTGAGAAAATGGATTCATGTTGTCGACCCCACAGTGGAATAAAGACTTGTTGTTGTTGTTTAACCTAAAAGAGTATTGTGCACAAATATGTACAATAGTTACGAGTAATTATTACCATGTTTTATGTTGTACATACATAACACCTAAAATTTTCCATTTCTCTTACATTTATACCACCCAAATCTTTCATATCACAAGAAAAATCTCTATTTTAATTTTTAAAAATTGAAAAACACATTTTCATGCATAGGTGACATCATTCTCAGGCTTCTATAAGGTGCTAAGGAAGGAGATTCAATAAGGAAGTGGTTGTGTTCTAGTAAGGGAAATGATGATATGCAAGTTTGATAGTGTTTGGATGGGGATAGACAATGTTTGGCAGCTTTCATGGTTGAAAACAATAAAGAGAATTTTGAAATGATGATGCAAAAATAATAGTGAGGTTCACCACTGATTCATGCAAAAGCTACTAATACCATTAACAAAGGGAAGGTGATAAAATATTCTTTAGGTAGATAACTTAGATTACAATCCAAAGTACTCAATTCTCAAATCAACTAAATGCAAAATATAAGAAAGTTTCATAATAGAAAATAAACTTAATTAGAAATAAGTAAATTGAAATTAATTAAATAAGCCTAGAAATTCCCCCTTGCAGTTGTATTAGGACAAAGTCTACTTGGATCAAGTCTCTCACAAATGTGAAAGCTCTGATTTTGCGGCATAGCAAAATTTTCGCGACAGGGAGTCATGTGATTTTTGATCCAGTGACTTTAGTGAAACACATGTGTCATTCTTCCTAGCTATGAGAAGGTTCTTCCGCTTCTTTATATATTTCTATAATTGTTCTACCACTACCATAATAAAGTCATCGTATTGTTGTTTCTGAGGCAGCTCCATTAGTTATGCTGGAATTTCTCTCATGAGTTCATCTTGAAATACTATCATATATCTCTTTTTGGCTAAAAGCTGATATTTCTCTATGATGTCTTCATTATCTTTTGTGTCATTATTCATTTCCTTTATTGCTTTCTACTCAGTAAAAGAGATCACTCTCATATTTGGTCAATCTAGCGCAAGGTGGCTAAAATCATGACACATGAAGCATTTTCTAGCTATGATGAATTTGGAGTGACGACAGTCTAAATTTTTCTTCACTATGGATTTGTTTCTCCTTTTTTTAGGTCGACTTGGCAGATCCCTTAAGTATACTCTTGGTGCCTAATCCGATAAAAGACATTGTTTGAAGGATTGCGTGGACTTGATACTTTTGTGTTGTCTCTCTACCTTCAAGGATAGGATTTGGACACCTTGTAATTTCGGTTAGGCTTATAACTGTATCACGTTGTCTATGGATGGTCTTTAATCCCCCTAGATGTTGAGCAATGGTGTTCTATTAGGACTCTACTAAGTTACACTTCAACATAAGCTGCTCAAACTTAGTGGTATACTCCTCAACTGAGAGATCTTTTTTTCTAATTGGTGATGTTTCAAGAACATATTTTGTCTGTTATTGCTAATAGATACTTATATTGTCTCCTTTTTTCATCTTCGATCAAGCTTTTTCCCTTGGCATATGCACTTCAAAATTTTCCACTATAGAGACATGCACTTTTTTAACTTTATGATGATTAGTTTTACCCTTATGTTCGATGAAGCATCCTAGTACTCAAAGGCTCATTCCATGATGAATTCTTTGGCCGTCAAAATCTTGTAAGTTAATCTTCACTCATGATTCTAGTTTATCCTCTAATATTATATACCAAATGTCAGGGTATTGGTTTTCTTCATTGAAAATGTCATAGTGGAATGGANCTGATTTTGCGGTATAGTAGAATTTTCGCGACAGGGAGTCATGTGATCTTTGATCTAGTGACTTTAGTGAAACACAGGTGTCATTCTTCCTAGCTATGAGAAGCTTCTTCTGCTTCTTTATATATTTCTATAATTGTTCTACCACTACCATAATAAAGTCATCGTATTGTTGTTTATGAGGCAGCTCCATTGGTTATGCTGGAATTTCTCTCATGAGTTTATCTTGAAATACTATCATATATCTCTTTTTGGCTAAAAGCTGATATTTCTCTATGATGTCTTCATTCTCCCTTGTGTCATTATTCATTTCCTTAATTGCTTTCTACTCAATAAAAGAGATCACCCTCATATTTGATCAATCTAGCGCAAGGTGGCTAAAATCATGACACATGAAGCATTTTCTAGCTATGATGAATTTGGAGTGACGAGAGTCTAAAATTTTCTTCACTATGGATTTGTTTCTCATTTTTTGAGGTCGACTTGACAGATCCATTAAGTATACTCTTGTTGCCTAATCCGATAAAAGACATTGTTTGAAGGATTGCGTGGACTTGATACTTTTGTGCTGTCTCTCTACCTTCAGGGATAGGATTTGGACACCTTGTAATTTCTATTAGGCTTATAACTATATCACGTTGTCAATGGACGGTCTCTAATCCCCCTAGATGTTGAGCAATGGTGTTCTATTAGGACTCTACTAAGTTACACTTCAACATAAGCTGCTCAAACTTGGTGGTATACTCCTCAACTGAGAGATCTTTTTTTCTAATTGGTGATGTTTCAAGAACATATATTGTCTGTTATTGCTAATAGATACTTATATTGTGTCTCATATTTTCATCTTCGATCAAGCTTTTTCCCTTGGCATAGGCACTTCAAAATTTTCCACTATAGAGACATGCACTTTTTTAACTTAATGATGTTTAGTTTTACCCTTATGTTCGATGAAGCATCCTAGTACTCAAAGGCTCATTCCACGATGAATTATTCTGGATTCATGTGGCCGTCAAAATCTTGTAAGTTAATCTTCACTCATGATTCTAGCTTATCCTCTAATATAATACACCAAATGTCAGGGTATTGGTTTTCTTCATTGAAAATATCATAGTGGAATGGATTTACTTCCTCCCCTCGATCCAATGTGTCACTGTTGTGATTATCAGTTACCTCTCTGGGTTGCATGTTATCAAAGGCAGCAAGCTTTTATTGCAGTTAGAGAATTTTCCACTATATATGATATGTAATACGTTCTTAAACATATCTCTACAGATTTCTTCTAGTTTGTATTGTTTCCTTTTCTCTCGATCAAAATTTTGACGGGTGTAGGGTTGTAGATTAAATGTTCGTCAAGGTTTAGAATTTTGGTGGTAGGTGTCGAGGTGGAATTTTGGTGGGGGTAAGATGATCCGCTTTTGAAAATTTAGAGTCTGGGCTAAGAATTAATAGAAATTTTTAGGGTACGGGGGATTTATTTATTTATTTTTCAAAGTTTGTATGGACAAAGACACACACATACACACATGTGAGTATGTATGTTTGTATGTATGTGTATGTATGTCTGTAATGTTTGTATGTATGTCTTCCTGTTTGTGTTTATGTCAGTTGAGTGTGTTGAGCATCATATTAAACTTTTAAAGGGTTTTAAAGATTTCTTTTAAATCTTTTATATCTTGCTCAGGTATTTTACTTTTTGCTAGCACATCATTTACATACTCCTCAATGTTTTTTTTTCTTAGAAAATATTATATTTATCGTTCACTAGTATGTAGCACCAGCATTTTTTTATTTGAATGACATTTATTGTAACAATACACCCCATTGCTAGTGATGAACATAATTTTCCATGCATCGACTAGGTGCATCTTTATCTGGTGATAGTCAGAGAATGTGTCGAGGATGCTCATTGCAGAGTGGCCAGTCGTTGCATCCACGGGCACATTGATCCAAGGCAAGGAGTAGCTATCCTTCATGTAGGCGTTGTTCAGTTTGATGAAGTCCACACACATCCTCCACTTGTCGTTCTTATTTTTTACCATGATAATATTGAACAGCCACATCAGATATCGAACCTCTCGTAAGTAGTTGGCCTTTTGGTAGCTTCTAAACTTACTCTCAAATTAGCTCAGCTATAGTGACGATCGAGGACCTCATCTTCTGTTTCATCTGTTGAGCCACTGGATGTTCAAGTGGTGGCAAGTGACATCTATCAGTATCCCCAACATCTAGATGTCAAGCCAAGAGAAAACGTCTCGATGGTCTTGAAAAGTTTTGATCGTCATATCTTTCGACTTTGCATTAAAAGTTTCATTTATTAGAAAAAAATTATCAGGATCTCCTTCTGTTACTGGGATTTGATGGGTGATCTCGCTGGTCTTGAGACTCTTTTCACCCATATTTCCAAGCTTAAGAAACTCCTGCTCGATGCTTCAGACCTCTTAGAGATAACAAGTGTGGGACTGCTCTAGATTGCCTTGGGTAGTGATTTCTCTCTGTTGCACGAAAACTCCAATGCCATGTGTGAGTCCCTCGGCGTTCCTGCTCGATCTCAGGTTGGATGTAAATCCCATAATATTCCTTCCTGATATGATCACCTTTAACTAGCTCTCGAATGGATTTGAGTTTCTCTTGGTATTCTTGCTCTTTTTAGTCACTTTCTAAGTTGGATGCAAGCCCCAGAGCTTTCCTTCCTAGCATATTTAGGTTTCACACTGGGCTAGGTATAAGTCTCTTGGCATTCCCTCTTGATGTAACAAGCACATCGATTCTAAGCCCCTGATTAGTCAAACTAAATCTAGCTAGCTCACGTTGACCCTTTGTCCTTTTCTTGGATCATTTCACTTAACCAGGCCATTCCGACAATTCGGCTAACCTCGACTCGATCAAAAATAGTTTGATGTCAATAAGTTCATTGTTCCTTAGCGACACAACTCACTTGTTTGACGATTCGGCTAACCCCAACTAATTCCAATTCCACCAAAACACCCAACCTTGACCTTCTACCCTGATTTCCCCGAAATTTATCAAAATGCCCCTAAAACCCTAAAATTCCCAAAATTGCTTAGACTTTCATTTCTTCACCAAAAATCACATTGAACCACTTCAAATTACCTCAATTTCCCAAATACCACCAAAATTACTAAAATTCCCCTACACCACTCAAAATTACCAAAATGCCCCTAATGTCCAAAAAATTCCCAACACCTCCAAATTCACTCCAAACATCCCCAGAACTAATCCCAACCACCCAATGTCTCCAATTGCACCCAAATCCACCAAAATTGGTCAAAATTCCCAAATTACCCCTAAATTCCCAAAGTCTCCAATTTACCCTCAATCTCAACCAAATTCATTTCAAATTCACCCCATTTCAAATCCAAACTAAATGTCATCATGTTCAATCCCAACTTTAACCAAATTTGAGCCCAATTTATCCCAATTTCAAACCCAAATTTCAAGCCCAAGTCAATAACCATAAAATTGACCCAATTCCAAGTTTCATCAAATTGAGCCATGTAACCACTCCAATTGCACAATTTGTTTTCTAAATTTATCATGACATTGTACAACACCAATTTGAGTTCTCAATTGGTTTGGATCCAAGCCCAAGCCTAGCCCAAACCCAATTTCAAGCCCAAATCCCAATTTTATGCCTAATCCCAAATCCACCTCAAATACTTCAAATTAACCCAAGCTTTAATCACCACAGCTATGTTTGGCCTTTTTAGCATCATTTGGTGTCTTGGAAAAAGGATCCCCAAATCACGGAAACTCCTCCTCTAAATTTAGTTAACTCTCTAACCCATGCAACCAAACTTCCCAAGCCCCAAGTTAATCATCATTAAACCTCCCTAAGCCAGCTAGCCACCTCTCCTGGCTTGGTCGGTCGCCCTACTGGCTGTAAAACCCAAAACCGAGAAGGATCCCCCATGGCATAAACCCAAATTTGACCCATCCCTTGTGGCTCTCTCATATTGGCTAGGTGCGCCAAGTTCCCCTCCACCTCAGTTTATTGGCACCAACCAATGGCAGCCTGAGGTGCCAAATCCTTAGGGGAAAATCTGTCAATTTGCTTCCAGAGCTTCTCATATCCTTCCTAAGTGCAATCCCATTATCCTCAGCCACCAATTTCTATTACCCAAGCCCAATTTCACCACGGAAATCAAGGGCTTTTTCGGCCAAAACTCCAAATTTACCATTCCACAAGCTTCCCCGGGCACCAAAACCCCCTCTCTCGAGCACTCTAGCATAGTCTTAGGCCAAGCCCGAATCACCCTTCGACAAAAATCATACATAGGTCGCACCTCAGCTCAGAGTGGCACATCGAAGAGCTTCGTGGACTCAAGGTGATCGTCTCCAACCAACCCAATTGAGACCTCACCTCTTAAGCTAAGGTATAACCCCTAATTTTACGCTCGGTTTGGACCTTTGTGAAGAGAACGTGTATTTCATATATATTTAATTATATAGATAGGTTAATCCCACCTAGATGAAGGTGTAGGAACAGACCTCATGCGCTTTGGTTGAGAATCGAGCGAGATTTTATGTTTAGAGCATGAACAGTTCACGAGTGTGAGCGATCGTGGACGATAAACGGATGTTGTCTGTTTTAGCGTGTATCAAACAGACGGACCAGATTGCATTTGACGAGGAGATGGAACACGAGCCACGGAATTAGGAGTTTTCTATGATTTTTTTAGGGTCGGAGAGCACTTCTATGATCAAAAGCCTTAATTTTTTAGGTATTTAGCATTATTTTGATTAAAAAATTTATTAAAATAAAATGAAAGTTAGAGAAATATAAAATCATGTTTTATAGGTTTGTTGTGGTTAGAGGACTTTAGAAAAAATAAGTCATGTTTAAAATATTTTCAATGTATTTTTCTTATTTAAAATTAATAAAAATTTCTAAAAATTAGAAAAATATAAAATATTCAAATAATCGCCAAAATGAGCCAAGTTGTAGGTAATCATATTAGGAGGCCTTTGTAAAAATATTAAAGTCAGAAAATTTATTTTTAATATAAAAAACAATTTTTTTAAGTAAATATTAATTTTGGTTTAAAATAATTATAATAAATAAAAGAAAAATCAGAAAATTATGAAAATTAGTTTGGAGTGCTCTTTGAGACCACATGAACTTAAGAAAAATAAAGTTGGAATTAAAATAAAAATTTTTTAAAGTTATTTTCTAATTTTAAAATAATTAAAAATATTAACGAATACTAAAAGTATGAAAATACTCCAAATCATCCTAAATATCACTCTAACCATAGAGAGTAACTTAAAGAGGTGTTTATAAATTTCTAAAGGTGTAAAAATCTATTTTTTAATAATTAAATGCATTTTTCTTAATTTTTGAATAAAATAATTATAATAAAGAAACCAAAAATCACAAAAACATAAAATTTATTTTTGCTTTGAAGTTAGGGAAACTTATGAAAAATATAAAAATAAATTTTTGAAGTAAAAATATATTATTTATTTATATATTCATTAAAATCAATTAAAAATTGTAAAAATTAAAATATAATTAAAAAATTCACAAAAAATTATTCATATTGGTCCTCTCATTTAAGTGAACCTCCAATAATTTTCCTAAGAACATAAAGTATATCTTAGTTAAATTAATTATCATTGAGAATTCTTATTTTTGAACTAAAATAATTATAAAAAATAAAATATAAATTAGAAAAATATAAATCATTCTCTAATATTTTAATTACCCATGAGTAGTGTAACAACAAAGGTTCAAAGTCATTTGAGTTACATTAAAAGAATTATGGAGGGTGAGCCCTCATGGATAAAAGGGTAATTATGGAATTTTAAACTTTAATTAAGATTTAGGTCAAACCAGAGGGTAAATGAGTAATATTGATCATAATTAACACCCTAAAATGAATGAAATATAAAGGGTTAAGTGTAAATTTTCAAATTGTTGTAGTTTCGAAGTCAATTAAGTTGGATAATTCTAATGTAAAAGGCTTGATTTAGGAAGATGATAACCCACAAATTTGAAGCCAGAATCAATGGTTAAATGAGAATACGATCTTCGATAAAGGTTAAGTTCATCTCATTTTGACATTCTTTATAAAAATTATAAATTTACCCATCAAGACTTAAGAGCATAGTAGTGAGCTATACTTGATCTAAAATCACTTAATGAGGTTTAGAAAAGAAAATGCAATCAATTACAACCCCTTCAAACACTACAAGCACAATTTCAATCTAAGAGGTAAAATTTTTAATGACTTAGTTTACCCTTAAGGGTGATCACCTACATAATTCTTAAACGAAACATCAAATGAATGACTAGTTACCCTACTCATGGGATAATTAAAACATTAAAGTTCACTGAGCACAAGTCAAACATCACAACTAAACCCTAAGTTAACTAGGGGATGATTAATTCAACAAGATAATAAGTTCCAATGAACTTGAAATTATTTAAAGGGTTTCCAAAGATGTTTAGGGTCATGCCTCAGGCACTTTTGTAATCTTTTGGGGACATTTTGGAGAACAATTAAACTTATCTTTTTTTGTTCAAGAAAATTATCGTTGAAACTTTAGGGACCCACCAAGATATCACTCGGAACAAGTTAACTCTCCATTCCAATAAAATACCCTACACTATTTATCCAACATTTATAACTCAATGCTCGAGGGTTTATGCCTTGGATGAGGTATTTATATCCTTGTGAATAATTGCAGATATTTTTCCACATATGGATCATCGGACTAGTGTAAGTCGGAGGTCTAGGTGGCAAGGGCAATCACGATATTGCTTATGTGTGCAAAATGAGGGATACAAAGTGGGATTTTGAATTGTATCTCCTACCTCAAGTATCCTCAATAAGGAGAGAGGATATGACCGATGATACTATTTACCAGTGTTGGTAAAATTTACCTCTGACACTGTTAGGTTGACGGTAGTCCTAGCCAGATTAGGGCAATTAACCTGTACGCTATACTATTTTACAAAATATTTAAGAAAATAAAAATCCTTTTTTTGTGACATAATTATTTTTGCTAGCTAAAATAAATTCTACATGCATGAAAAATTAAAGAATTTTGATGAAAACTTATAAAGGTCTACAAGTTAATTACTTGGATCGGGGTTAGGAATTTCCCCTTCTCGGATTGTCGGGTTGGCAACTTTTATCAAAGTTGCAATTATGAAGCACATAGCCCAGCTCTGAGCCCTCATCTTTACTAAATCCTTACACCTAGTCCTGGTCTTTCATATGTGACTGCGGGTTTAATTTTACTTGCTCGTATTTTCCTATGATTTATTTTTCGACCTCTTCATCCTGGTCTTTCTTGCTTTTCTTGTTTTCTTTTCTCACAATTTACTTAAATTTCATGTATTTATATTATGTTTATGATACTAACCTGCAGCAGCAACAAGAGCATCAGGTATGCATTTACATTTTATTTATTGCAATTTTGTTACTTTATCCTACCGTTACTTTACTTTACTGTGCATGTTTTACCTGCAAAACAATTATACACTTTCAAAAAAATTAATACACCTTTTAAACCATTTTGAATACACTTAATCTACTCCTTTTGAATTTACGAGAATCTTTCGGATGAGGTAAGCTATGGTTGCTAATGAGAATTCTCCGGTCTAAATGAGCTTAACAAATTGTTTAGACTAAGTAAATTAAAAAAAAATAGTGATGTCGGATGATAGAACCGTGGAATCTTGATCGGTGTAGCTTAAATTAAATTAAAACTCCCTCATAATACTTCAATAATAAAACCTAGCAATAGCAAAACATGACATATAAATTGAAAATCTTGAAGTTACCACTACAACTAGGAGCTTGGAGCAGGTTTGTGGGTAGCATGATGATGTCATAACGCCTGAAAGAACATCTTTGAGAGAGCAAAAGAGGTCTATTTCAGCTAAACATTTCTTAGTTTAAACAACAAGCCATAAGATTTCATGCTTGTCCATAAATTCTCACTTTATCTTTAGGAATTTGCACAGTCATATTGCACAATATAAGCCCTAACTCTTTTTAGGATTCTAAGATTGTCATTCAGTATGACGTAAGTCCTCCTATCTTTCATGTTATTTGCATGATCAGATATCATGTGGATGTAAGCCTGAAGTAATAAAAATGGTAGGATGAAACATCAAACAATATCATTTTCAAACTAAAGGAAAATCATAGAATAGTTTGGGATGTCACTGATGTTCTCCTCGAGATTTGTGACATCCCTTACTTCTCGTTCCTTTGGATTTATAAAATAATTGCTCCTATTTGATCCACTCTCATTTGATTTTCCTATGTACAACCTTGAAAAATAAACTTTGGAATCTTGAAGACAAATACCTCTTATCATTATCAAGAGTTTTCTTAAGTGACTTGGGTCATTTAAGATGTAATTAACAATAGTGGCTTGTCTCTGTAGGGAACTGGAGAACCCAGGTAATATAAACACAATCTAATTTCTTACATTAAATAGGGAACTTGTTGGCCAACATATAAAAGGTTCGCAGACCAAACAGATGTCATAAATTCTTTAGTTTATGTAATAGAGCCTCACTAACAAGAAATGTACTTATTCCCCGGGATAGATGAATTGCTCATTGTGTAATGCTTGGCTATCTAAACTATTAAATGTGTGATATTCTTTTGGCCTCATTTTTTTTCAAAAATAAAAATTTTATTTTTCAACAAAATCAAAATTATATGTGTATTAAAGTAAATACTATTTTCAACTGAATCGATCCAAAATCGATATTTCGGCTGTCAACCATCTCCTCGAAACACCAAAGAATTGTAGAAGCTGGCCGGTCATATCAAAGACTTGAGTCGATTCATCTCCAAGCCTGTTGACATGTGTGTGGTCTTTTTTCAAAATACTAAGGCAAACTATGAACTTTGTCTAGTCAGAGGCATGTAAACAAGAGTTCAAGAAGATGAAAGAGTCCCAAGCATCATCACTGCTCCTCCAGAGCCAAAGCCAAGTGAAGGACTCTCTCAATACTTAATGGACCTGAGTTCTTCAACTTGGTGTTTGTCTTAGAGGAGCTAGGGAAGTAGTTTCTGCTCTACTACATTAGTGTGGTTCTCAGAGGCGTTGAGCTCTGATATCCTATTAAAGAGAAATATGGTAGGGTTTTTGTTGTGTACCCATCATATATCTCTGAAGATTTTTATTTAAATGATCATATACAAGATTTGAAGAATAATATACTATCCCAAAGGGTAGAAATATTATCTAATCATCTGCATGATGAAAATCTGCATAAATTATAGGTCTACAAATCTAGAAATTTTTCCCCGACCTTACAGGTGTAAAATATGGTTTATTTATTCTAGGGTTTGATATCCCTATGAGGGGAAGACCTTGTAGTTAATTACATCTTAGGAGTGATGGCTACTAAGATTACTCTTAATTAAAGTTTTGACTTATATTGTGAATGATTATTAGTAAGTGTTTGTGAGATGACTGATATCAAGGACTCAGATAGATGGATTTGAAATGATTTAAGTGGAATTGATAGTTTGGATAAGCATGATTAGGGTTGATTCACTTGAGTTGAGAACTTGAGTTAGTTGAGTTTAGTTTTATTTGAAAGTTTGGTTTGAGTTGATTTATTTTGATTGATTTATTTTTTTTCTAGAAGTTGTTTGTTGAGAATATGTTTATGTTTGTTTAAAAACATTTATTTAAGATCTTTGCAATTTGTTTTTATGCTAATATATGTTCAAAAATTTTGGGTCTATTTTAGATTTATTTTAAGATTATCAAGGTTTATTTAAGGATTATTAAGTTTATTTTAAGAAAAAAAATTGTTGAGTTTGTTCAAATATTTAAGATTTATTGATACTCTTAACGTTGATTTAAGTTTATTAAAGTTTGTTAAATTTAGGTATATTGAAGTTTATTAAAGTTTATTAAGGATTATTAAAGTTCGTTAAAGTTTGTTAAAGTTTGTTAAAAATTTATTTAATCTTATTAAAACTAGTTAAATTTTATTAAAGTTTATTAAGGTTTGTTAAAATTTATTTAAGTTCATTTAAAGTTTGTTAAAATCTGNCACTACTCCTCCAGAGCCTAAAGCCAAGCGAAGGACTCTCTCAATACTTAAGGGTTGGACCTGAGTTCTTCAACTTGGTGTTTGTCTTAGAGGAGCCAGGGAAGTAGTTTCTGCTCTACTACATTAGTGTGGTTCTCAGAGGTGTTGAGCTCTGATATCCTATTAAAGAGAAATATGGTAGGATTTTTGTTGTGTACCCACCATATATCTCTGAAGATTTTTATTTAAATGATCATATACAAGATTTGAAGAATAATATACTATCTCAAAGGGTAGAAATGTTATATAATCATTTGCATGATGAAAATCTGCATAAATTATAGGTCTACAAATTTAAAGATTTTTCCCCGACCTTGCAGGTGTAAAATATGGTTTATTTATTCTAGGATTTGATATCCCTGTAAGGGGAAGACCTTGTAGTTAATTACATTTTAGGAGTGATGTCTACTAAGATTACTTTTAATTAAAGTTTTGACTTATATTGTGAACGATTATTAGTAAGTGTTTGTGAGATGATTGATATCAAGGACTCAGATAGATGGATTTGAAATGATTTAAGTGGAATTGATAGTTTGGATACGCTTGATTACGGTTGATTCACTTGAGTTGAGAACTTGAGTTAGTTGAGTTTAGTTTCATTTGAAAGTTTTGTTTGAGTTGATTTATTTAGATTGATTTATTTTTGTTCTAGAAGTTATTTATTGAGAATATGTTTATGTTTGTTTAAAATTATTTATTTAAGATCTTTGCAATTTGTTTTCATGCTAATATATGCTAAAAATGTTGGGTCTATTTTAGATTTATTTTAGAATTTATTTTAAGATTATCAAGGTTTATTTAAGGATTATTAAGTTTATTTTAAGAAAAAAATGGTTTGAGTTTGTTCAAATATTAAGGTTTATTGATACTCTTAACGTTGATTTAAGTTTATTAAAGTTTGTTAAATTTAGGTATATTGAAGTTTATTAAAGTTTATCAAGGATTATTAAAGTTCGTTAAAGTTTGTTAAAGTTTGTTAAAATTTATTTAATCTTATTAAAACTTGTTAAATTTTATTAAAGTTTATTAAGGTTTGTTAAAATTTATTTAAGTTCATTTAAAGTTTGTTAAAATCTGGTGGAGCTGATTTAAGTTAAAGTTATTAAGTTTATGAGATTTAATTAAATTTTTATTCAGTTAAATTTTATTGAGGTTTATTATATTTTATAAATTTGGTTGAAATTGATTNTAAGTTTATGAGGTTTAATTAAAATTTTATTCAGTTAAATTTTATTGAGGTCTATTATATTTTATAAATTTGGTTGAGATTGATTAAAGTTTATTTAAATTTAGGTTCGAGTTTTAAGATCTTGAATTTGTAGGGTTTGTGCCTGACATTTAGAGGCTGAAAATGAAGACGTGATATCAGATTCAGGGTTTGAATTTGAGATAGAGTGAAGTTGATTTTGAGACAAAGACAAGTCAAATTGGATTNGGGTAGAGACTGAAAATGAAGACTTGATATCAGATTCAGGGTTTGAATTTGAGATAGAGTGAAGTTGATTTTGAGACAAAGACGAGTCAAATTGGATTTGATCTTTAGGGTTGGGTTTGGATTAAATTTAAGTTTAGTAATTTGAATTTGAATTTGAATTTGATATGAAGTTAAGTTTGATATGGGATTCAGTTTGATTTAGAAGTTGGATTTGAGGAGATTGGATCTTGGTTTGAGTTGGGAATAGACCTTAGTCTAAAGGTAGAAGAGGTTAGGGGATTTCTAGATTGAGGTGAAATCACAACCTAAAATAGCTCTAAATAGAAGGCTAAATAGGTGGACTAACCTGAATTTTAAGAATAACACCCCTGGTCAAGATGCTCTTGGTTTTCCATCATCCCGAGTGCATTACAATCCTTCAATTATTAACAAACAAAATATCATGAGGTTTCCCTTGATGTCATAGCAATAACTAAGGTAGACCTTCCTACTATTAGGTAGTTTGGGGCATCTTCTTTAGTAACCAAGTTTACTTTATCGTAGGGTTCCCACATAATCTGATGGGGTAAGCCTACTTGTTTTATAGATCCTGTTTCTTAGTACTAGCCATTAGGTACCAACTACACTATTTCGGGCTTCTAGACTAAACTACTCTAGAGTTTGTATGGTTCTTAGTTTTAATTATGTATTGGCTAACTTAGGGTTCACAATTTGATCTACCTAGGTGGTGATTGTGAAAATTAGACTTGGCGAATTTTAAATGTTTTTGGGGTTTAATAATTTACTCATAACTTATTTTGAAGCCTAGCTTTTCCAAGTTCAAAGCTTCATTTTCTTATGTTAAAGTTTTGTTTTCTACTATGAGTCGATGCTCTTTGTTTAATTCTCTCTCGTAGGATTGGCATCTAGTGTTGGTCGATATTCTATATTTGAGTCTCATATTCGAGAGAATTTAACTCAAATATTTCATGTTTACACTTTTCAAATTTAAGTTTCATCCACTTGATTACAAAATACTTTTTTTTGTGCACATGGAAAGAGGGTTTTATAAAAAATTTTATCATAAAAGAGTGTTAGCAATATGAGCTCAATTACATATGAAATGTGTATACTTGAAATAATCTGAGACTTACAAGCTCAAAGACTAAGCATTTGAAATCACATGCTCTTGGAAAGGAAATATGTTAGTCATATACTATGGTGTAGTATATATTTATATGACAAGCTCTTGGCTTTCCATCATCCCGAGAGCATGGATAAATTGGTCGGAGCATACATGGGCATGAACAACACCAGTAGTATATAGCGACTCAGAGTAGAAATCAAAACTATGCCCTCTGTGACACCAAAATCAAGTAACTGATTATGGAAAAACTAACTATTTCTTTGGTTATATTTGCTCGCATGCTCCGACCACACTCTGGTCGTCAGTGTTGTTAACAAATTCTTCAATGTTAATGCGGATGTTGGCCAGTTCCAATAATTCAGGCAAAGTTATTGGTTGATACATGCTTAGAGCGTAGTATGATCACTCTCCCCTCAATCCCTAGGATAAGGCTGATGCGCTATTCTAGGTTCTAGGTCCCTCACTTCCAGCATCTCCTTCTAGAACTAAGTGATATATGCATGCAGGATCCCATGTTGCCCTGCTTGATCTGCCACAGAGCTTGTGAACTTTTCCACGACTTCTATGCGCAAGCAAACTGAGCCACGAACAGTCTCTTGAAATCAACAAAGGATGTGATTACCTTAGTGAATAACCCGTTGAACCAACTGAAGGTAGATTCCCTCAACATAGCAAAGAAAAGACGGCTCTCCATCGCATTGTAACCTTCATCAAGTAGACTGACGATTCAAATGACACAATGTGATGGGTCGAGTCAAACCGACCTAGTAGGATTCGAGTGAGGGGGGCCTTAAACTTCCCTGGAGAACACGTTATCTTGCCGAGCTTCCGTGCGCTCCCCACCCCCTCCCTCGTCCCACTTAATCCGCTCGGCTGCCTTGGGGTTCAGGTTCTTCATCTCAGTGATTTTGGTCCCGTGAAACTTGCTCCCTTCCTCCAAGCACCGATTGGGTCAACTCCTTCATTTGACACAACATCCGACCCCTCAATTCTTGAAGTATTCATTAGTCGTTTACGGTAGAAATTATCCCCTATTTATAGAAGGGTATGAAATAAACAATTACATGCTTGCCCTTGCTTGCATAAGGACGTCACAGGGTGTTTTGATCATAAATAAATGCTTGAATAAATAAATAATGGGATAAATAAAAATAAGAAAGATCTCTGACTTGGTTGTCACATCCTTTAGTCGTCTAAGACTGAGGGACTTCGGTTGATCCATCGAAGGGCCTCCAGTCGCCTAGGTTATGACCCTTCAGCCAATCCATGTACCTTCGATCGAACAATCAATGGACATTCGATCAATTGGCTCCCCTAGTCCGACTTGTAGTCACGACTCCCTGTGAACAGAACTTTTGTTGTCATGTTGAAAGTAGGATGTCGGGCAAATGACACTTTTCATAATCCGACGGGTAGCTTCACCTCTTCAACAAGAAAACCGTTTGGGAGGTTTGTGTTGGTATCGCATTGGGTGCTAGTGACCTCAAAGGCCAGCGAGATTGTTTTTGAGTTGATTTGTAGTGGCATTTTGAGGAGCTAGGCAGGTCTCCTTTCTTTGTTGGGTATGCCTTGGCCCTTTTCCTGACGGCCTATCGTTTAGCAGGTTCTGTACACTTTTTAAGGAGGCCTTGGTTAGGCATCAAATTACATAGGTTCGTGTTGATGTGATCTTTGACTTCAAGTGGGTCATTTTTTATCATGCTTGTCTTCTAAGCCATAAGATTTCTTCAAAATTCATGATAACGTATTATGGGTGTACGCATGCAATCATAAATAGATCTATAATTGTGCATTAGCACGAACAAAAATATTAAAAGTATAATTTCATAACTNGGGTAGAAGACGTTAGGGGATTTCTAGATTGAGGTGAAATCACAACCTAAAAAAGCTCTATAGGAGGCTAAATAGGTGGACTAGCCTAAATTTTAAGAATAACACCCCTGGTCAAGATGCTCTTGGCTTTCCATCATCCCGAGTGCATTACAATACTTCAATTATTAACAAACAAAATATCATGAGGTTTCCCTTGTTGTCATAGCAATGACTAAGGTAGACCTTCCTACTATTAGGTAGTTTGAGGCATCTTCTTTAGTAACCAGGTTTACTTTATCGTAGGGTTCCCACATAATCTGATGGGGTAAGCCTACTTGTTTTATAGATCCTATTTCTTAGTACTAGCCATTAGGTACCAACTATACTATTTTGGGCTTCTAAACTAGACTACTCTAGAGTTTGTATGGTTCTTAGTTTTAATTATATATTGGCTAACTTAGGGTTCACAATTTGATCTATCTAGGTGGTGATTGTGAAAATTAGACTTGGTGAATTTTAAATTTTTTTGGGGTTTAATAATTTACTCATAACTTATTTTGAAGCCTAGCTTTTCCAAGTTCAAAGCTTCATTTTCTTATGTTAAAGTTTTGTTTTCTACTCTGAGTCGATGCTCTTTGTTTAATTCTCTCTCATAGGGTTGGTATCTAGTGTTGGTCGATATTCTATATTTGAGTCTCATATTCGAGAGAATTTAACTCAAATATTTCATGTTTACACTTTTCAAATTTAAGTTTCATCCACTTAATTACAAAATACTTTTTTTGTGCACATGGAAATAGGGCTCTATAAAAAATTTTATCTGTGTGTGCGTGTGTGTGCGTGTGTGTGTGTGTGCGTGTGTGTGCGGGTGTGTGCGTGTGTGTGCGGGTGTGTGGATTTGCTTTTCCCAAAAGGTTTCTCTTGGATATTGATGCTTTATGAATATATTTGTCTCTTTTTTTATTTATTTAGGTAGCATTTCCTTATTTCTTTATGAATATTTTATTATTATTTTTGTAATTTTATCATTAATAAGAATAGTAATAATATGAATATGTTGAATAATTAAAATAAAATAATAATAATAATAATCATCATCATCATTACAATCATAATCATAATAATCATTATAATATTAATAATAATGACAATAATTAGTATATTATTAAAAATAATATAGTAAAAATAATATTTTGAATAATTAAAATAGAAATAAAACTTAATATTTCTAAATAAGATTAATATTTTTAAACTTATAATCAATAATAATAAAAAATTATAACTATATTAATATTAATATTAATATTGATATTTACATAAATACTACTTTTCTATTTATAGAGCTCATCATTTTCAAATAATCAATACATAAAACAATCTCCATTATATAATTAAATGGGTTAAGTAAATAAAGAAAAATTTAGCAAACAAAAATGAAGATGAAAAAATAATAATTACAAACTAAGAGAGGAACATGAGAAGAGAAGAAATGGGGAAGTCTTAGTGAGGTAATTAGGAGTGATTATCAAGTTGATTGTGGGAGAATGAGACTACTTGGTGGATGCATTGAAAATCTAGTATGCATAGATCTAGAAATGATTGCATGAAAGGGATTGTTGGAGTAAATACTTAGAAAGATGGCTACAAAAAATGAATGTGGAAGGTTGAGGTAGGCTAAGAGTAACATGTATAAATGTATTTTTAATATTTTTACAACAGTTCAAATGATAGACCTTTACTTTAGAGAACAAAGGCAATGCCACTCAATCAAATGATAGGTGGTGGTAGTATGAATATTTGTTCAAAAAAGGTTTCTTCCATAATAAATTCAACACTTCAAAAACAACTCTTAATAAGAATGATACAATGTGAATATTCATAAAGTAAACCCGCCAAATGGTTGGGTTAAGGCTCGTGATGATTTTAAAAATTTCCTTGCCACCGATTGTTTAATAATTCGAATTATGCTACGAAAAAAGTATTTAGACCCTTTAAACCAAGCATCAGTTCACTTGACTCTAAAGAAAGGTAGTAATAATAATAACAATAAAATTAATAATAACAACAACAATAATAATGATACTATTAAGACTAATAATAATAATAATAACAACATTAATAATAATCAATAATGATGACAATATTTAATCAAAAATTTTTTTTAATTTTTTTCTAGTTTCTTCTTTGTATTAGTTTGAATTGTCTAAATATTATGAAAATATTGCTTCACTTTTTTAGTACATGCAACCAAAATGTTCTATAGTAATTATGCATAAATAATCAACCTAAAAACAATATTAAGCATATTTTATCAAATAGAGTGGCAGACTAAACTCATTAAATTGAATAAAATACAAGCATTACCTTAATAAAATAAAAAAGGATGTATCTAGTGGGACTAAACTCAAATTTTCTTACATGTGCTAAATAGAAAACACACTTAAACACTAATATTATATTGTGATTCAACCTAAATTTTCTAACATAGGTTGAGTGAAAATTATGAGTCGGGAGTTTTCAACCTTCATTTTATTTTATTACAGTGAATTACGTGTATCTGATTGCTTCAAGCCGAGTTACGCTAGCGGTAGTTGACGACCTCTTCATGTCCCAACATAGTCAACCTTCATGGTCAACCTTCATGAAACTATGTCGTAGATTGATTCGCGCTCTGAAAGTGATCATCGAACACACAATGTCTCAATGACATACAGGTTTCCTATGGGTCAAAGGTTTGTTACAACCCTAAAAGAGGACGATGATGTGACAACGTGTGTATTACATGCTAACATACAACCAAATTTAACGCTTTATGCAAAAATTGAGAGTTACAATGGTGTTACAAAGAGCAACTTCCAATTGCTACCTGTAACTCAGTTGATCCTTCATCTCAAAATGCATCTCGTGGCTACATCAACTTATTGGCATCAGATTTGATTAATTATCATGCATGTATGTAATATGTATTTCACTTCACTCATAAAATATGTGCATTTTTTTATGTTTTAATTAATCCTAAAATAAAATTTATAAACTTCTCAGTCCTAATGCTAAAGTGTTAAATCGATTCATTGTTCAAGTGTACATATTGATGATACAGCAAAAGATGATACTCACATTTGTCATAAAGGGAAGGATATGATACAGTGGATAGTGTCGCAAGTAATGACTCAGATGTTGATTCTAATATTAGAGTAGATGCACCAATGGAGATCAATGTAGTGACTAAAAGTATATGCCACAACTTGATCATGATGCAATCCATAAATAATTTCATCATGTTAGATGTTAAGATTTTGAATAATAAATATATCCGAGCATGTCGTACAATCTAGGAGTGAGATGAAGATATCACTTATGATCCCCCAACATGACATAAATATAACATCTGAGAGATAGATTCCAGATGTGTTATACGAAGATATGTTTTTTGCAACCAAGATAGTCTTACAATGTATAATCAACGGTTGATGTATAGTCAAGAATATCAAGTACTGAATAATAATTTTTAGTCAATCTCATTTACGTATTATGTGCTTTTACCATGATCATCCGTCTAGACCGTGTCATTGGCATTTACATGCAGCAAGGAGCAAAAGAATTTTGGGAGCATAAAAAATGTCAAATATTAATGGACACTGCACATGTGTGCATAGGATTCTAACTAGTCGACAGTCTAGACTGTGCACTTACAAATTCATTTGTCACTGCATTCTTCATATTGTTAGAAGCCAGTTGTACTTGAAGCCCAAGAGATTATAGCTCAAATGGAAGTTAAATCAGCATTCAAATATCTTAAATGAAGGCTTCGGATGTAAGGCGAAAGATCATCAAGTGTATATTTGATAGTTAGGACGATTCATATTACTCGTTGCATAAGTTAATGACAGTCATATGTAATGCAATGTCAGGGTCAATTTAAAAGATTCAATATGATAGCACAGCGTGTTATGAGGGCTTTTATGAGTCTTTGGATCATCTATAGGGTTGGAGCAATTACAACCTAGTATTGAGTCTCGATGGCACATTATTGCTAGGTAAATATAGGGGAACTTTACTAAGTGTTGTTGGTGTTAATGCAAATAACGACCTTTTTTTCCTTGGCATTTGTGGTTGTTTAATTCGAGTATAACGAATCTTAGATATGGTTTCTAAAGAGTGTAACGGAGCTTCTACAAGAAGTTGGTCATGCCCAAACCTTTGCATAACATCAAATCAACATTCTAGGATTATTTATGGTTGTGGGAGATTTATTCTTGGGTAGCTCGTAGATTCTATTTGAGGCACTTCAGAGAAAGGTTTAAGAAAGCAATTAGACAAATGGGTATGGCTAACACAAATATAATGTGTCAAAAGATGAATTAGGTAGAAAACACAAATGATATTAGAATGTTCATCATTACATAAAATATGAGGCATAGGATTGGTTGATTTCTAAAGATGTTATAAGGTGGACACTATCTCACAATGGTGGACAAAGGTGAAGTGATGACAACTAATGCATCAAAATGCTTCAGTGTTGTCTTTCATCGAGCGAGAGGACTTCCCTCTTTAAGTATTGGTTTGATATACATGCTATAATATCAAATCATTATTTCTCAGAAGATATGGTATAACACATGAACTTAAAGCGATAAACAAAACGCCTATTTTCGTTAGAGTAAGCACCTCTCTCCAACAGTATAAAGCTAAGGCTAGAAAATTTCCTGAACCAACTGATATTAACTTTCATGAGTGCGAGGTCTAAGATTTTAGTTGTCACTCATTTGGGGTTGACTTACATGCAGATGAAGGTTGTAGCTATAGTTACTAACGATAAAAGGCTTATCACATACGTTGCTCTCATGTTATAGGTGTTTCAGGTCATAAACGTGTGGATCATTTATTGTATGTCTCCCATTATTATATTGTTAAGTCTTTCAAGGATATGAATGCATCTTAGTTCTATGTCAGACTTGAGCAAACATTGTGGCATTTTTTTTATCTAATAGTTGGAACTATTGAGTTAGCACCCCCAAATTTTAGATAAAAAACTAGGAGATCGTGTATAAAGTACTATTCAAATACAATGAATGAACGTACTTCTTTGGGACAAAGGATATGTAGCTTGAGTTGTAGTTCCAAACAAAATAAATCTATTTGTCCATTAAACCTAAACAATATATGGTGAGGTGAGTTGAATATTGCAATTCCTTTGGTAGAAAATTTTAATTGGCAACTGTTTGTCTTCTACATACAAACAAGTAGATGATAAGCTTGGACGAGGACATAGAGATGGAGCGTCTCAGTCTCAATGGCATAAGACATGACCTAGCAAGGAGCCTGAGATTGGGCCAACACCTTGCGAGGTGCACCCTGACGTTACTCTACTATCTAGGCACAGAGCAATATACTTTGATCAATTATTATGTGATTAATTCTAATATTTAATTCACTTGATGTCTGCCTGAACTGGTGTCGGAGGTTGCGGCGACGATTTGAGATGCATCCATACCTGTTGAGATAAATTTGGAGGAGGAGCCGAATGTTGTTGAGGAAGCTAACAATGGAAGGGAAAGGCTCCACTAGAAGAGCTCAAGGATGATCTTCCTCAATCTCTAGGGAAGAGGCATAGAGCAGGCGAATGGAGCCCTATGCAAGAGGAGCAATTGAAAGTCTTTATAATTAGAGACTCCTGGTTCTCTCTTATTGATATGTTGTTGGATTGGTACTCCAACGGTCCAGGCGCAAACGATTGCAGACATCCTATGGTCCAAGAACTTGGAAAAGTGCTTGGACAAATACAACCCATGGGAGGTCTGTCACCTGGTTGACCGATTGAAATTGTTGGGGCTAGCCTCATCCCACCACCTGACAACCCCATACCTTAGGTTTAGGAAGTCAAAGACCAAGGTGGTGACGCGAGCCAAGGTCGTGGAGGCTCAAGCACTGGCTGCTGAAACAGAGGCATGTTTAGCTAAGTATGAAGAGTTGGGGGCTAAAGCAGGGGTTCTGCTAGCTGAGGCTAAGGGAGATTTGGAAAGTGCGTTGGAGTGATTATCCATCATTTTGAATGATAAGGCGAAACTATAAGAGAGCATTCGCACCATTAAGACCGCCACAGAGTTCACTTCAGGCCAGGCCAATCATCTCCAACTCAGCATTGAGCTAACGATTGATCAGTTCGTGCGGGTTGGATTGGTAGACCTGAAGTACCCCGATATAGCAAAATTTGTAAATCAGTGCTAGCCAGAGTTAGCGAGCCTCCTAATGAATAAGTAACAAACGAAGGCTCTTCCAATACATGATTCAATAGTCTGTCTTGTTTGTACTTAGGAAAAAAATCTATTTTATTTGTTTGTTTTTTTATATGTATACCTCAATTGTAATGAAAGATAGAACTTTGTAATTGACTAATTATATGAATAAAATTCAATACAACATTCAGCCAATTTTTTTGTTAGGCTTTTAGCTTGTATTTATTTTTTCATTCATCGATTGTGATGTATATGGCATTTGGTCACCCCCGATCAGATAGGGTATGTCGTTCGGTTATGGTGTGACAGTCGCCTGATCCAAGTCTTATATTGTCCTTTGCTTCATTTGCTCCATCAGATTATGGTAACTTCAAACTTGGCTCAAGTGATTTGTTCGACATCCTTCGTAGAGCTTATCACAATTGGGTAGGGAGCCACCTCGAGCCTTATCTAATTCGAGTTAAGATGCATAGGTTTTATAATGCTTGAGCGTTGAGGGTCAACTTTTGGAAATTAGGATGTCTGTTGGGGGCTAAGCACTGATGTTGGTCATTATAACTATTTTTTACTCATTAGACGAATTGAGTCATCAGTTTTAGGTCATTGTGTTTGGCTCAGGTCTTATACCTCCTAAATCTTGGTTGCTTATCAAAATCTCTGCATTGGACCGAGCCTCAATTTTAGGATGATTTGCACACTACCTTTCGTGTAGCTTGTCACTACTGGGCAAAGAACCATCTCTAAAAATTTTATCTAGCTCAAGCTTGAATATTAGTTGGGGAATTTCCTTTTTTTTTGCTCGGTCGAACCGACGCCCTACATGGGAGTACCGTCGGGACTTGCTTTCGAGAGTGTGATATCCTTCATGGAGCTTTTTTCTACTAAGTAGGCCACTACCTCCGGAGCTTTTTCAAATTCGACTTTGTGAACATATCAAGGTTGTGTGAGCAATGTTAACCAATTTTTGCATTCGATCAATCGTCTTTGGCAATACTGTCAGCTTTCTTGGGATCAAGTTCTTCGAGTGTTGGCTAGCTGTTAAAGCGCGCAAACCCCTGAAATTCCTTGATTATTTGACCTATGGTAGCACATTTAATTAGCCAATCCACGTTGTTTTGACATTTTAGAGTACAAAATTATAAAAAATAGAACGAAACCACCTATGTTTATTAGTCTTTCACAGGGAGATGCATAAAAATTTCTAAAGAAATGTTGCCTCTGCTCCTTGTTCGAGGGACTCCTCGGCTGGTGTAGGTCTTTAACTCGTACACTTCGAGGCCGACCCTTTTGTCGATGATAAACTGTCTGGTCCAAGTCTCATCTAGCTTGCCGACCGACTGTCCAGGTGCAGTCGGATCGGCCTTCTTCAGCGCGAGTTCTCTGAATGCAAAGGTTTTCTCTCAGACATGCTTGTTGTATTGATGTGCATGTGATGCATCTCTTTACTTCCTTCTATCGGAGAGCTAAGCTGGTTCATTTCTCCTTCACCATGTCTAATGAGAGCATTACTTCCTCATCATTCATTTCCTGCCACTCTCTCGGGTCTTCATCAAAAGTTGAAGCGGTTACCACTCGTTAACTGCGGTGATTTTACTCCATTTGCAGCATAGCTTCCATCACACACGATAGAATAAATAGTGTAGCAGTTGACAATGTTGTTCGGGACACACAGAGGACGAATGATAGGACATCGACCCATTTCCCCTTTGATCATTTAACCATCTTTCTCAGCAAGTTTAAAATTATCTTATTGACAGCTTATGCTTGATTGTTGGTCCGAGGTGACCAACGCAAATTTCGAGTTGATACCTTGACTCAAGCAGAAGCCATTTACTCCCTTGTCTGCTAACTGAGTTATGTTGTCTCTGACTAGCATGAATGGCATTCCATACCTATAGATGAGGTCTGTCCTGATCAAATTTTGAACAACATCTTTTTTTAATTATGCGAGTGGCTTTTCCTAAAACCATTTAGTGACATAATCTACTGCGAGCATGAAGAATTTGTGCTAGCCCTTAAACGGTGGGAACGGCCTAAGGATATTGATTCCTCAGATGACAAAGACTAAGGGTTGATGACTAGTTGCAAATTTGGGGTTAGCTGGTGTTGTAATGGTGCGTACTTCTTACACTACTTGCACCTCTTTGAGAATTCTTTCATATATTTTAGGAGTGCGGCCAGTAGTCTTGCCATTGAATCTTGTGTGTCTGGGTCTTTACTCAAGAGTAACTCTCGCACTCTTCTGAATGTATCTCCCGCATGAGATCTTCCGTTTCATTTTTACCTATGTGCCTCAGATAAAGATAAGTAACTGACTTCCAAAAACATTTTCCTTCAATTAGTAGGTATTGGGCGGCCTTGTATTTGAAACTCTTTGGATCAGCGATCTCCTCTGCTATTTTGTTGTTTGCAGGAATGGATGTATGAATTCATTAGCTTCCCACTCCATTGGTCTCCACCTCTATCACATTGGATTCTTCAATGGCTAGTTATAATAATTTATGAGGGTTTCTCTCCCTCAAGTGGAAGCACTTGGAAAGGAGATCAAGCACCTGGTTTTCCTCCCTGGTGATGTGTTCTATTATGAAATCGGTGAACTTTAAGGAATCATCCTTGGATTTCTCGAAATACTTAGCATTATCTCACATTTGGCTTCAAATTTCATATTTACCTGATTCACCACCAGGTGGGAGTTTGATTTTATGTACAGGTGTCGACACTCATGTCATAAGCTAAGAGCAACTCGACAATCAAAGCTTCGTACTTCGCATGGTTATTAGTGACCTCAAACTCAAAGGCCGCCAAATGGTAAACATGTTCCCCAGTTGGGCTTCTCATAACCAGAGAAATTCTTACTCCCATCTGATTGGAGACTTCATCAATGTATAAGGTTCATTCCATTCGGTCGGCATTAGTTTGTTCGCTCAGCAAGCACAGTTCTGAGAATTCTGCTAGGAAATCTACCACTGCTTTCACATTGATAGTTGTTTGGGAGATGTAGGGAATGTCGATTTCGCTCAGCTCCACCGTTCACTTAAGGAGTTGACCAGAGTGCTCCAATCAAGTGAGAATAGATTTCAACGGATGGTCGGTTACTTCCTAGTTGGGACGCATCTGAGAGTATGGTCGGAGCATGCGAGCAAATTAACCAAAGAAATAATTAGTTTTTCCATAATCAGATACCTGATTTTGGCTTCCCAGAGGGCCCTACTAGTGTTGTAGACGAAAAATTACTTCCCTAACTCCTCACAAACTAGAACAGAACTAATTGCCTCTAGTTCAACTCCCAAATAGAAAGAGAGCTCTTTGTTTGGCTTCAGGCATTACAATAGTAGTAGTGATACCTAGGAGTCCTTTAACTTCACAATAGCCTCCTAACAGTTGGTCAGCCACTTGAATTACTTGACCTTTCTGAGCATTTTGAAGAATGTGGTGCATTGGCCTCCTGCTTTCGAGATGAAACGGCTAAGACCCATTATCTGGCAGGTTAACTTCGAGACTTCTTTGGTGTTTCGGGGAGCAATCATGTTCAACAATGTCTACATTTTTGCAATGTTGGCTTTAATTCTCTCTAGGTTCGAGGTAGCCAAGGAATTTATCGGTAGAGACTTCGAATGTAAATTTAAGTGGGTTCAACCTTATGTTGAATTTTTTAAGAAATTCAAATATTTCTTTTAGGTCGATTACATGTCGTTCTGCCCAATAGAAAGTTTTTCATGTGCATCAACTGCTTGTCACCCTCTCCACAGGTGAATGCTAACACTATCACCCCAAGGGCGTCTTTTCTTTCTTCCGAGAATCCAATAAGTGGTATGGTTGATGTTGTCAACAAGTCAGCTGAAAGGCTCATCTTGTTGAACACTAGTTTGAACAAAATGTTCAATGAACTATCAGTGTCCACCAAAACACTACCAATCTGGCAGTTATCGATCATGGTCGTGATGACGATGGCGTCGTAATAGGTATTCCCCTTAGACGGTTAGATCAACGTCGGTGAAGATGACTGGTGGATGAGTGCCACGTTTGAAAAAAATTGCGACCGCACATAGGTTGCCCGTCTGGAGCCTCTTTTAGCCGATGTGTGAAAGGTTCTCTGACTCCTCCCAAGATAGCCACAATAAATCCATCAATGTGAATGGCATTGGCCCTTATGGGTCCATCCAGGATTTTTTCAACTGGAGCCTTCCCATGTCTCGTCGCTCCGAGCACCACAAATTCTTAAGCTTCCCTGCTCTGATCTACTACTCAACCAAACTTCGGAGGTGTCGGTATTCCTTCATGTCATGGATATGATCGATGTGATATGAGCAATACTTTTTAGGGTCTCATAGAAGTGCTTCTGGCCTTGCAGGGAGTGTCTGCTTGAAGTATTCCTTATTTTAGATCGCCTCTACTAGCTATGTCGTTGATACCCTCAGAGGTGTGGTCCTTGGTGCCTCGTATTCATGATCAGGCCGCTCATGATATCAAGATGGTTGTTGCTCAATATATCTCTGCTAACCGCCACAATGGTGGTTTCAGTCGGTCCTCTTATTCTCCTGGGGTGGCAAACTATCTTCAAGCCTAGGACGGATGGGCAGAAGTTAACCATCCCTCGGTCTCCACCAATTATTTTGTTGGGTTCTCTTCCGTGGACAATGATTAGATGATCTTGTCTTATGGTCGTCAGTGTTGTTAACAAATTCTTCAATGGGAATGTGGATGTTGGCCAGTTTCAATAATTCAGGTAGAGTTATTGGATGATACATGCCTAAAGCGTAGTATGATCACTCTCCCCTCAATCCCTAGGATAAGGCTGATGCGCAATTCTAGGTTCTAGGTCCCTCACTTCCAGCATCTCCTCCGAGAACTAAGTGATATATGTTGCAGGATCCCATGTTGCCCTGCTTGATCTGCCACAGAGCTTGTGAACTTTTCCACGACTTCTATGCGCAAGCAAACTGAGCCACGAACAGCCTCTTGAAATCAACAAAGGATGTGATTACCTTAGTGGGTAACCCGTTGAACCAACTGAAGGTAGATTCCCTCAACATAGCGAAGAAAAGACGGCTCTCCACTGCATTGTAACCTTCATCAAGTAAACTGACGATTCAAACGACACAATGTGATGGGTCGAGTCAAACCGACCTAGTAGGATTTGAGTGAGGGGGGCCTTAAACTTCCCTATAGAACACGTTCTCTGGCCGAGCTTCCGTACGCTCCCCACCACCCCCACCCCCCCCCCCCNTCTCTGGCCGAGCTTCCGTACGCTCCCCACCACCCCCACCCCCTCCTCCCGCTTAAGCCGCACGGCTGCCTTGGGGTTCAGGTTCTTCGTCCCAGTGATTTTGGTCCCATGAAACTTGCTCCCTTCCTCCAAGCACCTATTGGGTCAACTCCTTCATTTGACCCAACATCCGACCCCTCAATTCTTGAAGTTGTTGCTAAATAAACACACTAGTGCAGTCCAAGTTTCATGTGTTTCTCATATGATTTTTTTCTCTGTGTCGTGTTTCTCTTCTTATTTTTTTGTATGCTCCACACTCACCACATTCTCTAGAATATTGAATCTGAGATTGTCTTATGAAGCACACATAAGAAATAAAGCATTGAAGAGAGAGAGAGAGAGGAAAAAGAAACTGGATTAGTCTGAATAATTCATTAGTCATTTACGGTAGAAATTATCCCCTATTTATAGAAGGGTATGAAATAAACAATTACATGCTTGCCCTTGCTTGCATAAGGACGTCACAGGGTGTTTTGATCATAAATAAATGCTTGAATAAATAAATAATGGGATAAATAAAAATAAGAAAGATCTCTAACTTGGTTGTCACATCCTTTAGTCGTCTAAGACTGAGGGACTTTGGTTGATCCATCGAAGGGCCTTCAGTCGCCTAGGTTATGACCCTTTAGCCAATCCATGTACCTTCGATCGGACAATCCATGGACCTTCGATCAATTGGCTCCCCTAGTCCGACTTGTAGTCACGGCTCCCTGTGAACATAACTTTTGTTGTCAAGTTGAAAGTAGGATGTCGGGCAAATGACACTTTATCGTAATCCAACAGGTAACCTCACCTCTTCAACAAGAAAACGGTTTGGGAGGTTTGTGTTGGTATCGCATTGAGTGCTAGTGACCTCAAAGGCCCGCGAGATTGTTTCTGAGTTAATTTGTAGTGGCGTTTTGAGGAGCTAGGCAGGTCTCCTTTCTTTGTTGGGTATGTCTTGGCCCTTTTCCTGAGGGCCTATCGTTTAGCAGGTTCTGTACACTTTTTTAAGAAGGCCTTGGTTAGGCATCAAATTACATAGGTTCGTGTTGATGTGATCTTTGACTTCAAGTGGGTCATTTTTTACCACGCTTGTCTTCTAAGCCACAAGATTTCTTCAAAATTCATGATAACGTATTATGGGTGTACACATGCAATCATAAATAGATCTATAATTGTGCATTAGCACGAACAGAAATATTAAAAGTATAATTTCATAACTCCATTGATCGAAAATACCTCAATCTAAACAAGATTCGAGTCAAACTCAACATCTTTGTAGACTAAAAAACTTCGATCGGGAGCGCAGATTCTGACCATAGAAAAGAAAATCCAAGCCAAAATCTCATCTTTCTTTTTTACATTACTATCTTCAGGAGCAAATCGACAAACAACTTGAGTGCAACCCCGCTCCAATTCACCAAACTTCCAATTTCCTCCCAACCTCACCACCACCCGGCAAAACATTCGTTCCCCTAGCCCAAAGCTCATCCGTCTCCATCATCTTTTCATCACCAATCCCCCATTCTTTCTGCAACTCCTCCCAATCTTCTCCAATTCCAGACTCAAACAAATCTTCCAACCCTTCATCGTCATCATCTTCCTCTTTCTCTGCTTCCACTTCATCCTCCTCCTCCTCAAACACTCCTCTCCTCCTCTCTCTCCTCATCCTTTTCCCCTCCATCACTAATTCTGCGAGCCTCTCCTTCACCGATCTGAGTTCGTCCTCCACCACCAATCTCCCCTTCTCATCATAAGCCTCCACAAGAAAAACCGAGTCCCGAGTCCCTTTCACGCTAACATAGAACATCTCCGGGTGCCTCACTAGCATCGCACGAAGCCGATTCGGCAGCCGCAAATCCTTCCTGAAGTGCGTGAGGTGATCCACCAGCGTCCTTCTCTCCGTCGTCATCCCCACCACCTCCCTCACAACCGCACACGCCATCTTCTCCTCCAACTCGGTCGAATCTCCCTTTAAGCTCTCGTAAGGGTTCACCTCCGGTAGATCCTGGAACCGAATCAAGTACTCACGATGGCGTCGCCGGAGGTTAAGCCCTCGCCGCAATCGCAACTGCGGAAACCTAGGAACTCGCTCGATGATCGGGCGCCGAAGGGGGTCGACATCGCTGGTGAGATCGAGTCGTGGGAGTGCCACGGCGAGGGATTGGTCCCATGATACCAGCTCAAGTGCACGACCATAGGACGTGTCGATAGTGCGGAAGCGGGAGGGGTGAGCGTTGCAGAGACGGGAGCGGAAATCGGGGGCTAGTCCGAGGTCAGGAGCAAGATGTGCAAGCTTGGAGAGAAGAAGACGGTGATGAGGGGCGAGCATGAGAAGGCGGTGGAGCTTGTCCGCCAGCGCGTCGGTTAGGCAGGCACGAAGGCGGAACTCCTCTGCCGCCAGAGAGGCGGCGGCGGGAGTAAGGGTGACGGCAAGAAGGGAAGAAGAGGGGGAGTTGTGGGAGGGAACATGGAAGAGAGTGAAGAGGGAAGGGTAACGCTGGATCATGGAGAGGAGGGAACGGGTGGGGGGAGGGTTTAGGTAAGCTCTGCAGCGTGAGAGCACTCGGAGGGGAAGGAAGTGCTTCGGTTTGGAAAGGAGCAAAGTCTTCAGTTTGCGGGCGAATCGGAGATGGCTGTGCTTCGCGGCACGGCGGTCAAGTGCAGGGCACCGGACAATTTTCATCGGCGGCAGCGAGGAGGATGACGAGGAGGCGGTAATGGTGAGGAAAGTGGGAGATTTCAGGGAGTATTTGGTTGTTTTAGAGAAGAAAGAGCTTGATCTTTTTTGAGGAGAGGAGAAGAAGGAGGAGGAGGAAGATGCGATGGCCAGCGCCATAGAGATGGGAAGTGCGCTTTTGAGAAATGTACCATGAGAGGTTGTTGCTCTAGGATTTATTTTTGGATGGGTTAGGCTTAGGCTCTGTATGGGGTAGCTGCGGCTTATCCAGCTTTTGCTGATAAGCAGCTGATCCTGATAATCTGTTGATGACCAGCTGATCCGGATAAGCTGTCTGGTTGTTTGGTTAGTGCGTCTGGAAAACAGCTGGTTCTGTAAAATTTACCATTCTGTCTCTGTTCTGAATAAGTTGTTTAGCTGTTTGGTTAATGTATTTTGTAAACGGCTTATTTGTAAAAAATTTTAGTTAAATGAAAAAATTGGCACGTAAAAGTAGTAATGTCCACCCATCAGCTAAATTAGAATGATGAACAAGAACGAAGAAGACAACAAAAATGCGCAAATTTTTTGGCAATAGAAGCACTTTTTTGCATTATCTGAACAACTTTTATCTCCAAATATACACAATATCCACATAAATGCATGTTGGGACAAATAAAATATCATGGTACTATCAAGTATGATTACAAGTAATCCAGTTTGTCACACTTCTTGGGAAGCATTTACAAATATACCATCCAATTCCTATGTAGATATCTAACACCTATCCTATGACTATTACATTTCTAACACCCAAATCTTTCGTATCACATCTAAAATGCCAGTATTTTGACTTCTAAAGGGTAAAATACACATTGCGATGCATACAAGGGGCTTCGTGAAACAACAAATGGTTCGGATGTCCTTCTTTTTCCACTGGAATTTTTTTATCTTTCCGGCCAGCTACCTACTGCCCATTCAGTTCATCTCCTCTCATCCTTTTCTCATCTCCTTCCTGCTCTCCTCAGACAGGATTAAAGTTGTAGGACAAGGAAAAACTCTCCACAGCCCATTCACTGCACGGCTCCAAACTAGAGAGAAGCGAGTAGAACAATAGTGGGTTTCTTCCCTTCATGCGATTTTGAAGTTGGAAGTAGGTGGGCTTTGAAATTGACGTGGCCTTTACCTGGAAGAGAAGGAAAGAATGTGGCCTTTAACTAGGGTAGAGCTTGTCGTGTGGAGTGAACTGAAGATGGATCGCTTGGCTTGCCCTAGGTAGCTGGCACCATGAGCGGATCTCGAAGGCTTGATGGCTCTTCTTCTTCTGGCGCTATTTTGTGGATCTCGAAGGCTTGATGGCTCTCACCGTCCCACTTGCTTCACAAATGAGGGTTTGGATGGAAGGAATGACAGTGAAGTGGGGTTGCGAGGCTGGAGATGCGAACGAGACCCTCCGCTGCGAGCAGGGCACGGACGTATTAATGCGAACAAAAACGCGGACCGCGGGGTGACCCCCACGGGCCGCGTGCTTCAGAAATACAAAACTCAGTTTTTAGATAATCTGAAGAAACGCTCTATCCAAACAGTATTGCGGCGTTTTTAAAACGCCGCCCGCACTTATAAGCTGCCCCAAACGGGCCCTTAGTTAATTTATCTTTTTTATTAATAGATGAAGAAATAATCACTTTTACTATCCTCTTTTGATTTTTGAATTGGGAGTATTGTTCTTGTTTGTGAATTTAAGAATGACTTTGATGTGATTTATATTGTATGTAATGATCCGGACATCTAGAAGTATGAGGAAAATAGCTTGCCTATTTGTTGCATCTTTCATTGCACCTCTGATTTTTGCTTATTTTTTCTTGCTTGCTATGGTGAAGTCATTTGCTACAAAAATTATGAACACTTTGTGTGTCAAGCATAAACACCATCAAATATATGATGTGGTGCATGGATTTAATTGCCCAATTGAAAAGAGAAGAATTTAGTTAAAAGTTGTATGAGCAGGGAAGTGGGGGTTGTTAAAGAGAACCCTAATCTACCATCTCCTTCTACTATATATCTGGATTAGCCTCCACCAAGTGCTCCCATGGCGAGTTATGATGTTGGTCTGCTGGTCTTGGATCAAGTAACCTAATTTTATTAAAATGATTTCAAGAAGATTATCTGCTTTTATTGAAAACATAAGAAAAAAAATGCTGCCCTTATTTTCTCCCTAATAAATAATAATAATTGATTTTAGAGATTATTCAATTAGCAGAACATTGAGTTTTTATAAAAAGTAAGAACTTTTAGTCTCATTCATTTGAAACAATTATGTTGAACTCTTCTTTGGTGCCAAGGTAATAGCTATGAATAGTCATCGACTCCCGGGAAAGGGTAGGAAGGATGGGACCTAATTATGGGACATACAATGCAATAACAGACGTATGATCATTACGCTTCAACCGGGTTATTCTATTCCACCTCTTATAGAGAAAAGAACTTAAAGCCAAATTACTTAATAACACGGCAATACAATTATTACAAAACTTCTACCTCGAGCACACACAATGGAGCCGTAGACAGTTATGATGGACACTTCAGAGTAAAAATATGATACATTTGAGTTCATGGTTGATTGAGTTAAAGGTCATAAATCTTATAGATTTAATATTTGATTCTTAATTTTTCGTGAAGTATATATAGTAATGACTTATCAAGGTACCCCTTGATGAATTTTGAACTAGGGATGTTATGGTTCCTGACATTTCCAATGATATATCAAGGAGATGTCCTCAAGGTACCTCCTTTACGATATATCTTGATCAACCACCATCAAGTGCACCTATGGTGAGTTATGTTGTTGGCCTGCTAGCCTTTGATCAATAACCTAATTTTATTAAAATGATTTCAAGAAGATTATGTGATTGAATTTATTAAAATTCATTCAACCTTATTTAAGTTTGTTAAAATTTATTTAATTTTGTTAAGACCTGTTAAAACTTATTTAAGATTGTTAAAGCTTGTTAAAATTTATTTAAGTTTGTTAAAGCTTTTTAAAATTTATTTAAGTTTGTTAATTTTTTGTTAATATTAAGTTAAAGTTGGATTAAATTAAAACTAATTGGATTTTATTTGATTTAACAAAAGTTTTATTAATTTGATTGAAGTTTATTATATTTTATAAAGTTGTTTGAAATTTGATTAAAGTTATTTAAATTTTGGCTCAAGTTCAAAATTTTAATTTGAGTTTTAAGTTCTTAAAATTCTAGAGTTTTGGCCTCATAATTTGAGAATGAAAATGGGAATTTGATATCAGATTTAGGGTTTGAGTTTGAGCTAGAGACACCGGTGTTGACCTCATCTTTTTATCAATCATTTTTCTATTTTTTTTAACTTAATTTTACTTGAGTTGAATCTTGAGTAAACCCTAATTTAATAAAATTGAATTTTAACTTAACAAAAATAAAAGAACAAACTATAATTTTAATCAAACCCTAAAGTTGATTAAATCATTCTTAATCAACAACACACTAGGATTATCATTTTCTCCCTCAAGATCATTATAGGACTCAAAACTTTGAGTTTAATTAGGGAAATTGTAATTTTTTTAAAATTTATTACGCAGTGGCTCTGTCAGGAAGCTGTTGTGTAGAAACTATTGTGGGGAAGTTTTGTGTCTATTTTTTTATATAGTTGTGAAGCAGTTGTTTATAATAAAATGACTTTTTCCTATGTATTGTTGTGTTAATTATAATAGAACCAATCAAGGTTGAATAACTCATATATGAAAATAGAAATTACATTCAAAATCACCAAAAACTTATAAGTTCAAATATTACACCTAGAACTGACATCTCACTTAAATGTGAGTAACACAACAATTAAAATAAAAAATAAAACTATTAAAATAATAATTTAGCATTATCATAAATTAAATTTGAAATGAAGATGATCAATTTTATAAGATAACTTTTTTCTTTAAAGAAACCCTCCACGTCTGATCACTATCTGAGGTGGAATCGTTTAATTAATCCGCCCATCAGAAGAAGTCACAGTTCTCTGCCGATCTATTCTTTAGACAATTCTAGAATTTTCTTTATGCTCCTTTCGTGATGTATACAACCCACTACAATTCACAGTTTCAATACAATACTCAGAGGCACTGAAACTCCTCAAGCTCATATTTGCTTAAAGTTTAAAACCACAAATCATAAACAATTACATGATACATTAACTAATAAGAATAATAGAAATATACAATTAAAGATTCATAAATCTGTGAGGTATCAGAGAAAAGTATAAAATGACTAATAATTTGTCCTTATATGAAGATGGAAGACCTTAAAGAAATGGGAACTTGGTTGCATTTAAACTATGTAATATCAAGCTCGTATGTGTCACAGAAGCATATCACCACAAATGCCACCCATAAGAAACCAAACATTCAAATGACTGAAAAAGAAGATCTTAGTTGCTTTAATGAGGATTTCATACATATCAAAATATATAGCAACATACGAGCCATCTAGAAGAAGTTCTGAGGTCATATATCTCATCATAGCCCTCCATACTAAGAAAAAAACATGCAAGAAAAAAACTTATTTTAAACCCATAATTATCTAGGAGGCCATTCATGTGGAGAAAAAAATACAGGTTGAATGAATGAAAAAATAAATTGCAGCAAATTGAGATTTCATGTGAACATAATTGCATAAAAATGTCATTATAATAAACATTAAGCATTTTCACAACACATTATTCATAAATAAGGAAAAAGTAGCAGACATCTTCCCACCCATTAATTATTACATCTGTAATTTGCATTATCAAGTCTATCATCTCTCCAGCACCTTCTCATTATGTGTACAAGACTTAGGTAAAGCATAATTAGCTAGTGATATTGACTACCATAGGCGATATTCGTATGCCTCAATGGGGACATGTGGCTGATCATAATTTGCACTATTAAAATCAATGTCACTATGTGAAGGATGCTGATGAATATAATTTTAGAGAGCCATTGTAGCTACCATAATCTTATATTAATTTTTAAAAGAATACGTGGGCATATCTTGTAGAATAACTTATTTTTTTCCAAACCACAAATGGCCTCTCAATAGCACCATGTGAAGATGAGTGTCTCTTGGTAATCATCTCATTTCTTCCCCATACTACTTTGATAGCTCTTTCAAAATTAAGAATGTGATATTCTATATCAAAAAGGGGTTTGAGATGCCCTCTTTGTAACAAATATCTGACACTAACCAAATAAAATTTTTTTTTTTCAGTTAAATGTATAACCATTAATATTGTTCTGAAAAAATTATTTATTTTCTTTATAACCAAGCAAACCTGAAGTTGGCTTTGGAAAGTTGTATTTATGAGCATGCATATAAAATTTGAATATATGATTATTATATGTGTTGTCTTCCCTTCTGGTCATTACAAATGTAAAACACATTAAGATCACATAAACCCATAATAATTTGTGTTGCTCGCAAGTCTAATGTATGTAATATTTTCGTTGTTGGACATGTGTGCATCAACATATATTCTATCAATTGCTCCAATGCAATCCTAAGTTATTTATTTGGCATATTAGAGTTACTGCATTTAAGTAAATTTTGAAAATGATAACATAAAAATCTACCTTAAAATATAGCATATAGCATTGAAATTGTGAAATCTCTATAAGAGTGCTATAGAATTTAGGTCTTCAAGGCTAATAACTTTTGAAGATTAGCTGATCAGAGCATTCAAACCAACTAAAAAATATCTACAAGTTAGTTATGATGAGTGTTGAAATCACTCCATAGTCAATCTTATAGACTCATTTTGTAATAAAATATAGAGAGTTATAGCTAACACCTCTTTTGAAATCATCCTAAGGAAGCCATGGAACCCATAATTTTGGTGTATTTCTTCCAATATATCAATAAATATATTTTGTGTGATACAGAACATGTTATTAAATTTTATTGAGCGACTTACTAGAAACTCCCCAACCCATTTATTGGTATTGTAGGTGGTTATCATGCAAGGCGTGTGAGCATAATACGAGTTGTAATACTCATACATTAAGCATAATGCAATTATAGCTTTTCATTTATTTCTCTATCAATATTATTCATTGTTGATGTTCTAAAAGAAGACAAACAAAATTAATAAGCATTGAATTAACAAGTAATATATTAAAAAAAACCTTAACATTGAAAATCCAAAAATAATGAAATGTTGTAGCATTTGTACACTCGTGTCAACCATACATATAAAAATCCAAAAAAACCATAACAATCATGCGTCTCGATTCTCATAAAAATAACGTAAATAGTTACCCATGGTTGGGCGTCATCGATAGAAAGAAATCTCTTCTAGTCGGATCTTCTAACAATTTCATTGAAGAAAAAGTAAAATGTCCCGTCTTTATAAATTTTTTGCATTTTCTTCCAATATTTTTAGAATTTATTGAACAAATAGTGCATGTGATGTGTTAGGCTCATTAGTACATGAAGCACCTAATTACAAAATCTGGCCATTTATGAATACTGCATTATCTGTCTTCTTCTTCGCAATTCTAAGACATTTGGAACTTCAATGAGGTTAGGATTCCACCCTTCATTTGAGTATGCAGTTTGCTCAGTATCTTCATGCTTGGTTATGTTAGTGTGCACTCTCTTTCTTGGTATCCATGCATGATCGCCTGTGTTCACAACTCCACCAAATACTAGGTCCAACTTTTTTTAAGCTTAGGTTCAAATCCACTAAACTTGAACTTCTTGGAACTTGGCATGACCTAAAAATTGATTGATAGTTGATATGTTAATAACTGACCGCGACTTTATATATTCTTAAAAATATAAGCATTTAATACTGCTGCTAAAAGATATACTTCCTCAATAACTGTACCAAATCCTTAATAACAGTTATAAATTTGATAAATATGGACGAAATAAATATTCAATAACTGTAANTTCTATTAACTTCATCCTCCTCATTAGTCGTATCAAGTTATCTTCTAAATGTCCAGAGTGGTCGAAAATGTTCCTTCATCCTCCAGTCTAGATGAACGAAGAAATCAGAGATATTATTAATCGTATTCATGACATTTTTTACCTCCTTTTCTAATTTCTTGATTCGGTGCAGGATCTTCAGAGACTTATCAGGGACTAAGGGTTGACTGGCAGTGAATTCTGAGATGCTTGATCTACTATAATTGTCATGTCATTTTCATCTTAAAAAACTGGGAATCTCTCAATTGGATCCAAAGGCTTCCAAGGTAGCAGTACCTTTTCCCAATTTTCATAGGACACTTGGAACCTGCAAACTGAGAAAATTGTGGAGGGGTGGTCAAGCCCATAAGTGGATCCATGAACGATCAAGCCCAAAACTGACTTCACAATTATAAATCCAATGTCGATCGATAGTCCCCTTTGGATGCAGTAATTCAAAATGGCTCTTTCTTTAGAAACTTTATCGATCTTCATTGTCGGTAACAGTTTCGCAGAAATGAAAAAGTGCCAATATTTCGAAACGAGATTCAGGAGTGTTGCAGAAAAACTAACATATCCATTTTCTCTTGTTTTCCAGTCATCAGTTTCGTCCGTTAAATATTGATAAATCTCATTCATCTTGTTTCTCGTTGGGACGAAATTGGAATAGTGGCAGACAGGAACATTCTCTATCATATATAATTTATTGATCCGTGCAGGAGTGAAAGTGATCCATCTTCCTCGCACATAAACAGCTCCTTGGTTGATACAGGAGTGAAAGTAATCCATCTCCCTCGCACATAAACAACTCCTTGGTTGATTCCATGCAAATTTACATAAAATTCTTTCACCACTGGAACCACCGCGGCGACGGTAGTGTAGCACAGTACTTCTCATTTTTGCCGCACTATCATTTCTTCAATATCCGTCGTGGGATTATTCAATCCGCAATTTACGAATCCTCGTTCTATGATTACTCTTTTCTTCGTCAGCAACTTGTTGAAGATTCGCTGCGCTTCCGCACTAATAAACTTTTGCAGATTGAAAACTCACATTCTTGGATTATCAGGGGAATTGGACGCCATAGGAATGAGATTGGTAGAGTTTCACTTTGTTTTGGAGGGAAAATATGAACTAGAAATCAAAATTTTGAGTTTAAAAAGACAATACCCGCCCAAAAACCGCCAAAAACTGCCATTTTGCCGGTCTCGCCGTTGGCAGGGTCGACAGCGCCGTCGACAGCGCCGTCGGCGCGCCTCTGTATTAATTTTTTCTGGACTCTCGGGAAAAACTCGCCGTCGGTGGCGTCGAGGGCGCCGTCGGCGTCCAAGGCAAAATTTTCACAGTTTCACTCTAGTACGAATGCGTTCCAATTTTTCTTCATGGATCCAATTTTTAAGATGTTTCAAGCGTAAATAAGAGTAGTAGAGCTTAATTCTACCACAAACTAACAATAATTTCAAATAAAAACTACTATAATCGCGAATAAAGTAAAGCTAAACATGGGTTGCCTCCTATAAAGCGCTTGGTTTAACGTCGTCAGCTCGACCTATTCAGGTGTTGGTCAGGTTGACTGATCATTAAAACCTCTTTAAAATTTGGTCTTTTACCCTCATAATATGGTTTTAATCTGTGTNAAGTGGACCAATCTATTCTACTAGGATTTACAGTCTTTTCAAGTATTTTTTTAATATCTCTATTAGAAACTTCAGCTAACCCACTTGTTTGAGGATGATAGGCTGTAGAGATTCTATGAATAATATTAAATTTTGCTGTCATTCTCTGAATGTACTTATTTCTAAAATGAGATCCTCCGTTAGTGATAATCATTCTAGGCATTCCGTATCAAGTGAAAATATTTTTCATTAAGCGAGGTAAAGCTTATGATTCAATCCACTCAGAAGCGTAGTCTACTGCAATTAATATATAAGTTCCCAAATGAAAGAATAAATGGTCCCACAAAATCTAATCCTCAAACGTCAAAGATCTCAAATTTTAACATAAAATTCAAACGCATTTCATTTCTTCTAGATATATTGCCTACACGTTGACATCGATCACAAGTTTTTATGTATTCTCATTCCATTTCTTCTAGATATATTGCCTACTCGTTGACATCGATCACAAGTTTTTATGTATCTATAATATCTCTAAAGATAGTAGGCCAATAAAATCTAGCTTCGTTCACAAGTTTTTATGTATCTATAAACATCTCTAAAGATAGTAGGCCAATAAAATCCAGCTTGCAAAATTTTATAAACAGTTTTATCAATCCCAAAATATTCTCCAATTTCAGAATCATGACATTTGAGTTTTTATGTATCTATAAACATCTCTAAAGATAGTAGGCCAATAAAATCCAGCTTGTAAAAGTATAAGCTCTTTTATTAATCCTAAAATGTCCTCCAAATTCAGAATCATGACATTTCTGAATGATCAGCTCAGTTTCTTCATAAGGTACNACCCGAGATGCACATTGAATATTTACGTGTTCTAGTTGAAGAATGAGTTTGCTTTGTATTAAGCTTTCATTAGACTTTTCACTTATGTATTATTATTACAACAGTTGTTGTCATTTATTTTCTGATGCTATGTATGGTGCGATTTTTTTGACTATCTTTACTTATGTATTCATATCACGACATGTTATGTCACTTATTTTCTGATGCTTAGTAATCCTTGATGTTTTCACTATTCCATTTTTTTATCACCACCTCTCCATAATTTCTTTCATCCTTATGTATTTCTCATTTTAGGATGGATCTACTGCAAGAACACCATAAAAGAATGACATAGGTTGCAGCTATAGCGATATTATTGTTGGAATACTACCACTCCAGCTATAGACGGATACCACACATGACATCCTCTTATATTGGGGAAAATTGGGTGGGTGAGATGCTTGCTGGACATCCAATAAGGTTCAGCAACTTTCTTAGAATGATTGCGCCCATTTTAATTGATCTTCTACACGAGTTATGTCAGAACCACGACCTACAAGGTTCTTCTAAAACGACTATAAGAGAGGTGTTTTCTATAACATTATACATGCTCTCACGGAATGAATCAGTTAAAGGAGCTATGAAGCAATTTCTACATTCATTAGAAACCATTAGTCGATACTTTTCTAAAGGTATACAATCACTTGTGAGCTTAGCAGCCCAAAACTTTAAGCCAATGGATACATCGTTCGCAACTATTCCTGAACAAATTGCAAATGATCCCAGTTACATGTCGTATTTCAAAGTAAGTATTATTAATTTGTTACTTTAGCTTAATGACCTCTTGAGTTGCTAACTATGATTAATAGAACTGCATTGGAGCAATTTATGACACACATTTAGATGTCAGACTACCAAGCCATGAGAAGATCGCATATATTGGTCAGAGTGGTACAACTACCCAAAATATCATGACAGTGTGTGACTTCAACATGTGCTTCACATTTGTAATGGCGGGGTGGGAAAGAAGTGCATATGACAGTCGTCTTTTTTCCTATGCAACTAGGAAAAGAACTCAGTGTTTCCCTCACCCACCTCCATATTTGTTCATCTTACTTAGACCTCTCATTAATTTCATTTATTATTTTTAATTAATATTGTCTTTCATAACAGGGAAGTATTATTTGGTAGATGTTGGATATCCGATGTTAAGGGGCTACCTGAAGCCCTATCCAGACACCAGATACCATATTCCTGATTTTAAGTGAGCAAGTGACACGATTCGTTGCAGAAAAGAAATATTTAACAAACGACACTCCTCTTTACGTGGGGTTATTGAAAGAAATTTTGGGGTGTGGAAGAAGAAATGAGTTATCCTACATGATATGCCATCATATTCATTTCCCAAAGTGGTGCATATTGTGGTGGCCACTATGACACTTCACAACTTCATTTAACGACATCCCTCTCATTCAGATACAGACTTCAATACAACTGATTATGATCAAATTGTTGACTCTCTAGATCCTTTAGGATCTCTAGCTGATAATGAGATCAAGTCGATTGAATATGAAACTCAGGACGGTGAGGGTGCAACCAAGATGGCTACTTTGAGGGAGTCTATCACAGATATTATATCTGGATGTTGATTTAGCCACGCTTTTTCATTTATTATATGTTCTTTTGGGATGTAATCCAACATAGTATGGATTTTTATTTTAAGGTTTTATTAAGAATCTTGTATCTTTCATTTGGGATGTAATTCATTGTAGTATGAATTTTCATTTTCTTTTAAATTATTTATTTTGCCCTATTTAGTTTTAGGTTATTTATTTATTTTTCTTTTTTAGTTTCAGTTTAGTTTTTGTGATCTGACATATTATATCTTTTGATTGTTTTATCTTAATAACAGCATGAGCTTTAGGATTTCAAGGACCTCCTGAGTTGTGTTATGTTACTGCGGAATGTCAGCTCCCTTACTCACATCACACCAGCAACATAGTAGTGGGAGACAATTCTACAGTTGTTATAGTGGTGTTTCAGCAAGATGCAGTTTCTTTCGTAGGGCCTACATTCCAACATACTCCCAGGCCGACATTGATCGTGTTGCGATGGTTTCCCAAGAGAACAGTGCCACTAAGGAGAGACGATGTCAGAGTTTTAAATTGAACATTTTTAATAATTTTACTTGTAATTGTAATTATATTTCTTCTTATTTTATTTGTTTTGATACTCACAAAGTGGTGAGAAATGTATTTTAATTTTTGTATATGTACTATAATATTTTGAGACATTTGGTTTATCTATTATTTTCTATAAACAGTTATGTTGCAAACAGCTTAACTAAACAGTGGCAGAATGGTCATTTATCCAACAACAACTTCCAGTAAGCTGTTCTGAATAAGTTGCCCCAAATAACAAGCCATCTTATTCTGATAATCTACAGATTATTAGAATAATCTGCTTATCAACATATTATAAATAATCAACAGCTCTCCCAAAAAAACCCTTAATTGGTGAAAAACTTCCTTCTAAGGCACAAAAATAACTCCAGACTGCTGGCAAAGGGTAAAAATAAGAGATGGGCGTCCTAATCCTAGAGTAGATCCACCATTTGCAACATTAACAATAGACCAATAAATCACAAAATTGACTTTAATAATCTTCATTGTCTGAATACAGTAGTTCAAAATAGCTCTTTCTTGGGTCATCTCACTCAGATTAGTAAAAGGAAGAAGCTTGTTAGCGATGAAGTAATGTCAGGCTTTGGATGATGCAGTGAGATGGGATGAAGAAAAATTAACTTTATGATCATTTCTCACTATCCACTCTCCTCTCCCATTAGTTAAAAAACTGATGATATCATCAAGCTCAGAGCAAGTGGGGACAATGTTGGAATAAAAACTTCTAGGGATATTACCCAACAAAAGTAGTGCATTAATACGTGTAAGGGATATATCCACTTGCTTTTCCCTCACTAAGACTAAATCGTCAACAACCTCAGAGAGGTTCGCATAAAACTTGCAAACTATAGAAATTATTGTTACTGCAGTAGTGTAGTAAAAGGCTTCTTAGTGGAAAGATACAATTATGCTCTACACCTGATCCCTAGGGCTAATGAAACCCCGTTCGACAAGAAGCTTCTTTGACACGAGAAATTTATTATATTGTTGGAGCTAACAAATTTCTTACGATCAAAGGAGCTCTTCCCTTTGGATCCTTTGGTCTTAGGATCCATAATAAGAGTGATTTTAATGCAAATTTTGATAGGAAGAGCCTAAAAATGAGATGTATATGCTCACAATATGTTAATCAAAGGTCAGATCAACCCTTCCCC
This sequence comes from Phalaenopsis hybrid cultivar, assembly GCA_002079205.1. Classification (NCBI taxonomy): domain Eukaryota; kingdom Viridiplantae; phylum Streptophyta; class Magnoliopsida; order Asparagales; family Orchidaceae; genus Phalaenopsis; species Phalaenopsis hybrid cultivar. Next base: position 286,433 of record JXCR01147708.1, read on the forward strand.
TACAAGTTTCTCTTTATCACCGATTAACCAAAAAATTCAAAAATTTCTCTAACGAACAGGAAAATGTAAGGCTAAGAGCTGGAATTTCACCTATGTAAGAGAAATTCCAAGCCCAGAGTTCCAAGATATATCTGACAACGACTTTTTATATACCTAAAAATATAAGAATTTGACAGTGCCACTAAAAGATTTAAATCCCTGGCAACGGCGCCAAAAACTTGATAGACGACTTATATATGCAACAAAAAATATAAGATAAATATGGACGTAATAAATATTAAATATATGTAAAGTCACACTTATCAACGCAAGTATACGTATCACTCAAGTAATATAGGACTCTCATGGAGTTATATATATCGATCCCACCGGGAGTAGTTTAGAGTTACGAACTAAGATTTTAAAAAAATAATACTTTAATCACAACAACGAAGTTCAATTTGTTTATCAGTCACTAATAGGCAATTGAAATATAGAGGTAATTTTAATAACTATTAAATAACTAATGATACTGAGGAGGGTTTAATTGTGATATTCAATATTTAAGAAAGCATACTTCTCCTTGTCAAGAAATCATAGTGAATGGATAAAATGAATTAGTTTAATTTATATTGTGCCAAATAGGAGCATACCTATTCTTTACCCTTTGGTTCAGACATAAAGAACATTGACTAATCCTACGCTTGTTTACAGAATCTGTGGCTAGGATGGGAGGATACCAGCTCTCACTTCGGAGCTCCCACGTTCCCCTCACCTGAGGGCTAACATCTAGAGGATACCGGCTCTCACTTTGGAGCTCCCACGTTCCCCTCACCTGAGGGCTAACATCTACACTTCGACTCTCACTTCGGAGCTCCCACGTTCCCGCCTAAGGGCTAACATCTACACATCAGCACCCCGGATCTCACTTCGGAGCTCCCATGTTCCCCTCGCCTGAGGGCTAACATCTACACTTCAGCACCCAGGATAGGACCGAATTAGGGATTTTAGTATGTCACTCTAAAATCTCCAATTGCCTAAGGGCTAACATCTACACATCAGCACCCCGGATCTCACTTCGGAGCTCCCATGTTCCCCTCGCCTGAGGGCTAACATCTACACTTCAGCACCCAAATGGGACCGAATTGAGGATTTTAGTCTGTCACTCTAAAATCTCCAATTCTACGCCCGATAATGGCTCTCACTTTGGAGCTCTCACGTTCCCCTCACCTGAGGGCTAACATCTACACTTCAACACCCAAACAATAGGATTGAATTGGGGATTTTAGTCTATCACTCTAAAATCTCCAATTCTAAGCCCGATAATTTTATTTCCCTATTTCAATTGAGGATTTTAGTCTGTCACTCTAAAATCTCCAATTCTACGCCCGATAATTTTATTTCCTAGGCTGGGAGGATACCGACTCTCACTTTGGAGCTTTCACGTTCCCCTCACTTGAGGGCTAACATCTACACATCAGCACCCAAACGATAGGACCGAATTAGAGATTTTAGTCTGTCACTCTAAAATCTCCAATTCAACACCCGATAATTTTATTTTCCTATTTATTTCCTCGCCTGAGGGCTAACATCTACACTTCAGCACCCAAACGATAGGACCAAATTGGGGATTTTTTTGTCACTCTAAAATCTCCAATTCTACGCCAAAAAATATTATTTCTTTATTTATTTGCACCCAACTTCCAAGGGCTTTGATCTCCCTGAATCTTAGATGTAATCTTCACTTTAGTTGTAAAACTCAACATATTTTAACAAATCTATTGGCCAGATTGAAGGTAAATTAAGATCAAAGTGAAAAGATCATCACAACTTCTTTAACATTTATGACCAGATTGAAAATAAATTAAGATCAAAGTGAAAAGATCATCACAATTTCTTAAACATTTTTTTGACCTCCATGAATCTTAGATGTAATCTTCACTTTAGTTGTAAAACTCAACATATTTTAACAAATCAATTGGAATCTTGGATGTAATCTTCACTTTAGTTGTAAAACTCAACATATTTTAACAAATCAATTGGTCAAATTTTTGCAATTTTGATCAATTTCAAGCCTTAACGACATCTTTTTAATCATTATAGACATAATTTTAAGTAAGTAAATGATGTACTTAACACATATAAACTTTCACAACACAAAACATCATATTTATATATAAATTCCAAGGGGTACAATACACATTTATATATAAATTCCAAGGGGTACAATATATGTTCCATAACACACCTAAGTTTAGTATTCTCAACCTCAATACATTAATTCAGTGTCACAATCCAAGCTACAACACTCAAAATGCTGAAAATAAAACATCCTATGCTTAGTCTCAACTATACAGAGATCTAAAAGCATAATTCTAAAGCAAAG
>JXCR01147708.1:290519-325327 GCA_002079205.1 Phalaenopsis hybrid cultivar
GGATAATCCTTGATTTTCTAATCTTGACAAATGATCAACAATTTGATTATCAGTTCCCTTTCTATCAATAAATTTTCTAATCTTGACAAATGATCAGCAATTTGATTATCAGTTCCCTTTCTATCAATAAAACAAGATCAAATTCTTGCATAAAAAATATCCATCTAATCAACCTGGGTTTAGCATCCTTCTTTTTCTTGCATCAAAAGTATCCATCTAATCAACCTTGGTTTAGCATCCTTCTTTTGCATCAGATTTCATCAAAAGTATCCATCTAATTAACCTTGGTTTGGCATCCTTCTTTTGCATTAGATATTTAATAACGTGATCAGTGTGCACAACACATTTAGCTCCAATTAAATAAGATCTAAATTTGTCTAAAGCATAAACAATTGCTAGTAACTCTTTTTCAGTAACAATATAATAAGTTTTGCATCATTAAGAGTTTTACTAGCGTAGTATATAACTTTAAAAATCTTTTCATGTCTTTGTCCAAGAACACCTCCAATAGCATAATCATTAGCATCACACATGAGTTCAAATGTTTTCTCCCAGTTAGGTGAAACTATAATAGTGGTTGTGATTAATTTTTCCTTGAATAACTCAAAGACATTTAAACAGCTTTCAATAAATTCAAATTTCTTATCCTTTTCTAAAAGTTGGCATAGAGGTTTAGTAATTTTTGAAAAAATAATAAAACACCTGTAAAAACCAACATGTCCAAGAAAACTCCTAACCTCCCTTACATTAGCAGGAGGTGTTACTTCTTGTCCTTTTCTAAAAGTTGGCATAGAGGTTTAGTAATTTTTGAAAAATCTTTAATAAAATCTGTAAAATCCAACATGTCCAAGAAAACTCATAACCTCTCTTACATTAGTAGGAGGTGTTAGATTAGTAAAATCCAACATGTCCAAGAAAACTCCTAACCTTTCTTACATTAGTAGGAGGTGTTAGTTTAGATATAATTGAATTTTTGCAGGGTCAGCTTCCATACCATCTTCCAAAATTTTATGCCCTAACACAATTCCTCCTGCAACCATAAATTTGAATTTTTGCAGGGTTTGCTTCCATACCATCTTACAAAATTTTATGCGCTCTCACAATTCCTCCTACAACCATAAATTGACATTTCTCCCAACTCAGAACCAAATTAGTTCTTTCGCATAACTCTAAAAATTTTTCAAGGTAATTTAAGCATGCGTCAAATGATGTTCCAAATACAGAGAAATCATCCATAAATACTTCCAATCCATCATCAATTAACTTACTAAATACGAACATCATATATCTCTGAAATGTTGCAGGTGCATTACATAATCCAGAAGGCATTCTTTGATAAGCAAAAATTCTAAAAGGACTAGTAAATGTTGTCTTTTCTTGATCCTCAGGAGTAATAGGAATTTGATGGTAACTGGTATATCCATCTAAAAAATAAAAATATTTGTGCCCAACAAGTCTATCTACTATTTGATCTAAAAAGGGTAAAGGGAAGTGATCTTTCCTGGTGGCAATGTTTAATTTTTTATAATCAATGCAAATACGCCACCTAGTAACTTGTCTAATAGGTATTAATTCATTATTTTCTTTTGTTTTAACAGTCACTCCTGCTTTCTTCGGAACACAATGAATAGGACTTACCCATGCACTATCTGAAATAAGATATATAATTCCAGTGTCTAACCATTTTAAAATTTCCTTCTTTACTACTTATTTTATCATCGGATTTAATCTCCATTGTGGATCAACTATTGGTTTATATTGTTCATCTAATATAATTCTGTGCATACAAATTGAAGGACTGATTCCCTTACATTAGCTAAGGCCCAACCAAAAGCTTTCTTATATCTTTTCAATGTATATAACAGTCTTTGCTTGGCTTATATTGTTCATCTAATATAATTCTGTGCATACAGATTGAAGGACTGATTCCCTTAATATCTGCTTTCTTTTATCTTTTTAATGTATCCAAAAGTCTTTGCTCTTGCAAATCATTTAACTCTGAAGACTTATATCTTTTCAATGTATCTAATAGTCTTTGCTCTTGCAGATCATTTAATTCTAAATATATAATAATGGATAATGTAGATGAGTCACCTAAAAATACATACTTCAAGTGGCTAGGCAGTATTTTTAACACAAGTTTAGGTGGTTTTATAATTGATGAGAATATATTTTTATCGGCATTTTCTGTAATATCCAACATCTCAAATCTTTCCTGAACATAATCTAATTCTTCATTTTCTAATTCGTCCAAAATAACTTCCTCACTCTTTTCAAATTTTTCCTTTTCTGAAAATGTTCTTCTCCTTCAAAATGTTTTTTGTCTTCAAAATGTTCTTTAAAATGTTCGTTTAGTAGATGTTCAATAATTTCCATGCGAAAAAATTCATTATCTCTTTCGACAGCAGGGTATTTCATAAATTTCACAATGTTAAAAGTCACTTCCTGATCATTAACTCTCATAATTAATTCTCATTTTTGAACATCTATCATGGCTTTTCCAGTAGCTAAAAATGATCTCCCTAAAATAATAGGTATTTCTTTATCTTCCTCCATATCTAAAACAATGAAATCCACGGGAAAGATAAATTTATCCACTTTTACTAACACATCTTTTATAACTCCCTTAAGATATGTAACTGAACGATCCACTAACTGTAGAGTTATAGAAGTAGGTGAGACTTCTTATAATCCTATTCTTTTGAAAATTGATAGAGGCATAAGATTAATGTTGGCTCCCAAATCACATAAAGCTCTTCTAAAAAAATTTTCACCAATAGCACATGGTATAGTGAAACTGCCAGGATCTTTTAACTTTTCAGGAAGCTTTTTGTGAATAATTGCACTACACTCTTCGCTAAGTGCAACAATTTCATTATCCGTGAACTTTCTTTTCTTGTTCAGAATATCTTTCATGAATTTCACATAATTGGACATTTGCTCTAAAGCTTCTGCGAAGGGAATATTTACTGTTAATTCCTTAAGAATTTTTAAAAATTTGGAAAACTGTTTATTTTGTTTGTGTTGCTTCAATCTTTGAGAAAATGGTGGTGAAGGTTTCTCCACAGTAATTTTCATTGGTGTAAATGGATACTCTAAATTTGGGTACTCATGATGGTGGAGGTTTTTCCACAGTAATTTTCATTGGTGTAAATGGATACTCTAAATTTGGGTATTCATGATCCTCTCTTTTTCGGTATCCACTTTCTCTTTTTCAGTTTCTATTTCTTACCTTGTTTCCAATTCTTTTCCACTTCGTAATTATCGCTTTAATTTGTTATTTTCCTTGGTCTTCTTATTTCCAATTCTTTTCCACTTCGTAATTGTATCGCTTTGATTTGTTCTTTTCCTTGGTCTTTTTCCAATTCTTTTCCACTTTGTAATTGTATCGCTTGGATTTGTTCTTTTCCATGATCTTTAGGATTTGGTTCCACTGTACTAGGAAAAGTTCCTAATGTTTGGTTAGTAAGCGCAGTAGCGATATGCCCTAATTGGTTTTCAATATTTTTAATAGCAGTTCCTTGATTTTGGAATTGATTTTCTTGAATTTGTAATTGATTTCCTTGATTCTACAATTGTTGACCCATGTTTAATATCAGCTCTTCTACAAACAACTTCTTCTCCTTAATTTGAGTATTACTGTTAAATCCTGAAGGATAAGAAGGTCTATAGTTAACATTTCCTTGGTTGGATGAATTTCCTAATGGGTTCTCTGAGTTGTTGCCCATTGTTGATTTGTAGCAGAATTATTATTCCGATTAAAATTTGGATGACCCTTCCAACCTTGGTTATAATAATTTGAATAAGGATTATTGGGTCTATTAATAACATTTAAGGTCAAATATGAAGGTTGAACATCTATAAATTGCCCAGATGAATTCTCTTCCATCATAGGAGGTGTTGGAGAATAATTCATCCCATAATGATCTAATTTTTTTGATATTGCAGCAATCTGCAAAGCTAACATAGATATTGCATCAGAATCATGGATACTAGCTACTCTTTTAGGATTTACCTACTCAGAGGGTGTCATTGAAAATTTTTGGTAGCCATCTCTTATATTAATGAATAAGCCTCATCAAAAGGTTTTAACATTAAAGAACCACCAGCCGCAGCATCTATAATCAATCTAGGAGATCCCACTATTTCATTATAAAAAGTTTAAATTATCAACCAATCTGGTAATGAATGATGAGGTCACTTCCTAAGAAGATCTTTAAATCTCTCCCAAGCTTCATATATTGACCCTCCATCATTCTGACCGAACGATGTTATGTCATTTCTATGTTTAGCAGTTTTGGATGGAGAGAAATATTTAGAAAGAAATATTTGAGAAAGTTCTCCCCAAGTTCTAATAGATCCCGGTGATAATGAATTTAACCACATCTTAATCTTATTCCTCAGTGAAAAAGAAAAAAGTCTAGGTCTCACAGCATCGTTTGAGACTCTGTCATATTTAAAAGTAGCACATAATTCTAAAAAACTAGCGAGGTGTAAGTTCAGATCTTCATTTGGTGTACCTCTGAATTGATAATTTTGTATCATTTGGATAATAGCAGGTTTAAGCTCAAATGAATTTGCAGCTACATCAGGATATTGGATAGATAAGTTAATTTCATTTGTTGTAGGATTTGCATAATCTCGTAGGGGTCTAGGTTGGTTTTCATTCTCTATTCCTTCATTGTTCAGATTGTTTTCTATTGTATGAGAATTTCTAGGTTCTCTTCTTAATCTTCTAATCCTTCTAACAGTGTGTTCTAATTTAGAATCATAGGGTATAAGATTTTCAGGTCCAAATTTATGCATACAATTTGAAATCAGCACTCAGTAATATAATTAACTAAATATAAAAGTGAGTTGCAATTCAAGTAAAAATTTTCTAATAATCCTAATTTGTCTGTTACTCTGATCGTGATTTGACTCACTCACTCAACCACACCCCGACAACGGCGCCAAAAACTTGACAGCGACTTTTTATATACCTAAAAATATAAGAATTTGATAGCGCCACTAGAAGATGTAAATCCCCGGCAATGATGCCAAAAACTTGACAGTCGACTTATATATGCAATAAGAATATAAGATAAATATGGAAGTAATAAATATTAAATAATTGTAAAGTCACACTTATCAACGCAAGTATACGTATCGCTCAATTAATATAGGGCTCTAATGGAGTCCTAGATATCGATCCCACAGAGAGTAGTTTAGAGTTACAAACTAAGATTTTAGAAAATCAATCCTTTAATCACAACAACGAAGTTCAATTTACTTATCTGTCACTAATAGACAATTGAAATAAATATGTAATTTTAATAACTATTAAATAACTAATAATACTGAGGAGGGTTTAATTGTGATATTCAATATATAAGAAAGCATCCTCCTTGTCAAGAAATCATAGTGAATGGATAAAATGAATTAGTTCAATTTATATTGTGCCAAATTGGAGCATACCTATTCTTTACCCTTTGGTACAGGCATAAAGAACATTGACTAATCCTACGCTTATTTACTGAATCTGCGGCCAGGTTAGGAGAATACCGGCTCTCACTTCGGAGCTCCCACGTTCCCCTCACCTGAGGGCTAACATCTACACTTCACTGGCTCTCACTTTGGAGCTCCCACGTTCCCCTCACCTGAGGGCTAACATCTACACTTCAGCACTGCTCTCACTTCGGAGCTCCCATGTTCCCCTCACCTGAGGGCTAACATCTACACATCAGCACCGACTCTCACTTCGGAGCTCCCACGTTCCCGCCTAAGGGCTAACATCTACACATCAGCACCCCGGATCTCACTTCGGAGCTCCCATGTTCCCCTCGCCTGAGGGCTAACATCTACACTTCAGCACCCATCGATAGGACTAAATTATTTTAGTCTGTCACTCTAAAATCTCCAATTATACACCCGATAATATTATTTCCCTATTTATTTGCACCCAATTTTCAAAGGCTTTGACCTCCCTGAATCTTGGATGTAATCTTCACTTTAGTTGAAATACTCAACATATTTTAACAAATCAATTGGCTAGATTGAAAGTAATTTAAGATCGAAGTGAAAAGATCACACAATTTCGTAAACCTTTTCATGGCTTCACCAATTCAAATCACCATTTCACAAATCTCAAGTCAAGGAGAAAGGCAGAGAAAACTACTCAGATCTCATGGGGAAAACACAACAAAACTCGAAATTCATATATAAAATGAGACAAGGAGAAAGATAGAGAAAACTACTCAGATCTCATGGGGAAAACACAACAAAACTCGGCAAAGAAAACTACTCAGATCTCATGGGGAAAACACAACAAAACTCGGAATTCATATATAAAATCAGGTCATACAAACTACAACAAGTAAATAACTTATCTCTAATTTCTCCTCAAGAACACTCCTCGAAGTTCCTCTGAATCTCTTCCTTCATACAAACTACAATAATAAATAAACTTATCTCTAATTTCTCCCCAAGAAAACTCCTTGAAGAACAAACTACAACAAGTAAATAACTTATCTCTACTTTCTCCCCAAGAACACTCCTCAAAGTTCCTCTGAATCTCCAAACTACAACAAGTAAATAACTTATCTCTAATTTCTCCCCAAGAACACTCTTCGAAGTTCCTCTGAATCTCTTCCTTTCTTTACAACACACAATTTATCTCTAATTTCTCGCCCAAGAACACTCCTCGAAGTTCCTCTGAATCTCTTCCTTTCTTTACAACACACAAAATTCCAAAGCGGCAAGGAGGAAGAAATCTCTCACTTTTCCTCCACTCTTACAATCTCTCGAAGAATTCCTCATCAAAGAAAACTCCTCGAAGTTCCTCTGAATCTCTTTCTTTCTTTACAAAACACAGAATTCCTCTTTGAAGCAGCAAGGAGGAAAAAATCTCTCACTTTCCCTCCACTCTTACAATCTCTCGAAGAATTCCTCATAATTTTTGCACACTATTGGAACCTTTCTAACCTCCAGGACCTCTCCAGGACTTCTAGGCTCCTTCCTTCCTCTCTAATTTTCGGCCAAAATAGTCTTTTAAAGTTATGGATGAGCTTTCCCAAGATTTGCCTAAGCATCCCTCCAAATTTTGGCCTTATCCAAAGCTTGATTGGGCATAACCGTCGAGCTCGCCATCGGCGGCCTCGAGGGCGCCGTCGGCGGACCTTCTTAATGAATTAATTCTGGAGTTCGGGAAAATCTTGTCATCGGCAGAGTCGATGGCACCGTCGGCGCTCTAGTTTAATTCTTCACATTTTGGCCCTTTTCGCTCCAAATTTGCTTCTTTTTGCATCTTTTTGCTCCAATGACAATAATTCATCATTCCTGCAACAAAACATCAAAAATATATTTCTTTAAAGTGCAATATCATCAAAAACAGTATAAAATAGGTATGAAAATCTCAACATATTTTTCTCTGGTCAATAACTTCAATAAAAATGAAAAACAATGAATGTTTAATAAGTATTTACCTCAAATCTCTCAGCCCATTATTCTTCCGAAGCCTTGATGTTTGCTTCCGAAGCTTTTGATCCCCATTTTTTAATTGATCTCGTTTGTTTTTCAGATGTATTACATCATACTATCTTACATTTTTTTTTCTTTTTTTATTATGTTTTATCGTTCTTCTTTATTAAAATAGGTGGTTAGTCTATTTCTGAATTCCTCCTCATTTAGATAGAGATTGCAAAAGGTTTTTTTCACATCTTTATCCCACATAGCAGAAGATTTGATTTATTTTGTTTTATCAATCACCATTAGTAGAATGAAAAGAACTAATTAACATAAAGTGTTACAAACAATAACTTGAACTCATCAAAACATAAATTAATCAAGAAAACAGTCCACGAATCCCGAACCCTTTCTCCACATTGCACAAAAGTGTTAATATCCACATCTAAAAGCCCACAGCAAAAAAGGTAACATAAAATGAACATCTGAAAGGCTACATCTAGCAAGATAATAGAAAATAAATATTTAAAATGTAGCAAAATAGTATGCACTCTTTTTCTAAACACAAATGTAACTAGCCCCATATTTTTTTAATCATTTTGATTCAAGGAATACTCATTCATACAACCAAACTCGTTAAAGTTTTATTAGAATGAAACCAGAGAACATTGGTGAGCGACGTCACCGTAAAGANGTAAAATAGGTATGAAAATCTCAACATATTTTTCTTGGGTCAATATCCCAAATTCAAGAGAAAGAAAACCCTATGTCTTGCCCTAATATCGCTTGAAAGGAGTTGGGGAGAAAATCCGGTATAAATGACCTAAACTAGTGCTGTTAGGCCAGTTTTTGTCAAGCAGAGGAAACGATGCCTAGGCACTTGGGTTACAGTGCCTTGACACTGGGTTATTGGTGCCTAGGTGCCAGTTCACATCCTTGAATTTTGATGCCAGGAGTCTCTAGGCCTTAATACACCCTCCAAATTTAGTTTAAATTATTTAAATTGATTATATTAATGCTTCTTAAGTCTTAATTCATACTAGAAAATAAACAAACATACATAATTATAGAATTTAGCTCATCCTACTTCTCATCACACCGCACTTCCTTATTTCCAATTTCTAACAGAATCTTCTTCCAAATAGCTAAAGGCTGCTTTTAGATATTTTATTAGGGTCAAACCCCTAGCCAAGATTGTTTCTAATATGTTAGCTTATGTGCCATCATGCTCTGGAATTTCCTTGTCCTCTAAAACATGCAACACTATCATTAAATAAAAATAATGAAAATATCATACACATGCTCATCTACAATCGGGTCATTGGACCCGCCTGATGACAAACAACACTGGATAAAGAAAGTAATAGAATTGAGATGGACCGATCCAAATACTAAATCCAGCATGACTCTAGATAGACCTAAGCTCGGTTAAGAACTAAAACATGGAGGATAATTTTGATTCTATTGCCTCCAATAACTACCAGTCTTAACGAAAAGTCTGTAGATTTGCAATCTCACATGAGCGTTAAAAGAGGTCTCGGTGTCGATGATATGCAATTTAGCGGTTGTCACGAGTTATCCAACCATCATAAGTAATGTAATTGATCTAAGGGCTCTTTCTCCCTTTTGGTTGAATCCTCTTAACATCATTTTATTGGTCATAAGCTCTTGAGTTTCAATATCCAAATAGGCCAATGTTCGTAGGCTCATAATGTTAAGAGATGCTCCAGGATCTACTAATACTCTGGACAACACAAATCTGTCGATGATGACAAAGATGTAGAGTGGACGATTGTGGTCGGTGGTACCGAGCAACAAGTCTTCTTCTGTGAAGGTTACCCCAGACTATTCTTTCAATGAACAATCTTCATCTGAGGATGTGTTGGCCAACTGAGCTAAGCAAATTTTTGGGTTAAGTAAAGCTGTAACTAAAGACTCTCTCATCTCCTTTGGTAGGATCAGAGCGTCGTAGATGGTTAATCGAGCCAGCAACTTTCTAAGATGAGCTAGCATGTTGTAGTCTACTTTGTATGATCCTTTAAATTTGTCTTGATCATGTGGTTCTTCCACTGGTGGAGGTGGGGGTATCTCCTCTCGAGTCATTATCTGTTTTCCCTATCTGTTGGAGCTGTTCTTGGTGGTAACACTTTTCCACTCCTTAAGTTAACTTCTGTGATTTCTTCTTCTTGAGATATCATTGTTGAATCTTCCGATGTCTCTTCCTCTTCGTCAGAAAGATCTAAGTTGATGCTAAGCGGTGTACTGTGATGCTCAAGAATTGGCTCCTCATTATCGGTACCGTTGTAAATGAATTCATCAAACTCGAGTATGATTTGAGGATTATTTTGGGGATCAAGCTCGAAGCTAGATTGGTCATAATCAGTTACGTTATCACCAGAAACAGTTAAAACATAGCCAAAATCATGATAATTATATTCATATGACCCCGGAGGAACAAAAAGATAATCATACAAAGTCAATGGTTCGAGGATTTTTTTCCCCGAATCCGAGAAAACCAATCTAGTAGAGGCAGCCCCTATCCTACCCCTCGTGCTATCAATCTTCATAGTGACACTCTTCGTCTTCTTCTTTGTCCTTGACGATGTCAGCTCTCTTGATGAAACCTTCATCTCGGGCTTGGTATGCTGCGGACTCTGAATGGAGGCTTATTTTGATGCATACTGGATCTTGTTCAGTATTTTTTAGATGATCTGCTCCAGACCTCATTCCATACTTCATCTCTGATATACACAAAAGATTGTTTTGCTAGATCCTGAATTTGATTGAGGACCTCTTGAGTTCATCCCAAGTTGTACTCCATCTATCTGTTCTAGTATATGGATTGATTGGGGAGATTAGGTCGGCCAAAATCATATTTATGGAACCTTTTTCAGGTTCTTTTAAATATTCTTTTAGGATTGTTTTGTTCTCCTCTTTAAGGTTTCTCTCGAGCCAGTCTTTAAGGATGAAGCATCCCTCTATAGTGTGTCCGAGCAACCGGTGGCATGGGCAATAATTTGGTTCATTTTTATACCCACCTCTTCGGGCTTCTTCCGATCTGGTAGTTTGAATTTCGGCTTCTTCATCAGACTTCTAAATATTTTAGGTATAGCTTCATCTTTGAAAGAATACATCATTTTACATCGCTCTAACAGAGAAATTTTCTTATCCCTTGTTGGTGGTGATCCTTGTTGTGGCTGTCGCTGGTTGGATTGACTACTATGTTTCTGAGCATACTGTGATGAAGACTGGCGAGGCTCTTCTGCATATATCTTTATCGGCTGCTTTCCTATTTAGATGGTTGATACTACTCCTGATTTATTTTCGAACACTCTGGTCACCTTAGCCTTTTCGTGTGGCTCCATGTGCTTAATTTCCTCTTGAATTCTACTGGCTTTACTGAGTAGCTTCTTGAAGGATTTGATGGTGAGTCCCTTGAGCATGAAAGCTACTGGCCCATGAATACTTTTGAGTAGGAATTTTAATACATGATATTTCTGTTGCTGAGGTTCACATTTCATTCTGAGGTTTCTCCACCTCAAAATATAGTATACCAAAGTTTTACTGGGCTTTTAGTTTTCTATCATGAGCTCTCCAGTAGACACATGGTGTTGTGCCCCAGCAAATATTTTCACAAACAGCTGTTCCAACTCGAAAAATGTTTCAATTGACCCGTTGGGAAAGTCAGCGTACCAGTCAAAAGCAATTCCTGACAAGCTGCTGACGAACTGCTGGAGGAGTAGAGCTTAACTACTTCTCGTGTTGCCACAGCTGGCTCGGAAATGTGCTATATGTTTTTTGGGATTTCCAGTCCCATCAAATATCTTGAAGTTTGGGGCCACAAAATTCTTGGGGAAAGGCACGGCATTAAATTCCTTCGGGTAAGGTCTACCCTTTAAAACCAATTCACCGCCCTTAGATTGGGTTAAGGCATCCCGCACTTGTTCAACCATTTTCTTGAATTCCTTTTCTGGTATGTCACCTTATGGATAATCCTTTCAATGTTGCTCATCTCTGTTTGCTGAAGCAACCTCTCTCCTTTCATCTGTGATGTGTATGATTTCTGGTTGATTGATCTCTAGAGAAGCCAATTGCGGTGCTTGTTATTGCCCCTGAATGGTGGCCATAGCAGTCATGGCTGTGGTCATTTCTTCTATTCTTTTCTCTAGTAGACTAACTTACTCACCCTTAGGAGGACGACTCTATGCAGTTCATCTCGGCGTTCTCTTCGGTGTGAGGTTGAGCCTCATGCATAGATGTGTCGGCTCTGGTTTCAATAACCTGGACATCCATGAAATCTTTCTCCAAGTAATCATTGTAATCAAAATTTTCATCGTTACTATTGATGGAAACTCTGTGTTCTCTAGCTAACTCAGAAATTTCGAACCTGAGTTTCTCAACTTTCTTTTCAATTATTGATTCCTTATTCACTGTAACATCTGGAGGACCCTGATGGACATCCTCTACTTGCTCCTCCATCTCGTTGGCTATTGTTGTGACAATGTCAGATATTTCAGACCTTGGTTTCATTTCCTCTTTTTGTCCCGCGGGCTCACCGGACTGTATCGGTGCAGCAACCTTAGGTAACCATAACTTTTTCTTTTTTGATGATGATGTCTCAGGACAGAGTGTCTTAGTAGAAACATTGATATGTTGAGGGAAAGTACGCTCCCCGTGGTGTAGACCGGCTACAGTTCCAGGTAATCATCCTGTTTTTGCCTTTAAGACTGTAGAAATGCCTCCATAATGGGTGACGGGTAAGATTTTTGGACTCGGTCTCGACTTAACCGGTCGATGGCCTGTGGTCCTGGTGGCAGTATAATCAGTAGTAATCACTGCGACATCAACTTTGTTCCCTAAATGGAACCAAACGGGGATGCAAGTAGGTGACACTCCAGTTGTCTTGTGAAACTGTCTGGTGGACATGACATCCTCCAAAATTTCCTTCATCATGCGAGGGGAAATTACATCTCTCACTCGTTTAAGTAACTTGCTAACTGAACATCCTTCTTTGGTAGCTAGCCTTTTGAAAACTGCACTAACTTGGGTCATAGGAGTGAATTTCTTTCCTTCCTCACCATGTCCATGAAGTGGTGGTAATACAGTGGCGATTTTTTGGATACTCTCGTATCCATTGGTATCCGTCAGAGGATGGAATCTACTCCCTTGTAGGAGTGGATAAATTTTTGGTAACACTTCTTCAACTTGATGAGGCTCCTCCTCAACGGGTGTCTTCTTCGTAGCTTGGGTTTTCATGGCCCTCCGAACTCTTATGTTGTGGTTCCTCTTTTGAGTTCAAGTCAGTGGTACAATCCTCGAACTTGATCCAATTTCAAAAACAGGTGGTGGGACAGTTAAGGCCTCAGTCAGATCCTCAATAATCATTACTTCTCTCTCCTTAGCAGCAGTGGGGCTAACAGGTTTAATGGGTATCGTGACGGCAGTAGTTTTAGAGTTCTTGCAGGTAGGGAAGTCTTGAAGGCAGTTCATGTTGAATTCTACAAATGGTTCCTGCATTTCCGGTGCAGTGATCTTCATCACTACAAACGGGGATTTCCCAAGGATGACCTCAAGTTCTTCAAAACCGGCTCCAACTTTGATGGTAGGAGCGAGATTACGGGCTTCATGGCTCGTTAACAGGTTACAGGAAAAGGTCAGCGTTGGGTAGGCTATTGCAGCACGCTTGAAAATAAAAAGTTTCAGGGTTAGTTATATGGCTGAAAACCTTGTAATTTTTTAGTGCAAGCACTGAAAGTAGAGGTTGATCTGTAGGTCGGGCAGGTCTTAATTTTTGGGTATTTTAAAATTTTGTTTAAAAAAAATCACGAGGTGTAAAATTTAATTAACGTAAGAAAATTTCAAAGTGCGTGCATCACAACAAGATTTGCAAAGTAGCAAATCAAATTTGGAAGGGAGATGTAAAGTGTTTTAGGACCCAATGTAGGACCCATTTAGTGGCAGACAATGCCTAAGTGTAACTAGTCCACTAACACACCTATTGGGGGTCCGATCTCACATGAAAATTTAAAGACTCCTTAATGGCCTCCTGAACTCCTCTGTTCAAAGATGGTTGAACAGATAGTCCTAAAGTCCAAGGAGTTAGCCGTACTTTCCCAAGACAGAAATGGGTAAAAGATGTCAACGGAAGAAGGGTAATTTGGTCTAAGAGGGACATGGACACATTACCAATGTATGAAGATAATATTTCTTGATTTGTATGGAGAGAAAAGCTTGTCCCCAGCGGAGTCGCCAGAAGCTGTCAATGTTATTTTTGGTTGGAGAGTTTCCCGTAAGAAGTTGTCGGCCACCAGAATCGAAATCTCGTCGCCTCTTTGGAATGACATTTTAATTTACTATATTTAGTTTTTTAAAAAACATGAAATCAAACTGACCCTATATTTTTCATAGTTTAGATGAAAGAGTGTTTTACCTCAAATCCTGTATCTATCCTGAAAGATAAACACAAGACTTGAGGATGAGACTCGATCAAACAAACTAAGGAATATATGACATCCATTTGGTCTGCAAAACATTTGTATTTGCCGATAAGTTCTCCTATTTAATATAAAGAATTAAATAGGGTTTATATTAAGCTAGGTTCGGACATGCTTCCTATAAGGGCAAGCCCATATAGTTAATTACATCTTAAATGACCAAAGTCACCTAAGAAGACTCTTGATAAAAATCAAGAAAATTTATCTTCAAGGAATTTCAAAGGGTAGGACTATCTAAGAAGACTCTCAATAAAAATCAAGAAATATTATCTTCAAGGAATTTCAAAGGGTAGTTAAGAGACTCTCAATAAAAATCAGGAAATATTTTCTTCAAGGAGTTTCAAAGGGTAGGACTTTTTAATGAGATCGGACGTAGAGGTGTGAAAGGGGATTAGTTCAAATTTGGAACATTTTGTTGTAGAGTCCAAAGGAGGAAGAACTGGAGGATGTCATGGATCCAGAGAAGAATCTCGGTGACTTCTCAAGCTATCCTAATGTTTGGTTTCATTTTTGAGGAGAAATATTTAAGAGTTTCATCCTGCCAATTTTATTAGTTATTGCTTACATTTGTGTGAAACTATCACACAAATAGCCTGGAAGATATAACGATTTATGTCGTGACGAACGACAACATCAGAATCCTAAGATGAGTTAGGGCTTATATTGTATAGCAGGGCTATACAAAGGCCTAATGATAAAATGAGGATTTACGTTGCATAAGCAAGCAACCTCGAAGTCCTATGGCTTTATTCTTTAAGTCTAAGGAAGGAAGATTGGTTTAGTTGGAGGAGTTAGGTTTTGCTATTGAAGATGGTCGCGCTGCCCACTGTGCTAGCTCTAAGCTCCTTGCCGTGATGAATTTGAGTTTTCTAGTGTGTCAAGTTATGATGTCAAATCAGGTGGCTCTATGGTTGAAATCCTTTAAATTTTATGGGGGCATGTTAAAGTTGATTAGAGCGACACCGGTTAGGATCCTACGGTGCCCTCGTTCCGACACCAATATTTTCTATTGGATTCAGTTAGTCCAAATGAACTTACTAAACTAAATTTAATGAGTTCCATAATTTCATTTAAGCCTTGGGAAGCCTCGTTAGCAACCGTAGGTTACCTCCTCCGAGGGATTCCCGATCATCCGACACCGTGGGAAGCCTCGTTAGCAACCGTAGGTTACCTCCTCCGAGGGATTCCCGATCTCCGATAGAGAGGTTTTAATTTAGTTGAAATTTGTAGTTTTGTGTCATGTTTGTGATTAAATTTTGAGTTGTTTTATATTTTGAATCTTGTGGGGGTGAATTTTATCTTGGTTGATTTTAGTTTTTATTTTGATTTTGGTTTTGTGGCTATCCTGATAGTTTTAGTTTCCATGCAGGGTGGCATCGTTGTTTAGCGTGCAAATTTGCAGGTAAAAAAGTACAATATAAAAGTAAAAGACAACGCTAAAAACTGTAAAAGCGTACCTGGCGAGTCTTCTCGTTCCATCACCTGAAACTCAAAATACATGTTAAAGCAGTTTATATGAAACAGGGAAGTAAAATTTTGATGACCTATCTAACCCTAGGTCACTTCTCGGTGGGTCCTTAGGATTTTAATTAAGAATGATGTTGCCAAGAAAATATATTAATTTTGGCAGATCTCTGAGGTATCCAACAGATCTAGAGAAAGAAGAAGGTCCGTGCGACTCTCTCACTGCCTGGTGGAAAGTTTCGAGTTATTTTAAACTTATTATGTTGCTTAATAATTTATCCTATAAACACCCTAATGCTCAATGAACATTGATGTATCANATAAAATAAATTGTGAAGGTTTTTCAACTCCGTTCTTAATTTAATTTTTGATCTGGCCAATTGAATTGTTAAAATATGTTGTGAAACATATGTGTCGGCACTATATTTGGTTGGAGGAGTTGCCCATTAGAAGCTGTCGGCCGCCGGAATTGAAATCCCGCTGCCCACTTCAAAAGGATCTTTAATTTACATATGTATATATAGTTTAGAAAAATATGAAATCAAACTGACCCCATATTTTTCATAGTTTAAATGAATACTGTACCTCAAATCCTGTATCTATCCCGAAGGATAAACACAAGACTTAAGGATGAGGCTCAGTTATCCTATATCTATCCTAAAGGGATAACACAAGACTTGAGGATGAGGCTTGATCAAATAAACTAAGAAACATATGACATCTGTTTGGTTTGTGAAACCATTTTTATTTGTCGACAAGCTCCCCTATTTATTAAAAATAATTAAGTATGGTTTATATTAAGCTGAGTTCGGACAAACTTCCTATAAGAGCAAGCCTCTATAGTTAATTACATCTTAGATAACCAAAGTTACCTAACAAAACTCTCGATAAAAATCAGTAAATATTATCTTCAAAGAGGTCAAAAGGATAGGATTTTTTAATGAGATCGGACAAAGAGATGTGAAAGGGGAATGACTCAAATTTAGAACATTTTGTTGTAGAGTCCAAAAGAGGAAGCACTAGAGGATGTCACAGATCCGGGGGAGAACCTCGGTGACTTCCCAAGCTATCCTATGGTTTGGCTTCAGTTTTTAGGAGAAATATTTAGGTGTTTCATCCTGCCAATTTTATTAGTTAGGGCTTACATTNGCCTGGGTGAGTGTCTTAATTAGTTTTGAAAATGTTAAGCTTTAGGTGGTCATGATTCATGATTTGACATTTGAAAATCAAATAGAGGTATTAAATTGATTAATAATTGACTTCAAAAGTCATACTGCTAAGTCCTGGGTTCATTTTATTTTAATAAACTTCCAAATTTTAATAATTTAGAAATTTCTTAACTTATCTTTTCAATTAGAAAAGTGCGGTTGGATTCTACCATTTAAATCCTTGTGTTTCAAAACATCCAAATAAACTGATTAAGATTAGAGGTTGCCCATTTTCCTCCTTGAAGTAAGCCTAAATGTTAATTAACGCTAAATTTCCAAAATTACACATTTGCCCTTAAGGCTCTAACACTTCATAATTTATCAAATTTAATCCAAATGACTTTCAAAATTTTTATCCTACCTTATTCATGGGTCAATTAAGACATCAGAGGAGAAAATAAGATTTTTCAAAATTTAATTTAATTTATATAATTATTTTCATGCAAAAATAAGATTTTTCAAAGAAAATTCCTAACTTGACCAAAATAAATCCCAATTCCTTAAAATTTCTACTGGAGGTATACCTAAACTAGAGAAGCTTTTGGACCAAATTTCATGATTTTTGAAATTTTATTTGAATTTTAAGAATTATTTTAAGTTATTGGGTATTTATTAAATATAAAATATTTTAAATAGAGATAATTAAGTTTTATATTTTTGAAAAATTCTCCTGAGTTCAAAGAACTAAGAGGAGAAAATTTTATGTTTTTTTGAGTTTTATTTGATTTATTGGAATTATTCTTAATGAAAACCCATTTTAGCCTTCAAAAATTATTTTTAAGCTTTGAAATTCAGTATCTTTATTTAGAAAATTAAGAAAAATATTCTAATTGTTCCTAATTGATTAGGAAGAAATTTAAAACATTTCAATGAATTTTATTACATTTGTGGTTTTTATGGATTTTTAATTATTTAAATATTAAAATAGACAAAAAATGAAGTTTTTATTTTAAATACCATTTTATTTTTAGAAAAATACCTCTAATCACAGAAAACTCAAAAAATAAGTTTTTATAAATTTTTTAGTTATATTTTGATTTTTAAAAATCATTTAAGTGTCAAAAGTGTTATTTATCTTTGAAAATCAACTTAAGATACCAAATGAACTCAAAATGCTTTGGTAGAGGCTAAACAGTAGTGGAGATAAAAAATCAAGTCATTTTGTTGTTTGTATTTTTCAAAATTAATTATCTTAGTGATTTGGGCTTGTAAAGATTAGGTGTATTTTGAATGACTTGGCTCATGAAAAATTTTCCTAAAGGTTCTCTAGTCATCATAAACCTCCTAAAATTTTCTTGGATTTTTCTAGGTAATATGCTAATTTCCATGATTATTTTAAGCAAATAACGCACATAAACTTGAAAAATATGATTCTCAGTCTAGAGGCCTCCTCTGAGTTTAGAAAAATTAGGGAATGTTCCCTAAGACAGAGGCAACAACATGCTAAAATTTCAAGCCATAGTGTGATTACTACATGCATGGAGAATCAAAACATCCAAATTATTATTTAATTAATTAAAATTAAAATATGCATCAAATGGACTCCAAATTATTTCCACATTGTTCTTCTCTATTCACTGAGTAAGAGGGTATTTTTATTTTTTTTTTGTGATTTTTCTACACCAAGATGTGGATTTTTGAAGTTAGGGGTATTTAAATAAATAAGAAAAATCCCTATTTATTTATTTAAGCAGTGCGGTGCCAAGTAGATCCTAGGCAGCTCCAAATTCCACGCGGTGCACTCCCATTTGATGCTGCCATCCAAATAAGCAGCCACGCGTCCCACTGTTCATGTAAGGAAGCATTGTCCGGCTTCATCTCAACTGTCCATTTGATACACACGCGATCAGGTGACACTCCGTCATCGTCCCCGATAGCCTAACCCGAGAATTGTCCATCTTCTGGCCTTAATATCTCTCTCATTTCTTAACCAAATTGGATAAAATTTTTTTAAAATTCTCGTCTATACTAGACAAACACATCCATAAGGTGATCAAGCCATCAAATTAACTTTAAGCAAATGGAGAATCAAAAGAGGCTTGTGAGGGGGAGAGATTTTATACCTTTGCTCCGAGAAGTAAAGCTTCAATCAGAGAGTCTTGGCTCATTCATTGTGATCCAAAGAGGCTAGGGATTGAGTCTTGGTGTAAGGCCTAGGTATGATTTTGATCACGACCGAATTTGGGTATTGGTTTAGAGCTATGGTAGAGGCTGTGTGAGAGGAGAATTTGATGGGTCTTAAGCTTCTTTCACTGTTGTGAAGGTGTGGGTGAAGTTAATTTGAGTTTGGTAAATTGTGGAGGTGTATTGGGCTCTGTCTTGATTTCTGGCAAGATTTCGAGCTCAAAATTGAACTCCGGCAGTGGAAATTGGTGGGGAAAATAGTTGGAATGCACTAAGGGGATCTTAGGGAAGCTCTGCGGTCAGTTTGGGGAGGCCTCTCTAAGAAATTTTCAGCACCACTTCCTATGGCCGTGGGAGGTACTTTTTATAAAAATGGCTAAGGGGTGGCTGTCATGGCCAATCANTAAAAAAAATTTATATTTATGAAAAAATTATTAGAGGTTTCCTAAGGACAGAGAAACGCTTTAGATAAAATTTCATGATTTTTTGTTTTTATTATTTAATTTAAGATCAATTTTCATGATTTATTTATATATAAAATAGTGTTTTAATTACCACATTTATTTAATATCTTTATTACACTCCTCTGAGTTCAGAAAACTCAAAGAATCAAATTTTTTATTTTTGTGATTTTAAATTTTTTTAATATAATTATCTTAGTGAGAAAATATGAAAAATTCATTTTTAAGCCTTTAAAATTTATTTTTAACTTAAAAAATTAGTAAAAATATCATAATGAATTCTTAATGATTAGGGGACTTTCCCACTCATTTTGAACCATTTTTTTATATTTTTAAAAATTTTGATTTTTTTAATTATTTTTTAATTCAAAATATATTTTAAAAATCAAATATTTTCACAAAAATGGGTTTTATTCTTATAAAATGTCTCTAATCACAAGGAACTCAAAAAAACAACTTTCATAATTTTTCTAAGCATATTTAATTTAATATAATTATTTTTATACAAAAAGCAAGGTTTCCTTAAGAAATCCATTTTAGTGCCTAGACTAAGTCAAATAGATTTGATATTTTTACAGTGGGTAGACGTGATTTTTATAAATAATGTGGAGTAATTTTGTTAATTTTTTATATGTATTTATATTACATAAATTAATACAATGTATTTATATTTAATTAAGTATAAAATATCACAAAATGATTCAAAGCACACAATATTTTTCTTAGATTTCTCTAACCACAAGAAACCTACTAAAATTGTTCTCATAATTGTTTAAGTGATATTATGATTTATATAATTAAAATAAGCCAAAATGGTCACCTTAGCTTCAAAATTAAGTCAACTAATTCTCCTCTATTAATTAAAAATTTTGATTAATTAAAAATTAGTCCACTTAGCTTTAATTAAAAATTAGGGAGTGAGAAAATAATTTTTATTTTTAGTCCACATTATTCTCCTCTATTCATTGAGCAAGAGGGTATTTTTCTTTTATTTTTATAATTTTTTTAGAGAAAGATATGGATTTTTAAAGTTTAGACATTTAAAATAATTCAAAAATCCCTATTTTCTACTTATCCACGTAGTGCCAACTCATTCTCATCCGCTCCGAAGGCTCCACGCATCGCTCCACCATTTGACATCGCCAGCCACGTAGCCTCCACGTAGACCGTGCTTTATGCACTATGGATCTATTCAGCTTGATCTCCTTTGTCCATTGGATACACGCGCGATCGGACGACTCTCCATTATCGTCCCCAAGTGACCTAACCCTTGATCCGTTCACACTAAAACCTTAAGATCTTGGCTTAGAGTCAACTAAATTGCATTAGGTTTGTTTATAAACCTTCATCTACTTAAGACGAATACATTTATATGATTTATATGGTATGAAATATAGTAAATACGTATGGAGGGTCAAAACAAGCTCGGTTTAGGGTTGGAGTCCAATACCTTTGTCTGAGAGGGGAGGCCTCAATCAGATGATTGTGGTAGCTTTGATTGGTCCCAACGATCCTCCAGATAAAGTCTCAAGCCTTGGTGATAGTCTAGGTATGAATTCGATCAAGCTCGATTTCAGGTGTTGGTCTAGAGCTACCCTAGAGGCTATTTCAGAGGGGGGTTTGATGGGGAATCAACTCTTCTTACTCTAGGGATGGTGTGTGCACAATTAATTTGTGTTTTTTGGACTATGGAGAGATTTCTTGGTTTGAGCTAAAAGTTTGAGCTTAAAATTGGGTTTCCACATTGGGGATCAAGGGGGAGAAATGGTGGCAATGAGCTTAGGAGTTCTTGGAGAGTGTCTGAGAGCAATTGGATAGAGTTTCTCCAAGAATTTTTAGCACACTCTTTTCTTGACCATGGAGGGGCTGATTAAAGAGAGGAGCTTAGGGGGGAGTTCAGGGCTAATTGATGGGTGTAAAATGGTGCTTATGTGGAGGGCTGAGGAGCTCTCAAGAGCCATTGGGATGAGGTGGCATTTATGGTTAAAATTGGGTTTGATTTGGCCTTAGGGCTCATATTTTTGGGGTTTTCCATCCACTAGGTTGGCTGGCAAGGCCAGTGGAGGTGGCCAGAGAGTCAAGTGATCCAAGGGAGGTTTAATTATAATTTACTCCCAATAGTAAGTGATGATGGAGGAGATATTTGGTTAAGGCCCAAAAATGGGCTAAGATCCCTTAATTTAGGGACCGATTGGTCCATAGCTTACCATGGCTGGTCCAAAGTGGTTTATCCTGGTAAATAAGGTGTGCTTAGTGGATGTAGGGACCTTAATTTGGTGACTTTAGGATGGCTAAGTCAATTTTGGTGCATGGGTCCAATTGGGTTTAAATGGCTAAGAGTTGAGTTTGGTTTAGGCTAGCCATGACTTTAAGCCAAATTGATTGACCAACATTGTGTAGATGATTGTAATGAAGATTTTTGGTGAAGGATTGAAATGATTTTGAGTCCAATTGGAAGCTAAATTTGAAGGATTTTGGTATTTTGGTAAATTTGGGCATGTTGGGCTAGACTTGGGTCTAGGTTGGGTGAGGTTCAAATTAATTGTTGAAAATAGTCTATATGAATGTCATAAAGAGTTTTCAACATAAATTGGGTGCCAATTTTGGGGTTAAGGCATTCAATTTGNAAGCAAGTGCAAGCATGAACAAAAATGGAGACTTGAGCCGAATGGCGGAACGCATAAAAATTTTGTAAGCAGCACTCAAATTTTAATATCACGTCAATGTATCATTAATTTAATATATATATATATATATGTATGTAGATAAATAATTAATTTATAAATTTGCCTAAGTTTTAATATTATCAAGCCACAAAATCGATACAAGCTTGTATTGAGGGTGAAAAAAGTTAATTACATGTTATTTAAATATAAAATATGTTTACTTTTTAATGATATGAAATATGTTTTATAATATAGTATGTGAAATAGTATCATATAAGGTGGGTGACATTATATGATTGAAGTTATTATATTAATTGCACCTCAAGTATTATGGTAAATAATATTATCTTTCTTATGAGAAAATTTTACATACGGCGTACGTACACGAGCTATGTATGGACAATGGATGCGATAAAACGGCGAAGAGTTTTATTTTTTTATTCTTCAGTGTATCGCGTTTGTCATCCTTGTGTAGCTTGTGTACGGACGATGCACACAATTTTTTTTTTCTTTCTTAGTGTTTCTTGGGGTGCTAAAAGAGTAAATACTAGTTAGCAACTGCATTAAAAAAAATAATTATCTCACTATCTTAAAAATATATGAACGCAGCTTGCATGAGGTGCCAAATGCAATAGCAAAGCAATATATTGTGACATCCACATGTCACCGTGTGGTTTTTTATTCTCACATTACTTTGTGCATATACCGTGACATCCACGTGTCATCGTGCATCACATCGCTAGTGTTCGCACTTGCATTCTTCCCTCTTTGCATGTTGTCTTGCATATCATCATGCATGTTCATTGCTTGCATGTTTGAGTATGTGTGAGTCATTATTCTCACACACTTGCTTCCTAACACTCATGTGTCTTATTCAGGATGGCTTGCACATCAAGCCTACTCATTGTGTGATTCTCCTCTAATGAGGATCAAACTCTTTCACCTCCTATGGCGTCGTTTAGGACTATCGTAGGCTTCTTCTCGAGTTACTGCTCCTCGCACACTCACTCCCAACACTCTAGTGTCTTTCTTGAGTCACTGCTTCTCGAACATTCACTCCCAACACTCTTATGTATTCTCTCAAGTCACTGCTCTATGTACACTCTTTCACCTCCTTCGGCACCGCTTCAAACTGTCGTAGGCATCTTCCTCAATTCACTGCTTCTTGCACACTCTTTCACTCCCTATGGCACCCGCTTCGGACTGTCGTAAGTATTCTCAGAGTCACTAGTCCTTGCTCACTCTTTCATCTCCTACGACACCACTTTGAACTATCGCAGACATCTTTCTTGAGGCGCTACTCTTGCACACTCACTCCAAACACTCATGTGTCCTCCTCAGGAAAATCAAGCCTACCTAGTGTGTGTTTATCTGTAATGAGAAATACTCCACCTTACTGAAGTCGCATTTGTTATTAGTATATTTCATCATATACTTGTGACTAATGTTTGTCATCTCGTGATTGTTCCTACTCCACGAAACGGTCATGACGCACTATATCATATTGCATCTGCCAGTGCATTCACATTCATCTTAATGACAAAACTGGCTTGTTAGTTGAGTGACTCTCTGCTGGTCATGACACGACATCTAGTATTGCCCGCTAGGATGTCTCAATGGGCAATACTAGCTATCACACCATGACCAGCATGCATATGTTGTGCTAAGGTTCTAAGTGGTCTAATAGGTGTCACTTAGACTTTCCTTTTCTTAGGACCTACTTTAAAAGTATAAAAACTTACATTTTTTATTACATATAAGCATCATATTTTCAAAATGTATTTTGAAACTACTTGCACCCTTAGCTTAGACCATAAATAAGGTTGACATTTTAAAACTTAAGTTTTTTTAATAAAACTTGCATCCAGTGGCACCTCTTAGAATCCTTAGATCCTTAGGATGGTCAAGCTTAGGTATTTGATTATGAAAAAATTAACATTCTCTCATATTATTTTTGCTCACATACTTCGACTGTGCTTCTAAACACATTTGTTCATAATCATCAACGACCATCCCCTCAAGTTAGTCCTCACTAAATCAAAACACTTCGATCAGCTTATTAAGTGGGAGTCAGTACTCAACGAGTTTAATCTCTTATGTGTGCCAAGAACTGTTATTAAACCCCAAGCCATAACTGAATTCTTTGAGCCAAGCGAGTTTGATAATGAGAAGGTGATCCATGACCTAATCTAGGTTTTGTATATCAATGGAGAGTCTAGTCACGCTGATGAAGGGTTTAGTCTTTCTCTAACAAATTTGATTAGGGATTAATAGTATCATTCAGCAAGAACAGGATTAAAAGTCACAAACAATCAAGCTGAGTATAAAGCCTTGATAGTTGGACTATGGTTCACTTAACGAGATGGACGTGCAACACCCCCTAGTGAAATCTGACTATCAATTAGTGGACAATCAAGTAAACAAGCATTTCAAAGTCAGACATAGAATGATGACATGGTATCTCAGCAAGGCCAAGATGGAGATAAGAAAATTCAAAGACTTCAAAATCAAACACAGCTCCTAAGAAAATAATCAGGTAGTCGACCTTCTGTTTAAGTGTGTTTGTTTAGGAGATGAGACATCTAAAAACTTAAGTGACATGCCATAGAAGAAACCAAAGCTATAAAAATAGAAATCGAGGGAATAAAGTGCTAGGTAGATTGGTATATCTTGCTTCTTAAGACTAGAAGTATCAACAAGAAAATAACTTACCCAAAGCACTTCAAAATCAAAGCTTTCTAGTAATTATTGATTGGGAAAAAATGTTTTGAAGTTCAACCACATTGTTATAATTAAGATGCATCAAAGAGAATGAGAAGAAAGAAATACTGAGAGAAGTATTGTCTAGCGAGTGATGAGTCATTTCAGAGGAAATATATTGGCTTATAGGATACAATGACAATGTTACTTCTGACCAACCCCACATAAGGGTGTTGAAAATTTTGCATCAAGGTACGAGCAATGTCAAAAATTCACATAGATGTAGCACGAACCATCCCACAACGCAGTCGATCTTTAACCTGTAGCCATTTGCAATTTGGGACTTGATATCTGTCGGCACTATTTTTGGTGTGGGGTTTGCCCGTAAGAAGCTGTCGGTCATCGGAATTGAAATCCNGTTAGTGGGGGAAGATGGTTGGATTGCACTGAGGAGGTCTCAAAGAAGCTCTATGAGTGATTTGGGAAGCTCTCTCTGAGAAAATTTCAACACTCCCTCCATGGCCGTGGAGGTGAGCTTTTATAAAATGGGCTTGGGGTGGCTATCATGGCCAATTAGGAGGTGCAATGTGGTGCTTAGGTGGAGGGCAGAGAGGCTCCAACATCTCATTTGGGTGAGGTGGCCTCCAGGTTTGAATTGGGCAAAGTTTAAGAGGGTGTGGCGCTCAGTTTTGGCTTATCTGACAATTAGGCCGGCCGGCCATGGCAGGGGGAGGTGGCTAGGAGCTCAGGGAACCCATGAGAATATGTCACAACAATTAAATGAGTTGAGGTTTAGTTTTGGAAAAAATATCCAAGGCATAATCAAATATGGAATCAAAATCCCTTGATTTAGGGGACCATTGGTCAATGGATTAGCTTAGGTGATTTTATGAGGTTTAGCTTGGTCACTAGGGTCCAACTAATTGTTGTGGACTCATTAATTTTGTGACTTTGGGGTGGTTAGGCCACATTTAGTGCATGGGTCCAAGTAAGTGAAAATGACAGAAGGTTGGGTTTGGGTTAGGTTATCCATGTCATTAAGCCCAACTGATTGATTCACTTGATGTAGATGATTGTAATGAACATTTTTGGTTAAGGATGAAAAGGTTTTTGAGTTCAATTGGAGGGTCAATTTGAAAGATTTTGGAGATTTGGTCAATTTGGGAATGTTGGGCTTGACTTGGGTCTAGACTGGGCTAGGCTTAGAATTTCTCTCAATTGAATGGTCCAAATGATCAAGGGAGATGTTATAAAGATTTTTCATGAAGGAATGGAATGGAAATTTTGGAGCTAAGGCAATCAATTTGGTGAAATTTACAGGCATAGCCAATTTGGGGCAAATTTTGGGGATTTTGACTTAGGTTAAAATTAAATGAAATTGAGACTTCACCAAGGCCAATTGATGGTTAATTTTGATGTGTATGAATTTTATAAAGAGTTTTCAACATAAACCATGGCCAATTGAAGGGACAATGGATTCAATTTGGTGAGATTAGGTCATATGCCAAAAATTGGAGTTTTGACCTATATCAAAATGTGGCTCAAAGCATGGCCAATTGAGCTTGGATTTGGCTTATTTTGGTCATATTGAGAGTTAATTTGAGTTTGGGATTGAAATTTGGCGAGATTGAGATAAAATTTATGGACATTTGAATTGAATTTGGGAAAATTTGGGCCTTTAAATGCAATTTAGCGGTTCAATCAATGATGGTCAAATTGGCCAAATTGGGTCATGTGGTAGTTGAGAGAAATTAAATTGGGAATATTTGGAATATTTCGGAAATTTTTGGGTTTTTTTGGAATTTTTTGGATTTTGGGCTAAGGAGGGGTATTTTGATAATTTGGCAATTTTTTGTGATTTTGGGTAATTTGGGTGTTCTCAAAAGGTTTGAGATGATTTTTTTCACAAAATTTTGAGCAAATTTAGGGTTTCAATGGTACTTGGGTAATTTGGGGGAGATTAGGGGCAAAAGGCCAGTATGGATATTTTGAGTAATATTGGAGAAATAACCACCAAAAGTAAGCCATGGACCAATGGAAACCTTACATTTGGGTTCTATATGAACTGTTCTTAGCTAAACCCCAGCTTAGGGCTAGTAGGTTTAGGGGACCATCTACATGGGTATCCCAAAAGTATCAAGGGATCAAAGTCAAGAAATTTTGGGTTTAGGATAGTGAGTGATTGTGAGTGAAGTGAGTGCCTTAGCTCTAGCCCAACACCCAAGGTCAACCCTAAGGTCAAATAGCCCTATAGGAACTCTCCTTGAGCTCCCCCATAATGACCCCACCTACTAAGTGCTAGAGGTTATGACCGATATATGGAACTTTAAGTTGAGTAAAGAAGAGTTTAGAATTTCTAATGATGAGGGTGCCTTCTAGTTCTATAAGAATAGTCAATAGGAAAGTCCTATGGCTAGACCTTAGGGTAATAAAAAGAAAGACTCGACCTCAACCAAAAATGAGGTCAACACCCCCATAGCTCATTATATCTTAAGCAACTAAAGTCACTTAAGAAAACTCTCGATTAAGATAAGGGGTTTCGTCTTCAATAATTTAAAAATCAAGTAGGAAGGGCTCAATATGAAACAATTATTTTGCTGGCCAAAGGAGAGAGAGGTAGGGGATATCACAAATTCTGAGAAGAACCTCAATGACTTCCCAGATTATCCTACTTTTTGGATTTACATTTTGGAAATGAAGTTATTCGATGTTTACTCCTACATTTTTTAAAATTTAGGGCTTACATTTGCACGACATACGGATATGCAATTTACCTTACAAAATAGGAGGGTTTACATGGTACCGAACGAATAGCCTCAGAATCCTAAAAAAAATTAGTGCTTATTTCACACCGCATATGATAGTGTGAAAGCCTAAGAGATATTTTGAGGATTTACATCATGCTAGATGAATAATCTCGAAGTTCTAAAGGTTTATATTGTTTAAGTCTACAAAAAATTTTTTTTAGGAACATCCTTTACTTCATGTTGTTTTAGGTCTTAATAATCATCTGAAGTTGTCCACCACTCGATCAGGTTGTTGTCTCATTCTTTGAACATCCTATTACATGCTATTTGTTATAGTGTTTTGGTTTTAGGAGACACACTTAAATTACTAAATGTTTTTATTGTTGAGTTAATAAGTTTTGTTTAAGAGTTCCTAAACAATTTGTGAGACTATTTTGTTGATCGTTTATTATAGGGTTTCTTTCTAAGCATATGTCCTACGTCTATTATCTTAGGGCCTTTTATAGGAAATGAATAAAATTTTTCACCCTAGGCGTGTGACTTATGTTTTCTACTTTAGGGTACGGGTCTTTACACAAGCGGGAAGCATAGTAAGTAACAAAATAATAGCGTTGCATGTATAAAAAATATATATACAGTAAACTGCAGTAAAAGAGAAAGTGCAATAAAAAAATTAGTAGTATGTACTTGCCGCCACTCATGATATTTTAGGAAAGATATGTAATTATATATTTCATATGAAATAGGAAATATTAATATATGAAAGATTGGAGCTGGGTATAAGAGTTTAAGCTAGGGGTGGGCTCATACTCGGGAACTGTGGCCCTGACAATTCTGAGGAACTTCCATAGGCAACCATCAATCATCAGTGCTTATAAAGTCCAACCTTGGGTAGAGGCTACTGGCAAGACAATTAGAGGAAGAAAACCCCTAGCCTAATCATGGTGACTGACAAGTGGACCCGTGAAAAGTAACTCCTAAAATTCTTAATTTTTAAAGCATATAAATATAGTCAAACTTTACTTAACAGTAAAAAATATTAGTGTCACAAGAGAATATTTTTGTCATATTACATATGTATTTTTGTAAAGCAGATGGTCCACGAATCAGTCACGTTTTAGACTAGAGCTACCAGCAGCCTAGGAAAGCAAGGGTAGCTTCTCAACAAATGTTAGCGTATAGTAGTGTCGATCCTGCACCCTCACAAAGTCATCAGTTTAGGAGAAGTAATATTCAACTATCCAGTTTTGTTAGCACCTGATGCCTTTCACATCATCGCCCTGATCCACACCACTTCCCACTTATACACCAGCCCGATGATCTATATAAGGTCATAATGGTTTGAACATTTCTAATCGCCAAAAGAAAGTTATGAAATGAATTTAATTATTTTCATTGCACTTTGCTGTGAATTAAGGAGGACTCATTTGCAAACTGCACCATTCTTATCTATTCTTCCTACCTCCTCAATAAGATATCAGAATGCATTAATGGCTATAATTCTTTTTATTGTCATAGATTGCAACACAACTTCTTCTCGTTGTTGATTCCCAGGTGTGATCTCAACAGATGTTGATCAGTTGGCATGACTAACGAATGGTTGTGGTTCTCTATAAGTTTATTCACAGTTCATTTATGTTCATAATCAATGACAAATCTAGTCATTCACTGATAGCCAATCCTAGTGTTTTATTTATGGAACTTCACCCCGTTGTTTAGATTGGGATATTTCTTAAAATCAACCTTTGAGCACCCAAAGTTCTTTGATTTTATATTCCTTGAAATTGGCTAGTAACAAACATGATCATTCCTTACACTAAATCAATAAGGCTGGGCACAATAGCAGTCCATATCATATACTTCCTTCTTATTGTGAACAGTCAAGCCAACAAACTTTTTTGTAACTGGTTATGATTCTTTTGATTGGGGTTACTACTTGTCAAACCTGACACAAGGTCCTAAGATTTCAAGAAAAAAATAATCATTGGAGCAGATACAACGTTGTTTATTTCCCTTCAATACAATTGTGTTGTATCGGTTGCACTGGTTTATCTACCAATACAATATGGTTGTACAAGAGACAAATCATTCATTTCTAGGAATAAAAAAAAACAAAATTTTCAATTCATTCTTTCTGCATGCAATTTTTTTTATTTAGACTTTTTATGACTAATACAACATTGTGTATTTCCCTTCAACACAAATATGTTGTATCGATTGTGCTGAGATAAAACAGTGCAACCAATATAACATGGTTGTACAAGGGATAATCAACAATTAAAAAGAACAAGAAAAAACAAAAATTAAAAGCTCATCTTTTCTACATATAGTTTTTCAAATCGATACAACATTACTTATTTCTTTTAAGCACTTCCATGTTGTATACATTGTGCTGAAATAAATCAGTACAACCAATATAATATGGTTATACGAGCGATAATTCAACAATTCTTAGGAATGAAAAAGAAAAAAATTAAAAACTCATTCTTTCTACATACAGCTTTAGAATTTTTATTCAGAATTTTAACAACCGATATAACATTGCTTATTTCCCTTCATTACAGCCGTGTTTTATCGGTTGTACTAAGGTAAATCGGTGCAACCAGTGCAACATAGTTGCACGTCAGATAAATCAACCATTCAAAGCAATAAGAAAAATAAAAATTTAAAACAAATTCTTTCGTATAATTTTTTAAATTTTTATTCATAGTTTTTACAAACGATACAACATTGCTTATTTCCCTTGAATACAACATGGTTGCACAAGAGATAAATCAATCATACAAAGGGATTAAGAAAAAGTAAAAAATTTAGAACTAATTCTTTCTACATATAGTTTTTAAATTTTTATTTATAGTTTTTACAACCAATACAACATTGCTTATTTCGCTTCAATACAACTATGTTGTACAAAGAATAAATCAACCATTCAAAGAAAAGGGAAAAAAAAAATTAAAAACTCATTCTTACTATAAAAAATTTTTAATTTTTATTCATAATTTTTACAACTGATACAACCGTTTTGTATTGGTTGTACTGACATAAATCAGTACAACCAATACAACATGATTGTACGAAGGATAAATCAACTATTTAATGGAATGGGGAAAAGAAAAAGTTAAACATTCATTCATTCTACATATAATTTTTTAAATTGAAGAACAAAACAAATATAAAAAGAAAAGTCAATATTAACAAAAAATACAATAATATATGCACTAAATCTCTACAAAATGATCTTCTTTGCTTTCTAGTTACTATGTGTTTTCTAAATATATAATTAGAACCATTTCAACAAGATTGTATTTGAGGAAATGATCAATAATATATGCAGTAATACCAATTCAAAGCTTTCTATAGCAAATTTCATCTTATTTGATGAGTTAAAATATGGTTTTTATCTGTGCATGTCGTCAACACCAAATAAATATGGTCTCCTTGGATATTAAATATTACATGCATCAAAAGACTGAAAAAAAGTTTCAGATTGACAATATAAATGAAGTTTTCTTTCAAACTTACTAATGAGTTCAAGTATATAATATCATCACAAGAATGAAAAATAGATATGACCTTAGAGTTAATCAAGTTACTACTCTACTAGTTCTCCATACTTCAGATTTTTTTCCAGTTTTGACAACAACAATGATTTTTATTCTTCTGATATTCCACAATAAAAAAATCTTTAAAACTTAAACCTTAAGGTTGTACTGCTTTTCTAAATTTGTTTTCAAATTTCTGGCCCGTTATTTTTCAAGGTTAAAATTGTGCATCAATATCCTACGATGGGCCAAGTTAGGCCACGCAGTTTCTAACATCGTTTCAAATGAATTCTCTATAATAATATAATAAAAAAATGATTGACATGTGACATTTGTGGATTGACTTCCGCATGTAGAGTTATGTTTTTTATGTGAACGTAATAAATTTTCCTACACAACACTTGCTACTTCTCTGCCCCCAATTGGTACACCCAAACACAGTCAGCAACTAACAGCTGTCACATTTATTCGAAAACACAAAACAAAAAATTAGAAAGGTTCCCTCTGACATCTTACTAGTGAACAACAAATGCACCCTTCCCTCACAACGGATGATGGGTACCAAAAGCTCCGAGCTTTACTACCCAGTCAAATATTCAGCTAAACCGCACAGTTCCTCCCTTCCTAACATCCCCTTAGCCCTCTCCTCTATCTTCCTTAAACTGGACACAAAATTATAGAGAAGATTATGATCTTCATTCCCCTCGCCAGATAGACCAGTGAGTTTTCCCACCTTCCACATCCCAACGAAGAACTCGTGTTGGATTCAAACTTGGACCAAATATATGCAAAAGAAGGCACTAACCACATTACCACACGAAATGTTACAATTTAAACTTAGATATAAATATATTTAATATATTATTATAAATAATATATATAATACTATACAAATAATTATATATATATTTTTTTATTTTGTGCTAAAACAAGCCAAACAAGAGTGAACAAAGAGTTGTTCATGTTTGACTCATTTACTTAACGAATGAGCCGAACACGAGCTGTTCACAAACAACGAGTTTTTTTGACAGCCCTAAATGCATGTGTATGAAATGATAAATATAATGTATGGAGTTTGGACATAGAGTTGCATCTAGATTCCAATTAAATTGTGATGCGTGTTCTTATCTAAAAATTGGAGTAGCTTGAAGTCCAACTCGGTCATAGAGTACAACATGCTTGTACTCGAGGTTTTTCTTCAGTACAATTATGTTGTACCAAGTAAAAAACATCCAAATAAATAATTCAATGCGAAAGTCAGTGTACGACATGTTTGCATTGAAGAAAAATTTCGAGTGCAACCATGTTGTACTCCATGATTGGGTCGGACTTTAGGCTTCTTTGATTTTTAGACAAGACACACGCCAAAATTTAATTGGAGTCCGGACATAGCTCTACATCAGGACTTCTATATCCGAACTCTAGATATAATATTTTCTCGTATAGAATGGGGTATTTACATGCATGCCCACCACCCAATTCTTATATATTTATATATCTAACAACGAAATTTTATTTGTTATATTTATACCACCTAAATATTTCATATCACATAAAAATATCACCATATTAATTTTAAAAAATAGTGAAATACTCATTTATTGATGGCCTATCAAGGACAAGCAATTTATTTTTACATTAATTATTTCAAATATAAAATAATGAAGAATTGATGTTAACTCCAAGATATGCAATGATAATCTTGCAATGTGATTTTAATTGTTGAGAGACACTAATAACAACTTGTCTAAACAATAATAACAAGCGGCCTAATCCATAACATGTATTGTATTGCTTGTACATACCACCCAAACTTGTTATTTAGATATCAACCATCCTCTTTCATCCACTTTTCAATTTCTCATCCAAATATTAAAATTCACAGTGAATCCTCAACCGCATTTTTCATTTTTATAAAATTCTCAATAGCTTGATCGTTCCCCGTGTAAATGCATCACTTTATTAGCTCAAAAAAATTACATGGTTGATTAACTTGTAAATATTAATGTTTCGGGTGGTCTGTATTTAATTAACCCTTAACCTTTATGAGGATACATAAATACACTTGACTATATTGATATGTTCATGAAAAGCTATAGTGATCAAATAAGTCGCCAATTCTAGGAAAAGAGTATTTATTCTAAATGGTTATTTTATATAGTTTAATGTAATCTAAACACAACACTAGTGGTGTAAACGAGCCCAAAGTTTGAACAAGCTTAAAACTTGTTCATATAATCTATACACATTTAATCGTGTTAACAATATCGAAAATGATTGATTTTGGGTTTGATAGATTCTTTTTGTCAAGTCGCTCGATTTGGCTACAAACTTGTCAAATTTAGATTTTGTTTAACCTTCCAATTAAGCTTGATCTAATCTTCATTTGACTCGAATTTTACCAAATATGGTATCATTGGACTCGTCTCGTCGAGCTGGTCAGTTTGACTGTAAATTTGTTGAAATCAAAGCAAAAGTTGAGCATTTATATTTCAAAAAAAGTTTTAGATACATGTAATATCTCCAATAAAAAAATATTTCTAGATCTATGAAATGTTTTGAGATTCATGCGGAATGATAAAAATCTATTGATGGCATATCATTAAAAATATTTTGTATGCGATATTTAGAATAAGATCTTTTTTATTAAGACATACACGCATGAGACACAATTTTTAAGTATTAACATCTTTAAGACTTAAATTTTTATTTTTACATGCATAACACTTAAATTATTAATATCACATAAAAAAAATATTACTATTATTTTCTTAAAAAAAGTGACACCTCAAAAAAAGAGTCTAATTCCAATGGCTTAAAAACCGTAAAAAACCATTCAAAAGCTGTCAGTTTTTAAAATTTTTCACGGCTTAATGACTTCTTTGTAGATGTAGCTAAAACATTTGTCGATAATTATTTTACTGACGGAGTTACCTACGGCTTACATTTGTAAACATTTTCTCGCTGATAGATATTCATCGCAATAGACTTTAATTTGATATAGTTAGTAAGCCGTCAATTATTTTTGATGGCTTGGTCTTTCGGAAAAGTGTAGCGCAAACGTTAGAAAGTGTAGCACAATCGTCGAAAAAATGTAGCAGAATTTTTGGTGCCCATCGCCAAAAATCGACAGTTTACATCATCAGAAAACTGGAACAAAAATAAAAATTACTCTGTTGTGTCGTATTATAGGCTGTCAGAAATTAGTTCTTCAACATATCTTCCGCGCACCGTCACTAAAATAACCGACGTGTACTGAATGTAAGAATTACAGAAGTTTGTCGAAATAATATCTGTAAGCTGTCGAAAATTTGTAGCATGAAAAAATATATACCTTTCTTCAGCACTACAATTTCCACAGTTGTAATCCTAATATTATAATTTTCATACAACACAGTGTACTAATTCAATCAATTATTAATCAAATATTCTAGTAGTAATAATGTTGATATCCTAATAGAAATAGAAGAAAATCATTGCATTAAACTAACCAAAATAAACATTTGTACATAAAATATAATGTTTGTTCATTAAATTGTGTTAAATAACCAAATAATAATAAAATAAGCCCCTACTCATACGTCCTCTAATCATCATCATCGTCAGACTCATCCTCAACTGACCTCTTTCCTCTCCACCGTTCATGACGTAGTATCGCGTCAAAATCTTCCTTCATCTTCAACATCATCTTTGAACTTTTTTAGGCTAGCGGGTGGAGTCCTGTGCAACAACCTCAGCAGTGCCTCTGGCCTCAATATCAGAAGTAAGTGCGACAACCTGCATACGAAGCTCCTTCTTCTGGGTAGTAGAGGTCGATTCACGAGGACCTAGAGGGTCGAGCGTCATTGTCGGCTCTATTTTTTGGCTGTGGAGTTGCTCGTTGGAAGCTGTTGGCCGCCAGAATCAAAATCTCGTCGCCCGCTTCGGAAGGACATTTAATATATATATATATATATATA
>JXCR01147708.1:332537-349563 GCA_002079205.1 Phalaenopsis hybrid cultivar
CCAAGATATGACCTGGGGTTAGATAGGTCGTCAAGATTTTACTTCCCTGTTTCATATAAACTGCCTTAACATGCATTTTAAGTTTCAAGTGGTGGAACTAGAAGACTCGCTAGGTACGCTTTTTACAGTTTTCAGCGTTGTCTTTCTTTTACGCTATACTTTTGTGCTTATACAAATTCGCACTGAAAATTAAAACTATCAGAATGGCCATAGAACCAGAACCAAAACCAAAACAAATGTCAAAACTAAAATCAATCAAGAAAAAATTCACCCCCACAACATTCAAAATATAAAATAACTCAAAATTTAATCACAAACATCTCACAAAACTACAATTGCAACTAAATTAAGACATCTCTATCGGATGATCGGGAATTCCTTGGAGGAGGTAACCTACGGTTGCTAACGAGGTTTCCCTCGCTCTAAATGAAGTTATGGAACTCATTAAGTTGAGTTTAGTAAGTTTATTTGGACTAAGTGAATCTAATAGAAAGTATTGGTGCCAGAACAAGCGAACCCTAGGATCCTAATCGGTGTTGCTCTAATCAAATTTAATATGCTCTCATAAAATTTAAAGAACTTCAACCATTGGGTCACCTGATTTGACATTATAACTCGACACACTAGAAAACTTGAACTCGTCGCGGCGAAGAGCTTGGAGCTAGCATGGTGGGCAGCACGACCATCATCAACAACAAAACATGTCTTCCCCAAATAAACCAANTAGTGTTGTTTCATTTAAACTGTGAAAAGTATGGGGTTTGTTTGATTTCATATTTTTTCTAAACTATATATACATGTGTAAATTAAACTTCCTTCTAAAGTGGGCGACGAGATTTCGATTCCGGTGACTGACAAATTCTTACGGGCAACTCCTTAACAAAAAAATAGTGTCAACAGCTTCTGGCGACTCTGTTGGGGACAATCTTTTCTCTCCATTTAAATAAGAAAATATTATCTTCGCACATCGGTAATATGTCCATGTCTCGCTTGGACAAAATTACCCTTCTTTCATTGACATACTTTGCCCATTTCTATCTTGGGAAAGTATGGCCAACTCTTTGGACTTCAGGACTGTCTGTTCAATCACCTTTGAACAGAGGGGTTCAGAAGGCCACTAAAGACTCTTTAAGTTTTCATGTGGGGTCGGACCCCCAATAGGTGTGTTGGTGGACTAGTTCCACCTGGGCATTGTGTGTTGCTAAGTGGGTCCCGTATTGGTCCTAAACACTTCACATCTTCTTTTCAAGTTTGATTTGCTATTTTCAGATCAAATAAAAGTGTGTTTTGTCGTGCGTGCTTGAAAATTAATTAAAATTTTCTACTTTTAAAATACTTTTTTTCTAAAAATTTTATAGTCCCCACAAACTAAGACTTACCCGGTCTACAGATCAACCTTTGTTAATTTTCAGTGCTTGCACTAAGAATATAAGGTATTGGGCATATAGCTAACCCCAGAACTTTTTGTTTTAAAGATGCTGCAATGGCCTTGCAAACACTGACTTTTACTTGCAGCTTGCCGACAAGCCATGAAGCCCGCAATGTCACTCCTACCATTAAGTTCAAAGCTGAATTTGAAGATGTCGAGGTCATCCTCGGGAAGGCCCGGTTTGTCATTGTTGACCTCACTTTTGGTTGAGGTTTAGTTTTTCCTCTTTAGTAGCCTAAGGTCTAGCCATAGGACTTTCCTGTTGACTATTCTTAGAAAATTAGACATGGAACCCTCACCATTAGAAATTTTACCCTCTTCTCTACTCAACTTGAACTTCCACATAATGATCCTGACCTCTAGCACTTGGTAGGTGGGGTCACTATAAGGGAAACTCAAGATGAGTCACCCATATGACTGCTGGACCTTAGGGTTGACCCTGGATGTTGGTCTGGAGCTAGGGCACTCACGACACTCATCTACACTAACATTCACTCACAACTCTAAACTCAAATTTCTAGCCCATGTCCCTTGATCTTTTTGGCATACTCATGTAGATGGTCCCCTAAACCTACCAGCCCTAGGGCTATGATTTGGCTAAGACCACTATATAGAGAACCCAAAATCGGGTTTCCATTGGTCCATGGCTTGTTGGTAGTGGTTGGTACTCTAACTCTACCAAAATACCCATCTTGGCCTTTACCTCTAAAACACCCCAAATTACTAAAACATCCCTCCATAGCCCAAAATTCAAAAAATTCCAAAAATTCTCAGAAAATCTCAATAAAACTCAAATATCCCCAATTTCAGTTTTTTTCAACTACCAAATGACCCAATTTGGCCAATTTGACAATCTTTAACCAAAACCCCAAAATTTGTCTTTAAGGGCCCAAATTTCCTCAAATTCAACTCAAATGTCCATCAATTTGATCACAATTGACCCCAATTCCAATCCTAAACTCAAATTAATTTTTGATATGGCCAAACTAAACCAAATCCAAGCTTAATTGGCCCATGATTTGAGCCCAATTTTTGTATAGGTCAAACCCCCAATTTTGACCATATGATCTAATCTCGTCAAATTTAACCTATAGCCTAGTAGATTGACCCCAATTAATGTTGAAAAATATTTAAAACATTCTTACACATCAAAATAAACCATCAATTGGCCTTGGTGAAGCCTAAAATCCATTTGGTTTTGGCCTAAATCCAAAATTCCCAAATTTAGCCCCAAATTGGCTAAGTCCCCAAATTCCACCCAATTGGTTGCCTTAACCTCCAAACTGGCATCCAATTCATGTTGATAACTCTTCATAGGGTCCCTATTGACCATTTACAATAATCAATTTGGACTTAGACAAAGGCTAACCCAAGCTAGACACAAGCCTAGCCCAACTTAACCAAATTGACCAAAATTCAAAATTCCCTCAAATTGACCCTTCAATTGAGCTCAAAACCACTTCCATTTTTCACCAAAGTTGTTCCTTATAATCATATACACCAAATGTAACATTTATTTGGGCCAATTGAAATGGCTAACCTATCCCAAACCTAAGCTTTGATCACTTGAACCCACATGGGACCCATGCACTAAATGTGACCTAACCACCTTAAAGTCACCAAATTAACTCCACCATAGCCATTAGTTGGACTTAGTGACCGGTCCAAACACCATGAAACCACTTAAATCAAGCCATGGACCAAATGACCCCCAAATCAAGGGATATTATTTCCAAAAATTCATGTGCTTAAGATATCCTTGCCGAAATTAGGTATTATTGCACTAATTTGCTGTGACATATTCCCCAGGGTTCCTTGAGCTCCTAGCCACCTCTCCTGGCCGGCCGGCCAGCCTAGTGGCTGAAAAACCTTAAAATGGAGAGCCACCCCCATGGCAACTCACCCAAATCAAACCTACAGGCCAGCTCAGTAAATCTAATGGATGGAGCTCCTTTGCCCTCCACCTAAGCACCACAATGCCCCAAAACTTATACCCTGAGAGCCACCCCATGGCCATTTTTATAAAAACTCACCTCCAGGGCCATGGGAGGTGTGCTGAAATTTCCTTAGTGAGGCTTCTCCAAACTTCACATAGAACTTCCCTAAGATCCCCTCAGTGCATTGCAACCATCTTCCCTCACCAAGTCCCACAGCCGGAGCTCAATTTTGAGCATGAAACCTTGCCGAAAACCAGGATTGAATCCAATACACCTCTACAGTCCACCAAACCCAAATTAACTTCACCCACACCTTCAAAATAGTGAAAGAAGCTAAAGCCCCATAAAATCCCCCTTTTACAGAGCCTCTACCATAGCTCTAGACCAATACCAAAATCTGGTCGTGATCGAATCCATAGCTACGTCTTATACAAAGACTAGGGACTCAATCCCTAGCCTCTTTGGATCATAACAAACATGCCAAGACCCTCTGATCTAAGCTTCACTTCTCAGAGCAAAGGTATAATACCTCACCTCATCCCGAGCCTATTTCGATTCTCCATTTAATTAGGCTTAATTTAATTGCGAAATTACAATTTGGATGTGTTTGTCTCACTTAGATGAGTCCATAAGATCAAGCCCGAGATGATTTGGTTGAGTCTAGGCTGAGATCTTAGGGTTTTAGTGTGGACGGTCACAGGGACGATGACGGGAGGCCGTTTGATCAAGCGTGTATCAAATGAACGAAGGAGATCGAGCCGGACAATGCTTTGGGACATAAACTGTGGGCCGAGTCAACAGCTACGTGGATGATAGCCTCCAACTAGAGCGTGCCACACATGCTTTCGAAGCTGCCTAGGATCTAGTTAGCACGCGCAATTTAAATTGATAAATAGGGGTTTATTTAATTCAGAAAATGACCCCAAACTTCAAAAAATCATAACTTTGTGTCGAAAGATCACAAAAATAAAATAAAAATACCATCTTGCTCAGTGAACAGAGGAGAACAATGCAGAATATATTTCGAGTCCATTTGATGCATATTTTACTCTTAACTAATTAACAGTGTTTGGAATCATTTGATTTTCCATGCATATTGACAAATCACTTTGGCTTGAAATTTTGGAATGTTGTAGCCTCTGTCAAGGGAAACATCCTCTAATTTTTCCAGAAGAAGTCTCTATACAGAGATCCATATTTTTCAAGTTTTTGCACATTATGACCTTAAAATAATCATGAAAATTAGCATGTTGATTAGAAAATTCCAAGAAATTATTGGAAGATCCACCATGACTAAAGAAGCTTTTAGAAATAATTACATGAGTCAAGTCATTTAAAATGTAGTTAATTTGCATGAACACTAAATTATTAAGGTAATTAATTTCAAAAAAATACAAACATTTAAATGACTTGATTTTTTATCTCCACTGTGGTTTAGGGTCCAGAGAGCTCATTATAAAAGTTTCATACTATTTTGAGTTCATTTAATAACCTAAGTTGATTTTTAAAAGATAAATAACATTTTTGGCACTAAAATAATTTTTAAAAATCTAAATATAACTTAAAAAATTATGAAACTTAATTTTTTGAGTTCTCTGTCACCAGGGGTATTTTCTAAAAATAAAATGATAATTAAAATAAAAACTTGATTTTTAGCATATTTTAAATATTTTAATAAAAAATCCCTAAAAATCACAAAAATAATAAAACTCATGGAAATGTTCTAAATGACTTCCTAAGCACTTAAGAACAATTAGAATATATTCTCCTGATTTTATAAATAAAGATATTGATTTTTAAAGCTTAAAAATGATTTTTTTAGTAAAATAATTTTAATAAATCAAATAAAATTCAAAAAAATATAAAATTTTCTCCTATGAGTTCTTTGACCTCAGGGAGACTTTTCAAAAATACTAAATTTAATTTTCTCCATTTAAAATATTTTATATTTAATAAATACCCCATAACTTAAAATAATTGTAAAAATTTAAATAAAATTCAAAAAATAATGAAATTCGGTCTCAAGGCTTCTCTGGTCTAAAGCTACTTCTAGTAAAAATTTCAAGTGATTAGGATTTACCTTGGTCAAGTCAAAAATTTTCTTTGAAAGATCCTATTTTTGCATAAAAATAATTATATAAATTAAATTAAATTTTTAAAAATCATATTTTCTCCTCTGATGTCTTAATTGACCCATGAATGAGGTAGGATAAAAATTCCAAAGTCAATTGGATTAAATTTGATAAATTATGAAGTGATAGAGCCTT
Organism: Phalaenopsis hybrid cultivar; assembly: GCA_002079205.1. NCBI lineage: Eukaryota > Viridiplantae > Streptophyta > Magnoliopsida > Asparagales > Orchidaceae > Phalaenopsis > Phalaenopsis hybrid cultivar. The sequence goes on from JXCR01147708.1 coordinate 338,171, forward strand.
AGGGGCAAATATGTAATTTTGGGAAATTAAGCCTTAATTAACATTTAGGCTTAATTTAAACAGGGAAATGGGTAACCTCTGATCTTAATCAATTTATTTGATGTTTGAAACACAAGGGTTAATTGGTAGAAACCAATCTTACTTTCTTAATTGAAAAAGATAACTTACTCATCTTCTAAATTATTAAAATTTCGAAGTTTATTAAAATAGAATGAATCTAGGACTTAGGGGTATGACTTTTGAAGTCAATAATTGCTCAATTTAATACCCCTATTTTGATGTTCAAATAAAATCCAAATCATGAATCATGATCACCTAAAGCTTGATCTTTTCAAAGCTAATTAAGACACTCACCTAGGTCTGAAGGGCTTAGTAGTGACTTAGGCTAAATCAAGTTTCATTTAAATGAGGATTAGAAAAGTAAATATCTTTGAAAATTAAACATCTTTCAAACACTACAAGCCCAATTAGGGTTAAAATTTGGCGAAGTGTTCCAATAACACTAACTTGCCTCTTTAAGGGTCTTCACCCACATAATTCTTAAATTGTATCACAAGTGATAATTAACTTATTCTTAGGGATAATTGCGACATCAATGTTCACTGAGCATTAAGGGTATTTATAGGATGACTTATTAAGCAATATAATAAATTTAAAAGAACTCGGGATTTTTCACCAGGCAGCGAGAGAGTAGCACGGACCTGCTTCTTTCTCTAGATCTGTTGGATACCTAAGAGATCTACTCAACTTAATATGTTTTTCCTGGCAACATCATCCTTGACTAAAATCCTAAGGACCCTCCAAGATATGACCTGGGGTTAGATAGGTCGTCAAGATTTTACTTCCCTGTTTCATATAAACTGCCTTAACATGCATTTTAAGTTTCAAGTGGTGGAACTAGAAGACTCGCTAGGTACGCTTTTTACAGTTTTCAGCGTTGTCTTTCTTTTACGCTATACTTTTGTGCTTATACAAATTCGCACTGAAAATTAAAACTATCAGAATGGCCATAGAACCAGAACCAAAACCAAAACAAATGTCAAAACTAAAATCAATCAAGAAAAAATTCACCCCCACAACATTCAAAATATAAAATAACTCAAAATTTAATCACAAACATCTCACAAAACTACAATTGCAACTAAATTAAGACATCTCTATCGGATGATCGGGAATTCCTTGGAGGAGGTAACCTACGGTTGCTAACGAGGTTTCCCTCGCTCTAAATGAAGTTATGGAACTCATTAAGTTGAGTTTAGTAAGTTTATTTGGACTAAGTGAATCTAATAGAAAGTATTGGTGCCAGAACAAGCGAACCCTAGGATCCTAATCGGTGTTGCTCTAATCAAATTTAATATGCTCTCATAAAATTTAAAGAACTTCAACCATTGGGTCACCTGATTTGACATTATAACTCGACACACTAGAAAACTTGAACTCGTCGCGGCGAAGAGCTTGGAGCTAGCATGGTGGGCAGCACGACCATCATCAACAACAAAACATGTCTTCCCCAAATAAACCAATCTTCCTTCCTTAGACTTAAACAACAAAGCCATAGGACTTTGAGGTTGCTTGCTTATGCAACGTAAATCCTCACATTATCTTTAGGCCTTTGTATAGCCCTATTATACAATATAAGCCCTAACTCGTCTTAGGATTCTGAGGTTGTCGTCTATCACGACCTAAATCCTCACATCTTTCAGGCTATTTGTGTGATCGTTTCACACGAATGTAAGCCCTAACTAATAAAATTGGCAGGATGAAACACTTAAATTTTTCTCCTCAAAATTGAAGCCAAATATTAGGATAGCTGGGAAGTCACCGGGGTTCTTCTCTGGATCCATGACATCCCCTAGTTCTTCCTCCTTTGGATTCTACAACAAAATGTTAAAAATTTGAACCAATCCCCTTTCACACCTCTGCGTCCGATCTCATTCAAAGATTCCTACCCTTTGAAATTCCTTGAAGATAATATTTCTTGATTTTTATCGAGAGTCTTCTTAGTTGACTTTGGTCATTTAAGATGTAATTAACTATAAGGGCTTGCCCTTATAGGAAGCATGTACGAACCCAACTTAATATAAATCCTATTTAATTCTTTATATTACATAGGTGAGCATGTTGACAAATACAAAGGTTTCGCACACCAAACGGATGTCATATATTCTTTAGCTTATTTGATTGAGCCTCATCCTCAAGTCTTGTGTTTATCCTCCGGGATAGATACAAGATTTGATGTACAATGCTCTTTCATTTAAACTATAAAAAATATGGGGTCAGTTTGATTTCTTATTTTTCTAAAACTAAATATATATGTAAATTTAAATGTCCTTCTGAAGCGGACGACGGGATTTTGATTCCGGTGACCGAGAACTTCTTACAGGCAACACCAACCAAAAATAACACCGACAGCTCTGGCGAAGCTTTTCTCTCCATACAAATCATGAAATATTATCTTCACACATCGGCAATATGTTCATGTCTCTCTTGGACCAAATTACCTTTTTTTCATGGGAATAATTTACCCATTTCTGTCTTGGAAAAGTTCGGTCAACTCCTTGGACTTCAGGACTAGTTGTTCAACCGTCTTTGAACAAAGGGGTTCAGAAGGCCATTAAGGACTCTTTAAATTTTCCTGTGGGGTTGGACCTGCAATAGGTGTGTCGGCAGACTAGTTCCATTTGGGCATTTTCTGCCATTAAATAGGTCCGGCATTGGGTCCTAAAAAACTTCACATCTCCCTTCCAAATTTGATTCCCTATTTCGTAAAATAAACCAAATCGTGTTGTGCTGCGCGCACTTTGAAATTTTCTTACATTAATTAATTTTTTTACACACCTCTTAATTTTTCTTAAACAAATTTTTTAAATAACCAATAAATTAAGACCCACCCGGTCTACAGATCAACCTCTACTTTTGGTGATTGCACTAAAATGTACAAGGTTTTTGGCCATATAGCTAACCCTAAAACTTTCTGTTTTAAAGTACGCTACAATGGCCTACCTAATGTTGACCTTTTCCTGTAACCTGCCAACGGACCGTAATGCCCGTAATGTTGATACCACCATCAAGTTCGGAGCTGGATTTGAAGATCTCGAGGTCATCCTCGAGAAAGCTCTGTTCGTGGTAATGAAGATCGCCGCTCCAGAAATGTAGGAGCCGTCTGCAGAATTCAACATGAACAACCTTCAAAACTTCCCTGCCTGCAAGAAGGCTAAAGATACTATCATCGCGACACCTGTCAAGCCCGCTAGCCCCGCTGTTGCTAAGGGGAAAGAAGTGATGATTGTTGAGGATTCGACTGAGGGATTAGTTGTCCCACCACTTGTGTTTGAGATTTGATCAAGTTTGAGGATTGTACCACTAACCCATACTCAAAGGAGGAACCATAATAGAAAAGTTTGGAGGACCATTAAAGCCCAGGCTCCCGAGGAGACACCCATTGAAGAGGAGCCTCAGCAAAATGAAGAAGTGTTACCAGAAATTTATCCACTCCTGCGAGGAAGTAGATTCCATCCTATGACGGATACCGATGGATATGAGAGTATCCGAAAAATCACTGCCACATTACCGTCACTTCACGGACATGGTGAGGAGAGAAAAAAGTTAACTCCTATCACTCAAGTTAGTGCAGTTTTCAGAAGGCTTGCTACAAAAGAAGGATGTTCGGTTAGCGAGTTACTTAAATGAGTAGGAAATGCAATTTCTCCTTGTATGAAGAAGGAAATTTTGAAGGGTGTCAAGTCCGCCAAACAGTCCCACAAGACAGCTGGAGTGCCACCTACTCGTATCCTCGTCTGGTTTCGTTTAGGGAACAAAATTGAAACCTCAGTAATTAATACTGATTATACTGCCACAAGGACCGCAGGTCGTCGCCTAGTTAAGTCAAGACTGGGTCCGAAGATGTTACCCATCAGCCGTCATGAAGATACTCCTACAATTCCAAAAGCAAAGACGAGACGCTTACTTGGTACTGTAGCCGGTCTACACCATGGGGAGCATACTTTCTCTCAACATACTGATGTTTTTACTAAGACGCTTTGTCCTGAGACATCATCGTTGAAACAAAAAAAGGTATGGATACTCAAGGTCGCTGCACCGATACAGTCCAATGAGCCCGTAGAATAGAAAGTGAAACCAGGATCTGAAATATCTGACATCATCGCGACCATAGCCAGCGAGATGGAGGAACAAATAGAGGATGCCATCCGGGTCCTCAAGATCTTAAAGCGATCAAGGAATCGATAATTGAGGAGAAAGGTGAGAAACTCAGGATCAAAATTTTTGAGTTAGCTAGAGAACACAGAGTTTCTGTAGATAGCAAAAATGACGACTTTGATTACAATGATTACCTGCAAGAGGATTTCATGGATGTTCATGTAATTGAACGCCATAGATGAACTGTATAGGGTTATCCTCCTAAGGGATGAGCAGGTTATTCTACTGGAGAAAAGAATAGAAGAGATGACTGCAGCTATGACCACCATGGCCACCATTCAGGGTCAATCACAAGCGCTGCAATTGGCTTCTTCAGAAATTAATCAACCAGAAATTATACACATTGTAGATGAAAGGAGAGAGGTTGCTTCAACAAACAGAGACGATCAACATAGAAAGGATTCTCCATCAAGTACCATGCCAGAAAAGGTGTTCAAGTAAATGGTTGAACAGGTGCGGGACACCTTAGCCCAATCCAAAGGCAGTGCATCAATTTTGAAAGGTAGACCTTACCAGAAGAGTTTGATGTTGTGCCTTTCCCCAAGACTTTTGTGGTCCCAAACTTCAAGATATTTGACGGGACAAGAAATCCCACACAACATATAGCACATTTCCGAGCCAGTTGTGACAACACAAGGAATAATGAAGCTCTACTCTGCCAGCCGTTCGTCAATAGCTTGTCAGGAATTGCTTTCGACTTGTATGTTAACTTGCCCAACGGGTCAGTTAAAACATTTTCTGAATTGGAACAACTGTTTGTGAAAAGATTTGCCAGGGCACAACACCATGTGTCTATTGGAGAGCTCATGATGGAAAAGCAGAAGTCCAACGAAACTTTGGTAGACTATATTTTCAGGTGGAGAAACCTTAGAATGAAATGTGAACCTCAGCTACAGGAACATCATGCAATTGAAATTCTACTCAAGAGCATTCATGGGCCAGCAGCTTTCATGCTTAAGGGACTCACCATCAAATCCTTTGAGAAGCTACTCAGTAAAGCCAACAGTCTTCATGAGGAGATTAAGAAAATGGAGCCACATGAAAAGGCTAAGGTGGCCAAAGTGTTCGAAAAGAAATCAGGAGTAGTGGCGACCATCGACAAAGGAAAGAAACCGATAAAGATATATGCAGAAGAGCATTGCCAGTCTTCATCACAGTACTCTCAGAAACAGAATAATCAATCTAACCAGCGGTCACCTCAAGTGGGAGCAGCTCGAACAGGGTATAAAAGAATATCCCTTTTAGAGTGACAGAAAGTTGTGTATTCCTTCAAAAATGAAGATGTACCTAAAACATTCAAGAGTCTGATGAAGAAGCCAGAATTCAAACTATCGGATCCAAAGAAGCCCGAAGATGTAGATAAGAAGAATGAACCAAATTATTTCCCATACCACCAGTTGCTTGGGCACACTATGCAATAATGCTTCATCTTTAAAGACTGGCTTGAGAAGAACCTCAAGGAAGAGAATATAAAAATCCCAAAGGAGTATTTGAGAGAACCTGAAAAAGGTTCCATAAACATGATTTCAGCTGAGTCAATCTCCCCAATAGATATGTATGTCGGAATAGATGGATGGAGTACAACTTGGGATGAACTCAAGAGGGTNTGGACTTCAGGACTAGTTGTTCAACCGTCTTTGAACAAAGGGGTTCAGAAGGCCATTAAGGACTCTTTAAATTTTCCTGTGGGGTTGGACCTGCAATAGGTGTGTCGGCAGACTAGTTCCATTTGGGCATTTTCTGCCATTAAATAGGTCCGGCATTGGGTCCTAAAAAACTTCACATCTCCCTTCCAAATTTGATTCCCTATTTCGTAAAATAAACCAAATCGTGTTGTGCTGCGCGCACTTTGAAATTTTCTTACATTAATTAATTTTTTTACACACCTCTTAATTTTTCTTAAACAAATTTTTTAAATAACCAATAAATTAAGACCCACCCGGTCTACAGATCAACCTCTACTTTTGGTGATTGCACTAAAATGTACAAGGTTTTTGGCCATATAGCTAACCCTAAAACTTTCTGTTTTAAAGTACGCTACAATGGCCTACCTAATGTTGACCTTTTCCTGTAACCTGCCAACGGACCGTAATGCCCGTAATGTTGATACCACCATCAAGTTCGGAGCTGGATTTGAAGATCTCGAGGTCATCCTCGAGAAAGCTCTGTTCGTGGTAATGAAGATCGCCGCTCCAGAAATGTAGGAGCCGTCTGCAGAATTCAACATGAACAACCTTCAAAACTTCCCTGCCTGCAAGAAGGCTAAAGATACTATCATCGCGACACCTGTCAAGCCCGCTAGCCCCGCTGTTGCTAAGGGGAAAGAAGTGATGATTGTTGAGGATTCGACTGAGGGATTAGTTGTCCCACCACTTGTGTTTGAGATTTGATCAAGTTTGAGGATTGTACCACTAACCCATACTCAAAGGAGGAACCATAATAGAAAAGTTTGGAGGACCATTAAAGCCCAGGCTCCCGAGGAGACACCCATTGAAGAGGAGCCTCAGCAAAATGAAGAAGTGTTACCAGAAATTTATCCACTCCTGCGAGGAAGTAGATTCCATCCTATGACGGATACCGATGGATATGAGAGTATCCGAAAAATCACTGCCACATTACCGTCACTTCACGGACATGGTGAGGAGAGAAAAAAGTTAACTCCTATCACTCAAGTTAGTGCAGTTTTCAGAAGGCTTGCTACAAAAGAAGGATGTTCGGTTAGCGAGTTACTTAAATGAGTAGGAAATGCAATTTCTCCTTGTATGAAGAAGGAAATTTTGAAGGGTGTCAAGTCCGCCAAACAGTCCCACAAGACAGCTGGAGTGCCACCTACTCGTATCCTCGTCTGGTTTCGTTTAGGGAACAAAATTGAAACCTCAGTAATTAATACTGATTATACTGCCACAAGGACCGCAGGTCGTCGCCTAGTTAAGTCAAGACTGGGTCCGAAGATGTTACCCATCAGCCGTCATGAAGATACTCCTACAATTCCAAAAGCAAAGACGAGACGCTTACTTGGTACTGTAGCCGGTCTACACCATGGGGAGCATACTTTCTCTCAACATACTGATGTTTTTACTAAGACGCTTTGTCCTGAGACATCATCGTTGAAACAAAAAAAGGTATGGATACTCAAGGTCGCTGCACCGATACAGTCCAATGAGCCCGTAGAATAGAAAGTGAAACCAGGATCTGAAATATCTGACATCATCGCGACCATAGCCAGCGAGATGGAGGAACAAATAGAGGATGCCATCCGGGTCCTCAAGATCTTAAAGCGATCAAGGAATCGATAATTGAGGAGAAAGGTGAGAAACTCAGGATCAAAATTTTTGAGTTAGCTAGAGAACACAGAGTTTCTGTAGATAGCAAAAATGACGACTTTGATTACAATGATTACCTGCAAGAGGATTTCATGGATGTTCATGTAATTGAACGCCATAGATGAACTGTATAGGGTTATCCTCCTAAGGGATGAGCAGGTTATTCTACTGGAGAAAAGAATAGAAGAGATGACTGCAGCTATGACCACCATGGCCACCATTCAGGGTCAATCACAAGCGCTGCAATTGGCTTCTTCAGAAATTAATCAACCAGAAATTATACACATTGTAGATGAAAGGAGAGAGGTTGCTTCAACAAACAGAGACGATCAACATAGAAAGGATTCTCCATCAAGTACCATGCCAGAAAAGGTGTTCAAGTAAATGGTTGAACAGGTGCGGGACACCTTAGCCCAATCCAAAGGCAGTGCATCAATTTTGAAAGGTAGACCTTACCAGAAGAGTTTGATGTTGTGCCTTTCCCCAAGACTTTTGTGGTCCCAAACTTCAAGATATTTGACGGGACAAGAAATCCCACACAACATATAGCACATTTCCGAGCCAGTTGTGACAACACAAGGAATAATGAAGCTCTACTCTGCCAGCCGTTCGTCAATAGCTTGTCAGGAATTGCTTTCGACTTGTATGTTAACTTGCCCAACGGGTCAGTTAAAACATTTTCTGAATTGGAACAACTGTTTGTGAAAAGATTTGCCAGGGCACAACACCATGTGTCTATTGGAGAGCTCATGATGGAAAAGCAGAAGTCCAACGAAACTTTGGTAGACTATATTTTCAGGTGGAGAAACCTTAGAATGAAATGTGAACCTCAGCTACAGGAACATCATGCAATTGAAATTCTACTCAAGAGCATTCACAGCTTTCATGCTTAAGGGACTCACCATCAAATCCTTTGAGAAGCTACTCAGTAAAGCCAACATCTTCATGAGGAGATTAAGAAAATGGAGCCACATGAAAAGGCTAAGGTGGCCAAAGTGTTCGAAAAGAAATCAGGAGTAGTGGCGACCATCGACAAAGGAAAGAAACCGATAAAGATATANAAATTTTATTAACTTATCTTTTTCATGAGGAAAATGAAATTGGTTTCTACCAATTAACCCCTTGTGTTTAAAACATCAAATAAATTGATTAAGATTAGAGGTTACCCATTTTCCCTCCTTGAATTAAGCCTAAATGTTAAAATTAAGGCTAAGCATCAAATAAATTATTTAAGATCAGAGGTTACCCATTCCCCTCCTTGACTTAAGCCTAAATGTTAATTAAGGCAAGATTTCAAAATTACACACTTGCCCCTAAGGCTCTAACACCTCATAATTTGTCAAATTCAATTCAAATTACTTTGAAATTTTTATCCTACCTCATTCATGGGTCAATTGAAACATCAGAGGAGAAAATATGATTTTTAAAAATTTAATTTTATTTTTTATCCTACCTCATTCATGGGTCAATTGAGACATCAGAGGAGAAAATGTGATTTTTAATTTTCTCCTACCTCATTCATGGGTCGATTAAGACATCAGAGGAGAAAATGTGATTTTTCAAAATTTATATACCACATTCATGTGTCAATTAAAACATCTGAGGAGAAAATGTGATTTTTTAAAATTTAATTTAATTTATATAATTATTTTCATGCAAAAATAGGATTTTTCAAAGGAAATTCCTAACTTAAACAAGGTACATTATAATCCTTTGAAATTTTTACTGGAGGTAGACCTAGACCAGAGAAGCCTTTGGACCAAATTTCATAATTTTTTTAATTCTTTGTGATTTATTAGAATTATTTCAAGTTCTGAGTTATTTAATAAAAATAAAATATTTTAGGTGGTGAAAATTAATTTTTGTATTGTTGAAAAATCTCCCTAAGGTCAAAGAACTTAGAGGAGCAAATTTTATTTTATTTTTTTGGGTTTTCTTTGATTTATTGGAGTTATTTTAGTGAAAACTCATTTTTAGCCTTTTAAAAATTATTCTTAAGCCTTGAAATTCAATATCTTTATTTAGAGAATCAGGAAAAATATTCTAATTATTCCTAAGTGATTAGGAAGCAATTTAGAACATTTCCATGAGTTCTATTATTTTTGTGATTTTTATGGATTTTTAATTATTTAAATATTTAAAATAGGTTAAAAATCAAGTTTTTATTATAAATATCATTTTTTTTTTAGAAAATACCCCTGATCAAAGAGAACTGAAAAAATAATGTTTCATAATTTTTTGAGTTATATTTTGATTTTTAAAAATCATTTAAATGCCAAAAGTGGTATTATCTTTTAATCAACTTAAGTTGAAAAATGAACTCAAAATATTTTGAAATTTATATGATGAGTTCTCTGGAACATAAATCACAGTGGAGATAAAAAATCAAGTCATTTAAATGTTTATATTTTCAAAAATTAATTATTTTAGTGATTTAGTATTTGGGAAATTTTATGGTATTTTAAATGACTTAACCATGAAATTGTTTCTAAAGGTTTCTCTAGTCATGGTGGACCTTCCAAAATTTTCTTAGAATTTTATAATCAATATGCTCATGATTATTTAAAAGAAATAATGTGAAATAACTTGAAAAATATGGGTCTCTGTATAGGAAGCTCCTTCTAGTCATGGTGGACCTTCCAAAATTTTCTTAGGATTTTATAATCAATATGCTAATTTCCATGATTGGAATAATGTGGAAGATCTTAAAAAATATGGATCTCTGTATAGGAACCTCCTCTGTCTTTGGAAAAATCAGAGAATGTCCACCTTGACAGAGGCTACAGTATGCCAAAATTTTAAGCCATGGTGATGTGCTAATATGCATGAAAAATCAAATGATCCCAAAAAGAGTTTAATTAATTAAAAATAAAATATTCATCAAATAGACTTGAAATTTATTTCACTTTGTTCTCCTTTGTTCACTGAGCAAGAGGATATTTTTATTTTATTTTTGTAAGTTTTTTACACATAGTTATGAATTTTCTAAGTTAAGGAAATTTAAATAAATAAGAAAAAGCCTTATTTATCTATTTGAATAGCGTGTGCTGACTAGATCCTAGGCAGCTCCGAAGGCATGTGTGGCGCGCTCTGGTTGGAAGTCGCTGTCCATGTAGTTGCTGACTCGGCCCGCTGTTTATGTCCCGAAGCGCTGTCCGACTCGATCTCCTCCGTTCATTTGTTACATGCTTGATCAAACAGCTCCCCATCATCGTCCTTGATAGAATGATCTCGTGCAAGTGCAAACTAAAACCCTAAGATCTCAGCCTAGACTCAACCAAATCACTTCAGGTTTGATCCTATGGACTCGTCTAAGTGAGACGAACACATCCATACGGTTAATGTACCATGAAATCAAGCTTAAGTAAATGGAGAATCAAAATAAGCTCGGAGGAGGAGAAGTTTTATACATTTGCTCTCAGAAGGGAGGCTTCAATCAGAGGTGCTCAGCACATTCGTTGGGGTCCAAGGAGGCTAGGGATTAAGTCCCTGGTCTTGGTGTAAGGCCTAGGTATGAATTCGACCAAGCTCGATTTCAGGTGTTGGTCTAGAGCTATGGTGGAGGCTCTGTGGAAAGGGGATGTAAGCCCTAACTAATAAAATTGGCAGGATGAAACACCTAAATATTTCTCCTCAAAACTGAAGCCAAACATTAGGATAGCTTGGGAAGTCACCGAGGTTCTCCTCTGGATCCATAACAACCCCTAGTTCTTCTTCCTTTGGATTCTACAATAAAAATAAATGTTCCAAATTTGAACCAATTCCCTTGCACACCTCTATGTCCGATTTTGTTGAAGAGTCCTACCCTTTGAAATTCCTTGAAGATAATATTTCTTGATTTTTATCGAGAGT
>JXCR01147708.1:350012-360732 GCA_002079205.1 Phalaenopsis hybrid cultivar
GGGTCCTAAACTTTCTCACAACTCCTTTTCACATTTGTTTTGCTGCTTCGCAAATTAAACCAAATCGTGTTGTGCTACGTGCACTTCAAAATATTAATTAATTTTACACCCTTTTAAATAAAGATGTTAAAATTACCTGTAAATTAAGACCCGCCTGGTCTACAGATTAACCTCTACTTTCAGTGCTTGCACTAAGGATTACGAGGTTTTTGGCCATTTAGCTAACCCTAAAACTCTCTGTTTTAAAGCCCGTTGCGATGGCTTACCCAACACTGACCTTTTCTTGCAACCTGCCGACGGACCGCAACGCCCGTAACGTCTCTCCCACCATCAAGTTTGGAGCCGGATTTGAAGACCTCGAGGTTATCCTCGGGAAAGCCCCGTTTGTGGTAATGAAGATCGCTGCCCCGAAAGTTCAAGAGCCGTCTGTAGAATTTAGTTTGAACTGCCTTCAAAACTTCCCTGCCGGCAAGAAGGCTAAAGCTGCTTCCGTCACGACACCAGCCAAACCTGCTATCCTCGTTGCTGCTAAGAGGAACGAAGTGATGGTCATTGAAAACTCGAAAGAAGGATTAACTGTTCCGCCACCCGTGTTTGAAATTGGTTCGAGCTCAAGGACTGTACCACTGACCCGAACTTAAAGAAGGAACAGCAATAGGAGAATTCGGAGGGCCATCAAAGCCCAGCTCTTGAAAACACACCTGATGAGGAGGAGCCTCATCAAGTTGAAGAGGTATTACCGGAAATTTACCCACTCTTGCGAGGGAGTAGATTCCATCCTCTGACAGATACTGATTGATATGAGAGTATCCGGAAGATTGTTGCTGCATTCCCATCACCTCATGGACATGGTGAGGAGGGAAAGAAATTCAGCCCCATCAACCGAGTTAGTGCAGTCTTCAGAAGGCTTGCAATTAAAGAAGGATGTTCTGTTAGTGAATTACTTAAATGAGTGGGATATGTAATTTCCCCTCATATGAAGAATGAAATTTTGAAGGATATTAAGTCCGCTAGAAAATCTCGTAGGTCGACTATAGAGTCACCTACCAGTGTTCACGTTTGCCTCTGTTTGGGAAACCGAGTCGATACTGTTATGGTCACCACCGATCATACCACCACCGGGACCGTAGGTCACCAGTCGATTAAGTCAAGACTGGGTCTGAGAGGTTTACCCATTATTCCTACAATCATAGAAAGAAAGACAAGACGATTACCTGACATTGTAGGTGCTCTACACCACGGGGAGCATACCTTTCCTCGACATACCGATGTCTCTACTGAGACGTCCCATCCTGAGGCATCATCGTCAAAAAGGATGAAGGTATGGGTACCTAAAGTTGCTGCACCGATACAGTTCAGTGAACCTGCAAGACAGGAAGCAAAACCAGTGCCTGAAATATCTGACATCGTCGCGACAATAGCCAGCGAGATGGAGGAACAAGTTGAAGATTTCCATCAGGGTCCTTCGGATCTTAAAGCAATCAAGGAATCGATAATTGAAGAAAAATTTGAGAAACTCAGGATTGAGATTTCTGATTTAGCTCGAAAACACGGAGTTTCCGTCAATAGTGACAACGAGGATTTTAATGACAGTGATTACTTGGAGGAAAATTTCATGGATATCCATGTGATCGAAACCAGAGCTACCACATCGGCGCGCAAGGTTCAACCTCACACTGAAGAGAATGCCATAGATGAGCTGCGTAGGGTTATCCTCGCCAGGGATGAGCAAGTTGTTCTATAAGAGAAAAGAATAGAAGAGATGACTGCAGCTATGGCCGCCATGGCCACCATTCAGGGGCAATCACAAGCACCACAATTGGCTTCTCCAGAAATTAACCAGCCAGAAATCATACACATCGCAAATGAAAGAAGGGAGGCTACTTCGACAGACAAAGAAGAATAGCCAAAGAAGGATTCTCGAACAAGTGACATGCCAGAAAAAGAGTTCAAGCAAATGGTTGAACAAGTACGAGATGCCTTAGCCCAGTCCAAGGGCAGTGCATCAATTTTAAAGGGTAGACCTTATCCGGAGGAAATTTGATGCCCGGTGCCTTTCCCTAAGGGTTTTGTGACCCCAAACTCCAAAATATTCGATGGGACAGGAAATCCCAGACAGCACGTAGCTCATTTTCGAGCCAATTGTGGAAATAAAAGGAATAGCGAAGCTCTACTCTGCCAGCAGTTCGTTAGCAACTTGTCAGGGATTGCTTTCGACCGGTACGCTGTCTTGCCCAACGGGTCAGTTAAATCATTTTCTAAGTTGGAACAGTTATTTGTGAGATGATTTGCTGGGGCGCAACATCATGTGTCTATTGGAGAACTCATGATGGAGAAGTAGAAGCCTAGTGAAACCTTGACAGACTATATTTTGAGGTGGAGAAACCTTAACATGAAGTGTGAACCTCAGCTACAAGAACATCAATTGATTGAGATTCTACTCAAAAGCATTCATGGGCTATTAGCTTTCATGCTTAAGGGACTCACCATCAAATCCTTCAAGAAGCTACTCAGTAATGCCAGCAGTCTGCAAGAAGAAATGAAGCACATGAGCCACATGAAAAGGCTAAGGTGACAAGAGTATTCGAAAAGAAATTAGGGATAGTCACAACTGTTGACAAAGTGAAGCAGTCGATAAAGATATATGCAGAAGATCATCGCCAATCTTCGTTACAATACTCTCAGAAACAGAGCAGTCAATCCAATCAACGACCGTCTCAGGAGGGATCACCTCGAATAGCGGGTAAAAGAATATCCCTGTTAGAGTGTCAGAAAGTTGTTTACTCTTTCAAAGATGAAGCTGTACCTAAAATATTCAAAAGCTTGATCAAGAAACTAGAATTCAAACTGCCTGATCCAAAGAAACCGGAAGAGGTGGATAAGAGGAATGAACCAAATTATTGCCCATACCACCGGTTGCTTGGACACACTATAGACAAATGCTTCATCTTTAAAGACTGGCTAGAGAAGAACCTCAAGGAAGAGAATATAACAATTCCAAACGAGTATTTGAGAGAACCTGAAAAAGGTTCCATAAACATGATTTCAGCTGAGTCAATCTCCCCAATTGATCTATATGTCGGAACAAATGGATGGAGTACAACTTGGGATGAACTCAAGAGGGTCCTCAATCAAATGCAGGATTCATTGAAACAAGCTTCTACAAATACCGAAGAAGGATGGAATGAGGTATGGAGCAGATCATCCAAGAAGATACTGAACAAGCTACAGTCTGTATCTAAACAAGCCTACATTCAGAGTCTGCAGCATACCGAGATGAAGATTTCACCAGAAAATCCGTCATCATCCAGGACAAAGAACTAGAAAAAAAAAGCTTTACTGCTAGGACCAATAGCACGGGGGGTAGGATAGGGGTTGCCTCTACTAGATTGGTTATCTCAGATTCGGGGAAGAAAATCCTCGAGCCCTTGACTTTGTATGATTATATTTTTATCCCTCCGGGGTCTTATGAATATAACGGTTGTGATTTCGGATATGTTTTGACTATTTTTGGTAATAACGTGACTGATTATAACCAAGCTAGTTGCGATCTCGATCCTCAAAATGATCCTCAAATCGTACTTGAGTCCGATGAACTTGTTCTCAAGTCTAAAGAAGACATCAACTATATCGCTTACGACAGCACTGATAACGAAGAGCCAACTCTTGAGCGTCATGGTGCACCGCTCGCCATCAACTTAGATCTCACCGATGAAGAGGAAAAGACACTAGAAGATTCAACAATGATATCTTAAGAAGAAGAAGTCACAGAAGTCAACTTAAGAAGCGGGAAAGTGTTACCACCAAAAACAGCTCCAGTAGACAAAGGAAAATAGATAATGAATCAAGAAGAGATACCCATACCTCCGCCAGTGGAAGAACCACATAATCAAGATAAAATCGGAGGATCATACAAAGTAGACTACAACGTGCTAGCTCATCTTAGGAAGTTGCTTGCCCGACTAAGCATCTACGACGCTCTGATCCTGTCAAAGGAGATGAGAGAATCTCTGGTTACAGCTTTGCTAGATCCAGAAATTTGCTTAGCTCAGTTGGCTAGCACATCCTCAGATGAAGTTTGCTCGTTGAGAGAACAGTCAGGGGTAACCTTTACAGACAAAGACTTGCTGCTCGGTACCGCCGACCACAACCGTCCGCTCTACATCTCCGTCAACATTGGCAGATTTGTGTTATCCAGAGTTTTAGTGGATCCTGGAGCATCTCTTAACTTGATGAGTCTACGGACGTTAGCATATTTGGACTTCGACGTTCAGGAGCTCATCCCCGACAAGATGATGTTAAGAGGATTCAACCAAAAGGGAGAAAGAGCCCATGGATCAATTTCATTACTTATGAAGGTTGAAGAACTTGTAACAACCGTTAAATTTCATATCATCCACACCGAGACCTCTTTTAACACTCTATTAGGTCGACTGTAGATTCATGAGCATAACATGGTTCCATCATCCCTACATCAGTGCATTAAACACCGGAAAGATGGTCAAGAAAATTGCATCAAGGGAGACCTACAACTGTTTTCAGTGCATGAAGTTGGTATCCATGAAGATGCTGCCTACTACGCACCTCCAAAGAAGACTGTCTTCTCGCATGAAATTTTGACACACAAAGATAAAGAGTCAAAGGGATCTCAAAAAGAAGGCCATACAACTCATCTTCAACAATCTTCTACCACTCCCTTACAACGAGTTTGTGGAGGTTCTTCTAGTTCACGCACCCGAGGTCGAGGTTGGGGACGCGGACGAGGAAAGATCATATTAATTGTTGAACGGGCTAGGGCAACTATCAGCATTAGTGATGAAGACAGTTTTGAAGATGAGGTAATGATAAACAAAGCAGAAGAAACCTCAGTACGAGATATCCCTAGAATATACAGAGAGGAATGAATATGACACAATGTATGATCAGATAAACCACTATGTGAATACTATGACCCTCACTCCGATTCTCCCTTAGAAGGTCGAGAGTTTAGAGGTCAAGGAAGTCCGTAGTGTTGGTTCAAAGCCGATCAAATTTTACCGTGCTTCTACCTCTACTGAGCTTGAAAAACATGTAAATTTGGATGTTGATTCTAATGAATTAATGGGATTGCCTTTTGGTTACTTCTCGCCTTGTGTTAAAAAGTTAATTCAACAGGGACATTTACCAAAACAAATGCCCAAAGATAAACTTTAAATCTTTGAAAAATTGTGGAATACTAAAAGACGAACTCCCAATTCAAAAGAAGGTCTCGGATTTGGTACTGTTGGACCAGTTGATGATTCTGAATTTTGAATGGTTATTACTAGTGTGTCAGAAAAAGATTGTATCGATGTAGATGATGACTCTACTGATCAACCAATAGAAGATGCTCCGCTAGAATTTGAGGAAGAAATTAAATCCACTATCAATGAATTGAAATAGATTAACCTCGGGACTGAAGAACGACCCCAACCTACATTTATAAGTTCTCTACTTGATGACGAAGAATCTGCACAACTGGTCAAACTATTACCAGAATTCAAAGATTGCTTCGCATGGAGCTACGATGAAATGCCAGGGCTGTCAGCAGAGGTTGCAGTCCATAAACTTGGGGTGGACAATAATGTAACCCCAGTAAAATTAGCTCCCAGGAGAATGTGCCTCAAGATAGAACAACAAGTCATCGCCGAGGTAAAGAAATTGATAGACGCCAACTTCGTTAAAGACGAGCAGTACCCCACGTGGTTAGCCAATATTGTACCAATTAAAAGGAAAAATGGACAGATCCGCATTTGTGTCGACTTCAGAGATATGAACAAGGCATGTCGAAAAGACGAGTTCCCACTACCTATACCGGAAATGATGGTGGACATCGCTTCAACACATTAAATTTTCTCCTTCATGGACCGATCGTCGGGGTATAACCAAATCAAGATGGCTCTCAAGGATGCAACGTTTACAGCTTTCAGAACACTGATTGGAATCTTTTGCTACACGGTGATGTCGTTCGGCCTAAAGAACGCCGGAGGGACATATCAGCGTGTAATGACGAAGATTTTTGACAAACTCATTCACAATCAAGTAGAATGCTACGTGGATGATCTGGTAATCAAAAGTAAACGAAAAATAGAACATTTGTACAATTTGAGGATTGTGTTTGAACGGTTACGATGATATGACCTTAAAATGAATCCCTTGAAGTGTGCCTTCGGCGTCACCTCCGGGAAATTTCTAGGATTCATTGTCCGTCATCGGGGATTCGAGATCGACCCGGATAAGATTAAAGCCACCTTAGAAATGCCTCCCCCTAAAACCTTGAAGTAGTTACGTTCCTTCCAGGGGAAGTTGGCATATCTGAAACGATTTATTTCTAATCTCTCAGGTAGGTGTCAGCCTTTCTCGACATTAATTAAAAAGGACGCCAAATTTATTTGGGAAGAAAAATGTCAGCGGGCCTTTGAGGACGTTAAACATTATTTAATGACACCTCTTATTTTGGCAGCCCCTATCCCAGGAAAACTGTTGATACTTTATATCACGGCTTTGGATGACTCTCTTGGAGCCCTCTTAGCCCAAGTCAATGAGGAGGGAAAAGAAAATGCTCTCTACTTCTTGAGTCGTCGTCTAATACCGACGGAGGTAAGGTATCCACCTATTGAGAAGCATTGTCTGACATTAATTTTCTCCCCTCAAAAGCTTAAACATTACATGCTTTCTCATAAGATCACCCTAATTTCAAAAGTTAATCCATTGCAATATTTAATGACCCGACCAACACTCTCCGGTTGTTTAGCGAGATGGTCAATGATCTTATTGCAATTTGATATAACTTTTGTACCCCTCTGTGCTATCAAGGGACAGATTTTAGCAGATTTTCTCACTGTACAGCCACTACCAGCTGGGTCCTCTTTCAACAACGAGTTACCAGACGAGCAGATACTACAAATGGAATTTTCCAGTGCGCAACGCTGAGAAATATACTTTGATGNATCGGGATAGATATAAGATTTGAGGTATAATGCTCTTTCATTTTAAACTATGAAAAATATGGGGTCAGTTTGATTTCATACTTCAACGTCCTTCGAAGCGGGTGACGGGATTTTTGATTCCGATGACCGACAGCTTCTTACGGGCAACCCCACAAACATGAAAAATATGGGGTCAGTTTGATTTCATACTTCAACGTCCTTCCGAAGCGGGCGACGAGATTTCGATTCCAGCGACCGACAGCTTCTTACGGGCAACCCCATAAACCAACCCGAAATAACGCCGACAGCTTCTAGCGTCCGATAGCTTTCTACGGGCAACCCCACAAACCAACCCCAAAATAACTCCGACAGCTTCTGGTGACTCCACTGCGGACTAGCTTTTCTATCCATACAAATCAAGAAATATTATCTTCACACATTGGTAATATGTCCATGTCCCTCTTGGACCAAATTACCCNAATGACTAGGCCAGCTGGCCATGGCAGGGGGAGGTGGCTAGGTGCTCGGGGCATCTAGGGGAATCTGTCAAAGAAACTTAATGCAATGGGGTTTAGTTTGGTAAGGGTATCTTAAGCATGTGTATTTTTGGAAATAAGATCCTTTAATTTGGGGGACTTTTGGTTCATGGCTCATCTAACTTAGGTTAGATGGGCTTTGGCTTAGTCTTAGGGTCTAACCAATGGCTGAGGTTGAGTTAATTTGATGACTTTGGGGTAGTTAGGCCTTCTTTAATGCATGGGTTCAATGTGGGTCCAAGTGATCAAAGCTAGGGTTTGAGCTAGGTTAGCCATGTCAATTGACCCAATTGATTGATCAACAATGCGTAGATGATTGTTATGAAGATTTTTGGTGAAGGGTTGAAGTGATTTTGAGTTCAATTGGTAGGTCAATTTGAGGGATTTTTGAATTTGGTCATTTTGGGCATGTTGGGTTAGACATGGGTCTAGGTTGAGCTAGCATTGGGCTAAGTCCAAATTGAATGGTCCACAAGATCAAGGGATATTTTGTGAAGATTTTTCATGAAGGGATAGAGTGGAATTTTGGGGTTAAGACCGGTGAGATTTTGAGACAGTCAATTTGGGGCTTTTTGGACTTAGATTGAAATCAAATGAAATTGAGGCCTCATCAAGGATAATTGAAGGTCAAGTTTGATTTATGGGATGCTATGAAGGTTTTTTAACACAAATTGTGGCAAATGGAGTCGGCCATGGGTTCAATTTGGTGGAACCAAGTCATAGGCCAAAATTGGGTTTTTGGTTAGCTCAAAATTGGTTCAAATCATGGACCAATTGAGCTTGGATTTGGTCTAGATTGGTCACATCAAGGATGAATTTGAGTTTAGAATTGAAATTGGGATAAATTGAGACCAATCAGACAGACATTTGAGATAATTTGGGGAAAATAGGGCCTTTAAAGGGCAATTTGGGGGTTTTGGTCAAAGATCGTCAAATTGGCCAAATTGGGTCATGTGATAGTTGATAAAAATGAAATTTAGAATATTTAGGGGGTTTTGGGAGTTTTTGGGATTTTTTGAAATTTTTTGGAATTTGGGGTAAGGAGGAATATTTTAGTAATTTGGCCAATTTTGGTGATTTTGAGTAGTTTGAATGTTTTCAAGGTGTTTGAAATGATTTTTGAACCAAGTTGGGTATTTTGGGTAGATTTGGAAATTTTTGCCAAATTTGGGGTTCCAAATGTATCTAGGTAATATGGGGGAATTTAGGGGCAAAAGGCTAGGTTGGGTGTCTTGGTAGAGTTGGAGTGTCAACCACCATCAATAAGTCATGGACTAATGGAAACCCCATTTTGGGTCCTCTATGTCGTGGTATTTTCCAAACCCTAGCCCAGGGCTAATGGGTTTAGGGGACCACCTACAGGAGTCTCCCAAAAGTATCAAGGGACCAGAGCCTAGAAATTTTGGGTTTAGGGTAGTGGGTGATTGTGAGTGTAAGTGATTACAAGTAAGTGCCTTAGCCCTAGATCAACACCCAGGGTCAATCGTAAGGTCGAGCAGTCCTAAGGGTGACTCAGCTTGAGCTCCCCCATAATGACTCCATCTACAAAGTGCTAGAGGTTAGGACCAATATATGGAACTTCAAGTTGAGTAAACAGGAGTGTAGAATTTATAATGGTCAAGATTCCTTTTCTAGTTTTCTAAGAATAGTTGGTAGGAAAGTCCTATGGCTAGACCTTAGGCTACTAAAGCAGAAAAACTAAACCTCAACCAAAATGAGTATCAACAGATAGATTCTTCTTTTACAAGAATTTAATTTTGAAATAGTAGATCGGAAGGGAAATAAAAATCAAATTGTTGATCATTTGTACAGATTTGAATTAGAAAAACCACTCTGTTTTGAAAAATAAATTAATGAACATTTTCTAGATGAAAAATTGTTCGCTGTAAATGAGTGGCGTGTTCCATGGTATGTCGACATTGTAAACTATATTGTCAGTGATCTTAAACCCTATGAAATGACATACCAACACATGAGAAAATTTATTTCTGAAGCTAAGACTATAAACAAGGAAAGGATCTGATAATTCGAAGATGTGTGCCATTAGAAGAAACTTATGAAATTATCCAAAAATGTCATAATTCTGATTTTGAGGGACATTTTGGTGTTGATAAAATAACATACAAAATTCTACAATATGGATTTTATTGTCCTACAATTTTTAGAGATGTTAATGTTTATATCAAAACTTGTGCTAGATGTCAAAGAGTATGCAATATTTCTAGAAGAAATGAGATGCCCCTCAATTATAAGCTAGAAGTTGAAATATTTGATGTTTAGGGATTAGATTTCATTGGATCATTTATACCATCTTTCAGAAATTTATATATTTTGTTAGCAGTGGAGAATACTATATATGTATTAGAGACTAAGGTGCTTGAATTGCATGCTCATCAAGAACATATTGGGTGGCAACTTAAGATGCAATTCAGCCATACCAGTTATGTAGAGGAAGCAGATAAGGCGATGTTCCTTGAGCAGAAGTGGATCGAAGATGGTAGTATTAGAGCTCGTCACCACCGTCCGTTTTATCAACTCTATATTCTTGGAGAGACTATTGAAAGAAAAGAATTTGTTCCTTCTAATGAAGAGTGGAATTAAATTAAGTGTTAGGAATTGTGTGTTTGGAGTCATGTTTTTAAGTGTGTTAGTGTTTATGTCTTGGTTTAGTGTTTGTGGTACTTATGTATTTGATTATAAAATGTGTGTTAAGTGTTTTGTACTTAGGAAAATTTTCTCATCCAAGTCTATTTGGAGAGAGTGTGTGTTAAGTGTTTTATACTTAGGAAAATTTTCTCATCCAAGACTATTTGGAGAGAAGAACTAAGTGTTAAATGTCGTACTTGTTTATGAATTAATATAAGTTTATTTTTGTGAAAATTTGTGTTATTTTTTGCCTCGAATTGAATTATTTATTATGGAGAATTTTGAAAGAGAAGGGAGTTATAGGAGGTAAAAATAGTCATTTAAGTGCTATGAGACCATTTAGGGGTGGTTTACTTAGGCTAATAGTGCATTTTACTTAGAATTAAAAATTTCAAAAATTATGTACTGGCGCTTAAGTGCCACATCTCGCGCTTAAGATCAAGCCAACCCGAGAGGCGGACGCTTAAGCGCCACTTACCCGCGCTTAAGCGTCGGTTCACGAACCAGTTTGCGAACGGTTAAAAGAAAATTTTAAGTTTGAAAATATCATTTTTAACACCTCCTATCGTCTTCCCCAACTCAAAGTTGCGA
>JXCR01147708.1:367386-379819 GCA_002079205.1 Phalaenopsis hybrid cultivar
TGTTTAGAAGTCTATTGAATCTCTACATGTTAAACTAAAATAAAATATAGAAAATTTGATCAAAAATTAATTTTACTCTTGTCTTTAATTTTATACTTGTATAATTAGGATGTAAAAATTCCTGTTAGCATGTTATTTCAATTTTCATTTCCTTCCTATATAATTATCTGATGTTAAATTGTTTAATTTGTTAAAAAATTAAGTTTGGAGGGGATGAAAAACATTTTCAAAACTGGAATTTTATTTGTTCTCAAATGTACTACAAGTGAATTTGATTTTAAAAGAAAAATTGATTATGTATATGAAGTTATATTAGGGAAGTAAAGTTTGATTTTAGAAATAAGTAAGAAAATTTAGTTAAAATTTTAAGTAATGAAGAAAAAACTTTAAGTTAAAAATTTTTTGTATAGAAAATGATTAATATAAGTGACTATCTTTAGTAAGAAAAATTGTATTTTTGAAAAAAATAGATAATTTAAACTTTTATTTTTAATACTTACATTTTTTTTTATAAAATGATTTTTAAAACTATTATTATATCTATAAGTAAAAGTATTATATCAAGACTTTACTTTAGGAAAGGAGAAGTAAAATTCAAAATCATTAAAGGCTTATCCAGATATAGTATTTTTTATCTTAAAAAGAAAAAGAAAAAAAAAAGAAAAAGAAAAGAAAAAGAAAAGAAAAAGAAAAAAGAAAAGAAAAGAAAAGAATTGTAGAGGAGGAGAAGCTCGAGGATTAGTGCCTAATCAAAAATAGGTTCTACATTTGATCTTTTTAAAGTATAAGACTTGATAAAATCTTAAGCTTATAAATATAATATAGTAAGTNTTTTATTCTTCAAAAACTTTAGTTTTCTTTTTACTGTTTCATTAAAATATCAAAAATACTAAAAATATTTTAATTTTAAATTCCTACAAAAATCATTTTTAATTTAAGTAATTATCTTTTTAAAAATAGAAAAACTTTCTAAAAAGTGCANTAATTATTTTTTAAAAAATAGAAAAACTTTCTAAAAAGTGCATATTGCATAATCTTCCATGTGGGTTCGATATTCAAGTCTTAATCAAAAAGTCATATATTACTTGATAACAATACACATACTTACGTAGTATCCCAATATAAATACATATAAATTAAAAAGTTGAATTCTTATTTTTCTTTAGGATTAAGTTTTTGGTTTTGTTGCAAAATAAAGAATTCTAAGTGAAAAATACCATCAAAACTATTGTTATACTGTGCATTAAGTATGTCGGGATCAAGTTTTTGGAGCCATTGTCGGGGATTAAAATCTTTAAGTAGTGGTGTCAACTTCATAAATCCTTACATATACAAAATATTGGGATCAATACCCAATGGCTTTTATCACATTTTTAATTTTTTTTTACATACTTAAAAATAGTAGACAATGGAATCCACATTGTAAGATCTTAGAAGTAGTTTTATCTAAAATATTATCCAATTTGTAAATCATGATAATACTTAACATAACACTCAATCTCATTTAGAAGAGCATATCATATGATTATTTAATCTTTATATCTCTTAAGAAGATAAGATTCATACCAAAAGTAAAATCTAACTACATAGATAAATTTATTTTCTTGGTTATAAATCAACTCATAAAGAATAATACCACTCATAATGAAGTTGGATATATCCACATAACTAAGAATAACTTACTCAACATCAGCAAACAATTGCTAATCAAAGAAATTCTCAATTATATGATTTCTCCAAGGCTCAAAATTTCCTTGCTCAAGTCTGGAAAAGTAGGCACCTTCATGATTTTTAGTACATTCTTTAATCACATATATCTAAATTAAATTCTTATAAAAGAATGATCCAATAAATCAGATGTTGCTTAGCATCCTTCTTTATGACAAGATATTTTATTAAAGAATGATTTGTATAAATAGTAACCTTAGTACCAATCAAGTAAGGCCTAAGCTTATCAAATGTAAAAAATATTGCTATCAATATTTTTCAATGGTTTTGTAATTAATTTTGGCATTATTAAAAGTTATGTTAGCATAATAAATGACATGAAATGCTTTGTCTATCCTTTACTCAGGGATATCTACTACGTAATCACTCCCATCACCTATTAGCTTAAAATAATTATTCTAGTTAAGTCCTACACTAAAAAGAAGGATGATCAACTTTCACTTCAGTAACTCAAAATCTTCTAAGCTCCCTCAGTTAAAATCAAATGGGACAATTTTATCTATTAAATGGTATAGAATTTTGGTAATTTTATGGAATTCCCTAATATTACTTCTATAAAATATGGCATAGAGAGGTTCTAATCCCTTTGATAGATGTTGGCGAAGATAAATTTTTAATAGCTTAAATTTTAGCTCGATCTAACTTCATACCCTTTTAAAAAATTTATGTCATAGAACTATGCCTTCAGTTACAATGAATTTTTATTTCTCGAA
This sequence comes from Phalaenopsis hybrid cultivar, assembly GCA_002079205.1. NCBI lineage: Eukaryota > Viridiplantae > Streptophyta > Magnoliopsida > Asparagales > Orchidaceae > Phalaenopsis > Phalaenopsis hybrid cultivar. The sequence goes on from JXCR01147708.1 coordinate 369,828, forward strand.
ATTTAACACTAAATTGCTCTCTTCATATCCTTACAATACTCTTTTTTAAACTTCAAGATATGAATTAAAAGATACAACACTTTAATGTCCCACTCAAGAAAAATAGTCATCATGCACGTTTGAAAAGTAAGAAGGGTATTACATAATTCAAAATGTATCCATTTAAAAGCAAAGGTATCATGGAGAATAATGAAAGTTGTTTTTTCTTGGTATTAAGGTGTTACAAAAACTTAATGATATCCTGAATAGTCATCTAAGAAAATAGGAAGAAAGGTGCAATGTCAACTTATCTTTCATCATGAAAAGAAAATACATGAGAAAATAATCCTTCATAGTAAATTTATTCAACTTCCTATAGTTTATACTTATCTTCCCATTAATATTATTCATAGTGGGTCTAAGTTCTTTTTTCTCACTCTCAACTACATTTAACTCACCCTCCTTAGGTACATGGATCGAACTCACCCAAGTATTATATGAAATAGGATAAATGATCCATGCATCTAATAATTAGAATTTCTTTTTTTCACCACTAATCATCATTATGTTATGTCTACTTGTGGATCTGCCTTTGGTTAATGAATTTCTCCCATCAGAACAATATGCATGCATANATGGAGTGAAGCTCTTACCTAAAGAAGATCAAATCTGATATCAAACAGCCTTGAAATCGTCTCTCAATCTAAGATCTATCAAGCTCTAGTTTGAAAATGGTATTTTTAAGAGGAAGGGGATGATGAATAGTGGCGGTTGAACGATGGCGGGGTCGATGGCACCGTCGGCGCGCTCTATTTTATTTTTGAACCTAAGTCTCGGGAAATTCCCACCGTCGGTGACGTCGAGGACACCGTCGGCGGGCTCTATTAATTTTGTCCAAATTCCGTATTNGACGGCGCCATCGGCGGGCTCTATTGATTTTGTCCAAATTCCGTACTTTTGAGATTTTGATCATTTCTAAGCCTAAATGACATCTGTTTAATCTTTATAAACATTATTTTGAATAGTTAATTGATGTACTTAACACATACAAACTTTCACAAAACATAACATCACATTTATATATAAATTCCAAGAGATACAATAAATGTTACATAACACACCTAAATTTTAGGTATTTTCTCAACCTCAACACATAAATTCAGCGTCACAATCCAAGTCACAACACTCAAAATGCCGAAAACAAAACATCCTATCTTTAGTCTCAACTATACAGAGATCTTTAAGCATAATTCTAAAGCAAAGTAAATATAAAGTTCAAATCTAAACANTATTTTCAAACTTTAAGTTGGTCTCATTTTACTAATTATTTTTTCTAAATTGGACTACTATATTTCTAAATTTAAATTTTAATAACCCCTAAAGAAACTCATATACATATCATACATATTTGGTTTTTTAATGATTGAAGTGTTACTTGAGGACAAATAACATTTTTAAGTTTTAGGAATTTTGATACATCTAAAATATATAGTGTTTTTAGACACATTTTTATACCTATTTTTGAGGTATTGCGCATTAATGGAAGATATTTTTGTGTTTTTCTTAAAGATACAAGTAAAAATGGAAAAAAATGCTTAAATGAGTAAAAAAGGATCAAATTTGGAGAGAAAAAGTAAAAAATTATGCAAAAGAGTTTTGGCGCCTAAGCGCCAGATCCGACGCTTAAGCGCCGGTTAAACAGAGAAGGTCGCGCCTAAGCGCTGAGACCCCGTACTTAAGCGCCTGTGGCAGTTACTAGACAAGTAAAATCAGTTTTCACGAATTTTGAAGAGGTTTTTGAGGCACCCATTGGCTTAATAGGTGGTTGTAACCACCATGGATGAAAGTTATCATGAAATATGCATCTCTTGGGCAAATACATCGAATCAAGACACGTTTTGAAGAGATCCCTAGGCACCTCTTGGAAAACTATAAAAGAAAGAAGAGAGAATTTAGAAAAGTGTCCTGAAAAGGTCCGAAAAATTGAGAGTCCTGAAAATATTAGCAAGTTTTGAAAGTTCTTCTCTGGGGAGTTAGTTTAGAGAGAATTTCAGAAACAAATTTTTATTTATTTTATCCTTTTTGTTATTTTGTTTTGAGTGATTGTAAAATAAAAGAGACTCAAAGGAACTTCAAGAGTTTGGTGGAGGACTTGAGATAAGTTTTTATCTTTTTGTTTTAGAACACTTTTTATTTTAATTGAGACTTGTTGTTGGTTTGACAATTATTTCTACTTTTAAACTAAAGTGTGGTTTAATGTATTGTTGGTTTGACAATGATTTCTACTTTTAAACTAAAGTATGGTTTTGTTTTCTCCATAAACTTATTGTTGGTTTGACAATGATTTCTTCTTTTAAACTAAATTGTGGTTTTGTTTTCTCCATGGATTTTGAGTAGTTTTCCTTATATTTCTTCTTAAAATGATAAGTAATTAAGTTTTGGATGGAAGTTGTGGAGAGTATTGATCTTTAATGTCGGAAGAAATTATGATGATTTAAATCCATGCACTTCATTTACTTCTTGATTTGGCCAATCCAGATGTTAAAATTTATTGTGAGATCATGTAAGAACCGGGCTGGTATTGTCTCAGTCAACAATTGAAAAGAATCACATAAGGTTTTATGAATGAGAATGTAGTTCATATGATTGAGTGCAAATAAATAGGGAAACATTCATTGATGGGTGTAGAGTTAGAGGACTTTAAAGTGACAGGTTAAATCCCCCAACTTGGTTTATTGTTTTAAGAATTTTAGCCCCCAAGTGGAGGGAATTGAGGGAACTCTAGAGTGAGAGCTAGTATCTTCCCTGCCTAGCCAGTCTTCAGAACCATTCAAACTTTAAATTAGCCAATGTTCTTTATAGCATCTATAGTAAGAGTGAAAAATATTATTGCTCCTATTTGGTAAAACACAATTTGCATACTTCCACAACTAATTTTATTATTGATTCATGATAAGAAGAAATATATTTTCATATTAAATACTTTTCTTCTACAAAAACTTTAGTTATCTTTTTACTGTTTCATTAAAATATCAAAAATACCAAAAATATTTTAATTTTAAATTCCTACAAAAATCATTTTTAGTTTAAGTAATTATATTTTTAAAAATAGAAAAACTTTCTAAAAAGTGCATATTGCATAATCTTCCCTATGGGTTTGATATTCAGGTCTTAATAAAAAAGTCCTATATTACTTGATAACGATATGTATACTTGCGTAGTATTCCCAATATAAATATATATAAATTAAAAAGCTAAATTCTTATTTTTTTTCAGGATCAAGTTTTTGATTTTGTTGCAAAATAAGGAAATCAAAGTGAAAAATACTAGTAGAACTATTGTTATATTGTCCATAAGCAATAAGTATCCAGGGATCAAGTTTTTGGCGTCGTTGTCGTGGATTAAAAAATTTTCAAGTTGTGGTGTAAACTTCATAAATCTTTACATATACAAAATATTGGGATCAATACCCAATGACTTTTATCACATTTTTAAATTTTTTTACATACTTAAAAATAGTAGCCAATGGAATCCACATTGTAAGATCTTAGAAGTAGTTTTATCTAAAATATTATCCAAATTGTAAATCATGATAATACTTAAGATAACACTGAATCTCATTTAGAAGAGCATATATTATGATTATTTAATCTTTATATCTCTTGAGAAGATAAGATTCATACCAAAAGTAAAATCTAACAACATAGATAAATTTATTTCCATGGTTATAAATCAATTCATAAAGAATAATACCACTCATAATGAAAGTTGGCTATATCTACATAGCTAATAATAACTTACTCAACATCAGCAAACAAATGCTAATCAAAGAAATTCTCAATTATATCTTTTCTCCAAGGCTCAAAATTTCCTTGCTCAAGTCTGGAAAAGTAGGCACCTTCATGGTTTTTAGTACATTCTTTAATCCCATATATCTAAATTAAATTCTTAAGAGCATGATCTAATAAATCAGATGTTGCTTAGCATCCTTCTTTATGACAAGATATTTTATTAAAGAATGATTTGTATAAATAGTAACCTTAGTACCAATCAAGTAAGGCCTAAGCTTATCAAAAGTAAAAAAATATTTCTATCAATATTTTTCAATGGTTTTGTAATTTATTTTGGCATTATTAAAAGTTATGTTAGCATAATAAATGACATGAAATACTTTGTCTATCCTTTACTCAAGGACATCTACTACGTAATCACTCCCATCACCTATTAGCTCAAAATGCTTATTCTAGTTAAGTCCTACACTAAAAAGAATGATGATCAACTTTCACTTCAGTAACTCAAAATCTTCTAAGCTCCCTCAGTTAAAAGAAAATGGGACAATTTTATCTAATAAATGGTATAAAAGTTTGGTAATTTTATAGAATTCACTAACATTAAATCTATAAAATATGGCATATAAAGATTCTAATCCCTTTGATAGATGTTGGTGAAGATAAATTTTGAATATCTTAAATTTTAGCTCGATCTAACTTCATACCCTTTTAAAAAATTTTATGTCATAGAACTATGCCTTTAGTTACAATGAATTTTTATTTCTCCAAATTTAACACTAAATTGCTCTCTTCATATCCTTACAATACACTGTTTTAAACTTCAAGATATGAATTAAAAGATATAACACTTTAATGTCCCACTCAAGAAAAATAGTCATCATGCACGTTTGAAAAGTAAAAAGGGTATTACATAATTCAAAATGTATCCATTTAAAAGCAAAGGTATCATGGAGAATAATGAAAGTTATTTTTTCTTGGTCTTAAGGTGTTACAAAAACTTAATGATATCCCGAATAATCATCTAAGAAAATAGGGAGAAAGGTGCACTGTCAACTTATCTTTCATCATGACAAGAAAATACATGAGAAAATAATCCTTCTTAGTAAATTTATTCAACTTCCTATAGTTTATATTTATCTTCTCATTAATAATATTCATAGTGGGTCTAAGTTCTTTCTTCTCACTCTCAACTACATTTAACTCACCCTCCTTAGGTACATGATGGATCAAACTCACCCAAGTATTATATGAAATAAGATAAATGATCCATGCATATTACAATTAGAATTTTCTTTTTCACCACTAATCATCATTATGCTATGTCTACTTGTGGATCTGCCTTTGGTTAATGAATTTCTTCCATCAGAACAATATGCATGCATAAGGAAGGGTTGAATCTCTTAATATCTATTATATTCAACCAAAGACTCATTTATAAATCCTCAATTTTCTGGTTAGCATTGCCTCTTGCAAACCATCAAATTTAGAAAAGATTATTATGGGTAAAATTAATGATTCTTATAAGAATGTATACCTAAGATGATAAAAGAGTTTTTAATTCAAGCGTAAGGGCCTCAATACTTAAAACTTGTAAGCTTTTCACTATTATTAAGGTGTCTACATGTTCAAAACTATTTTTAACAACTCTAGAAATAACATTAAGCAATGGAGCTAATTCTTCCTTTAGTTTTTTCTAATTAATCCTCAATCAAACTTTGCTCTATTAGGTTAATTTTCAATATTTCACATAATTATTTTCTAACATACCCTCAAAGCACTGATCATCATTTATGTCTTAGGAGAATTTAATTAATTTAAGAATTTTAAATTTAACTTTATGATCATTAACTGTCATAGTTAATTTAATTCATCTTTTTAAACATCAATCATTACCATTAAATTTGCTTAAAAATGTCTATTTGAATTAATATAGATCTTTTTATCTTCATACATATCTAAGATAATGAAATTTACAGGAAAGATAAACTTATCAATCTTGACTAGAACATCATCTATAACTCCTCTAGGTTAAGTCAATGTCTGATTAGCTAATTGAAGAGTCATAGTAGTGGGTTGAACTTGTTGTAGTCCTAATCTTCTTAAGATTGACAAAGATATTGGATTAATTCTAGCTCCTATGTCACACAATATCTTTCAAAAAAATTATCCTTTATAGTGAATGAGATTGTAAAACTACTCAAATCCTTAATATTTTGAGGGAATTATTTTTAAGGGATAGTGTTATATTATTTTGTTAAGACCACAATCTCAAATTTACATAGTTTTTATTTTGTTGTTAATGATACTTTACCTAACTAGACATTTGCTTAAGGGATTCAATCAATGACGTGTTAACTGTAAGCTTCTTAAACACTTCTAAGATTCTATACAACTTCTTATCAAGTTTATGCCTCTGAAGTTGTTGGGAAAATAATGATGGTGGCCTTTCTATCTCTTTATTATGGGGTTTTCCTGTTTTCCTAAGTCTATAATAAGTTTTTAAATTGATTTTTTAGGATCAGATTTTCTTAATTTAAATTCCTTTCTGATCATCTCTTTTACTCCTTTATATTCCTAAATTTTATGACTTTGCACCTTTCCTTCTTTCTATTTTGGATTCCCTTCAGTGTTGTTAGGCAACTTTCCTTGTGGTCTGTTACTTAAGAAATTTGCTAATTGCTAAGACTAATTTTATGTCTAATTTTCCATTTGCAAAGTAATTATTTCAAAGATTTTTTTTCCTTTAAGTGTATTAGCAAAAGTAAGTCCATGTAGGTAATTATGTTTATGATTGGAAAATTACTCCTTTGATTATTCCAGTTGCCTAAAATTTGTTGTTGGTTGCTACCCAATAAATTATTTCATATGTTCTGATTATTATTTTAAATATACTTTGGGAGATTTTTTAAAGTAGGACTGTAGTTGTTTGAATAAAGGTTGTTGGGTTTATTATTGAATTCATTCTTTGACTTCACAATTGAAATAAAAAGATTTCACTTCTATCAACATGCACTCTCAGCCCTTATAAAGGGTCATTATATTGAACTTAGCCTTTTATTATCTAACTTCTTTAAAATGTTGTCACTTATGAAGTTAGAATGTTCAAAACATTAGTATCATGTATACTAACAATTATCTGAGGGTTCACTCTCTTAAAATGTCAATTAAAATTATTTATTATTATATCCTCAATTAAACAGACCTCATCAAATGCTCATGTATCGTAGACACCCTCTTCCTTGACTGCATCAATAATTATTGTCCTGAATGATCTATAAACCCATTATAAAATATTTGTATTATCAACAAATAGATATGATATGATGCAGACAATTTCTTAATAGGTCATTAAATCTCTCCCATGCTTCATATAATGACTCACAAAAATTTAACGAGAAGACATAAGAATCAAAAAAATAAAATTTTTCCCAAAATATGCGTATGATTTAACACGTTTCTATTTATTTTTTGGGGCATTTACATACAATAGCACCTTAGGAATTGACTTATCTCACATCAAAATTTTTATATTTACAAACATCATATGAAAAATAACACTCATTATCATTTGTAATTATCAAATTTATTTTCTTATGAAAAGGTAAAATGTTTCATGTAAAAAAATAAAATTTTAGGTGTGAGATGAATAAATTCACAAAAATTATGGGCTGCCAATGTAATTTTCCGTTATTTATTTATATTACAACTTAATTTTTGNAGGTAAAATGTTTCATGTAAAAAAATAAAATTTTAGGTGTGGGATAAATAAATTCACAAAAATTATGGGCTGCCAATGTAATTTTCCGTTATTTATTTATATTACAACTTAATTTTTGGCCTCTCCACCACCTTCATTGCGTCCCACTTCAACATTTCTTCAATCCGGTCATATCCCTAAANGAATAATTATTGTCCTGAATGATCTATAAACCCATTATAAAATATTTGTATTATCAACAAATAGATATGATATGATGCAGACAATTTCTTAATAGGTCATTAAATCTCTCCCATGCTTCATATAATGACTCACAAAAATTTAACGAGAAGACATAAGAATCAAAAAAATAAAATTTTTCCCAAAATATGCATATGATTTAACATTTTGTCATTTATTTTTTGGGGCATTTACATACAATAACACCTTAGGAATTGACTTATCTCACACCAAAATTTTTATATTTACAAACATCATATGAAAAATAACACCCATTATCATTTTTTAATTATCAAATTTATTTTTTTATGAATGGGTAAAATGTTTCATGTAAAAAAATAAAATTTTAGGTGTGGGATAAATAAATTCACAAAAATCATGGGCTGCCAATGTAATTTTCCGTTATTTATTTATATTACAACCTAATTTTTGGCCTCTCCACCACCTTCATTGCGTCCCACTTCAACATTTCTTCAATCCGGTCATATCCCTAAACAGGAAACATAATCACAAATTTAATACGAAGACATAAGAATCCCCATTGTCGCTATCTCGCGGCTCGCCGCTGTTTCTCTCTCTACCCGTGGAGCAAACAGCGTTCGTCTCGGCTTCGCTCTCATCTCTGTTCGTCTTCTCATTTCCGCTGCCCCGTGTTTCCTTCCCTTCAAATCCACTGCACTAAACCCTCCTGGATTTAATTGCTACCCCACTTCGTAATCTCGTTGGAGAACAAAACAAAACCCTAGAAATCGCGTCATTCAGTTTGTCAACATGCCGCCCAAACTTACTTCCTAATGATGGATCCCGCCGCCTTTCCCCTTTCGGCGCTGAAGCGCCCCAATCCGCTGTTCATCGATCTCAATGAGATCCCTTCTACGCCATGCGACCCTTCTTCGCCGGCCTCCGTCCCACCGGAGCGGGTGGAGCCGACTCCTATCGATTTTCCGGTTGAGGACGCCTACTCCCTGGTTTGTAGGATACACGGGCGTCTCCCGGCCATGGACCGGCCTGCGGTTGAGTTCCCCGGAGAGGCTGGGGTCGGGCGGCAACTCTCTTGTGGGCTGTGCGGCCTGCCGGAGAAACGGGGGGAGACGTTGGTCTGCGATGGGTGCGAGCGGGGGTTCCATGTTAGCTGCGCGAGGTACTGGCCTCGGCAGCAAGGGATGGCGGTCGAGGACTGGCTTTGCGCTGAGTGCAGCATGAATGAGGTGCCAAAGAAGCGGTGGACACTTGGGGCAGTCAAGTTGCTTGACATAAATGCGTCTCCGCCAAGTGAGGTTGAGGGCGATGGCGAGGAGCAGCTCGGCGGGAGAAACGTTAATGACTATTACAGGTATTTAATTNGAAGAAGCGGTGGACACTTGGGGCAGTCAAGTTGCTTGACATAAATGCGTCTCCGCCGAGTGAGGTTGAGGGCGATGGCGAGGAGCAGCTCGGCGGGAGAAACGTTAATGACTATTACAGGTATTTAATTCTTCTTTAAGTAGTCTTTTATCTCTTCACAGGAATGTTATAAGTAGATAGGTGCTGATGCATGCACATCCAAGAGCTGCTATGCAAAGAAAGGCAATTGATTATTCCATTTTCTATTCTAGGAACCTGCATTGTCACATTCGTATTTTAACTGATCTTTCTCAATTGCTTTAGTAAGACTTCAGAATTTAATGCCCAGCAAACCATGTGCCATGATCTTATAGACTATTTCATAGAAGATATCGGTGAACATGTTTTATTTTTTTTCGCTTAGTTGAAATGGTAACTGGTAAAACTTTAAGTTGCAGTCCCCAGGCTATTTTATAGTGGCATCATTTATCAATTGTTAATTGATAGCCTGGATTCCTGTTTTCCATTTATAGCTGCAGTTTTATTAATTGAACGTCAATGCTGCAGTTGATTTTTATCATTCTTTGAAAGTAGATAGGCCTTAGACCTTGATACATGTGCATCTGAGAGCTCCTTGAGCGGTAGCCCTTGTTGTTCAATGAAAATGAGAAAGGAAGGCATTGATTTAACCATTTGCTGTTCTAGAAAACTTAAGTGGAATATACACATCTTACTCGTGAGTAACTGAGGGAATCTCTTAATTTGTCATAGGGGTAGTAATCTTGGGGGAAAAAAAGGATTTTAGAAGTGTAAACCCAGGGACTAATGTGCCATGATCTTATGTAGGACTTTTTTAGATGCTATCTGTTTGACCATTGTACTTGTAATTTTATGCATTTGTTATTTTTGAAGATTGAACTGTGATATGCACATCTTACTGGTGAGTGAGAGAGGGGGGGAGG
>JXCR01147708.1:390683-404960 GCA_002079205.1 Phalaenopsis hybrid cultivar
CTTTAATTAGTTTCAGGCATGTTCAAGTAATTAATTCAAGTTATATTTGGCATAAGCCGGATGCCATCATAAGAGGTGTAAGTATTTGTTGTGCATACAGTAGGGTACGTGTTGCTTTGATGGAGTCACTAAAGTCGCTATACATGTGCATTGGAGTTGCGAAGAGTAGGTGATAAGGGATGAGAGTTGGAGGAGAGATTAGATGGCGAGACAGGAAATGCCTCACCACATTTATTGTGAGAAGTGAATTTTTGGAGGGAAGCCTTGAATTATTTGCTAGCTATGACTATGGAACATTTAAATATACCATTAAGAGCTTTTTACCTTGGTGTGGATATTATGAACATGAACCCAATATCCTATGAGTGAAGCTTGGGCATGATGGAATAAAAAGTGGAAGCCGAAGCTAGATATATAAGAAGGAGATAACATAATCATGAACTATGGAAAAAAGAAGTGTAATCATGTTAAGAAATCTACATGCTCTGTTAACGATTGAAATAAAGACAATATTATTTGATGGGTGGCTTACCTAGATTCTCATAGGATAGAGCCATCTTGCCCTAGCGAAAAGATACAGAAAGCCTTCCACATCATACACACAATTTAGTTTATAGTAAAAGGCTATTATTCATATGGATAAAATAAAGAAAAATATTTCTTTAGTGCATTGGGGCTAGCCATGTGCTAATTAATTTAAATTTTGGAAATGATTTTATCAAGGCTTCTTTGTTGCAACTCCTTAATTTTAGCTTTGCCTGGCCTTGTGCTTATTTGATTTGAAAATTTGAAATTGTTTCCATTAAAGCTTCCCATTTATAGCTACTTTATAAATTAAGCCTTGTTCCAAGAGAGAAGAGTGGCAAAATTTGAGTATTCATGAGGTTAGCCATTTGCTTGTTTTATTTGGGAATTAAAATTGTTTCAAGTTTTCCTTATCTAGCTACTCCATAAATCACCCTTCTTCAGAGGGAGGGAGGGAGGGAGAAGCCATCTTTTGTGGGTAGAGATTGTTNTCTTGTTTGATTTGGGAATTAAAATTGTTTCAAGCTTTCCTTATCTAACTACTCCATAAATCACCCTTCTTCAGAGGGAGGGAGGGAGGGAGAAGCCATCTTTTGTGGGTAGGGATTGTTGGGCAAGTTTTTTCATGCATGGATTTGGCGGACTCATCCATAAAATGAATGGTTCTATTATGATTGGCATATTGTTGTACTTTTATAATGATCATGGTAGTAAATAATGAAAACATATTATGGTTTTATGGTGGCTAATGGTGCCCTCGCCCTGGTTTTGTTGAATAATTGCATGCCAATCTTTGTGATGTAATTGNTGCATATTGTTGTACTTTTATAATGATCATGGTGGTAAATAATGAAAACATATTATGGCTTTATGGTGGCTAATGGTGCCTTCGCCCTGGTTTTGTTGAATAATTGCATGCCAATCTTTGTGATGTAATTGTGTTGTAGAAATTTTTTTGATCCTTCTTATTTTATATGGATCCTTCATGGATCATCACAAATATTCCTTTGATCAATTTTAAATGATGAAGACATCCTGACGTGTTCTTTATCAGAAGCTATTGGGCATAGTTGTAGAGGGTTGCTTGCATATAAATTAGGTGTAATAGAATACACTGGTGCTTGAGGCTGCATGTGTAATGAGACTCCCAGTGTGCTTGTGGTCATGATATTGAGTAGGCTCGATTGACTCACATAGCTGTGGTGGGATGACGGTGTGCACGCACACATGTAACAATATGCAATATGATAATTAGAAGTTCATCACTGGGGTGATGATAATAATGCTAAGTGATGTATTAATGGCCTTATTCAAAATTTTTGAATGTTTGTAAATTTTTCGTTAAACATATAAAACATTAATTCATTTTGTTAAGAATACTTTGAGTTTGTGTTTTCCCTATGAGATTTTCTACTTACGTTTTAATTTATAAATTTATGTATGCCTAATTATAAGGTTGAGATAGAGATTGATCATTATATGGGGAGCCACGTGAGTTAATAAGTTTTCATCCTAATTAGAGTAATGCATGCTTTAGAAATTAGTTCATAATGTATGCTACTAGAGTGGGGTGACATCATTAGAATTGTAATTGTATGGTTTGAATAGTGTGGTATGACATTGCACCGACATAGTTGCACATGGGTGCTACTGTTGCAGTTGTGGAATGGGTGATTGGGGGCATTATGTGTAATAGGGCACATAAATACTTGAATATGCATGCATAACAAGCCTCGAGGTATATGGATGGTTGTTGTAGGAAGCTGGGCTTTGTTGGTGTTGATAGCTTCGGTTGGGAGTGGGCACACACACAAGCACAATTTGTATGAGTGGATGCTTGGTGCAATAGGTTCATTTCATGGGCATTTGTGTAGTAGAGACATCAACATAGCACTAACAGAGGTGTAATGTGAGGTTTGTGTAATTGAGTGAATTGAATTAAGAATGTAGTGTTGTGAATGAGGGAGGTGATGTGCAATTTGTGAGATGCATATGCATGGGTTGGAAAAACTACGATATGTGTTGAGCAGTTGCATGTTAAAAAAGTTGCATGCGACTCAGTCTTGTACAACTGACAATGGAATAACACAAATTTGACACGGATTAGCTCAACAATGGAGTAAGTGCAATAGCAGGGCAAATCAACAATTGATCTTGGTGTGCATATTGAGCGTAAGAACTTGGCATAATGGTTGTGTTTGGGCTTAGTTGAAAGCTAATGCAGCCTTTCTTGTCCTCATATTATGAATGCAAATTAGAGAATGGGCATTAGAGTGAGCGTAGTTGGCAGCTATAATCAATAGGTTTGTAGCTACGTTTGGGCATTCAAATGAAAACAACATAAATGAGAATACATCAAAAGAGGGGCTTGTCAGTGGAGTTTTTGTAGGTATATAAAGAAATGATCAAAACAACAAAAATCAAGAAACAAGTTAAGGAAGAAAGGGATATTAAGATAAACTGATCTACATCATCGTTATCAATCACTCTCATATCAAAAGACTGTAATCTCAATCCTATAGAAAAATAAGAAAAATAATTGAACTTCATCGTCATCATGCTTGCCCTTGATAGAAGACCGTCAATTAGGAAGTGGGGGTCTTTGGAACTTCATGGATGCTTGAGTGAGCATGTAGATGGCCATAAATTTTGGGAAATGGAAGGTGGCTGCTTTATTTGACCTGGAAGAGAAATTGGTTTTTCCATAGGATGGCCTCATGGTGTAGGCTTGTTGGTGTAGCTGGAAAAATGGAGGGAAAGTCTCTTGTGAACTTGTAAGGTGAAGATGGTAAGACAATTAAAGGGGAAAGGGAAGGAAATGGAATTTAGAGTTAGAGAAAGAGAAAGGGAGAAGTTAGGAGGAGAATATGGTTGGAGGGTTAACTTTGTTTAATGTAGTGTAGAAATGAAGGGCTCTTCGTCGGATTGTGTTTTAAATTTTTGGTGATCTACTTCAAAGAAACTATAAATTCAAAGCAATTTTAATTTATCTAAAAAAATCAATTATTCATCATAGTACTACATGTTATAAATGTAACTTGATACTTCTGAAACGTACATGGTTTAATTCAAGCTTTACTTTGAAATTTTCCAATAAGCGAGGCTTAAGCTATGACTTGATTCAGCTAGTAGCATGCGTAATATTTTGAATTATTCTTTTAATATGTAAATAATATAATGATAAATTTGCTTGCAGCTTATTTGTAACAAAGTTTTTCTGTCTTGGATTAATTGAATTTATTCTGTGACTTCTTAGCTAAGAGAGGTTGANCTGTGTTTGGGCTTAGTTGAAAGCTAATGCAGCCTTTTGTTGTCCTCATATTATGAATGCAAATTAGAGAATGGGCATTAGAGTGAGCGCAGTTGGCAGCTATAATCAAAAGGTTTGTAGCTATGTTTGGGCATTCAAATGAAAACAACATAAATGAAAATACATCAAAAGAGGGGCTTGTCAGTCGAGTTTTTGTAGGTATATAAAGAAATGATCAAAACAACAAAAATCAAGAAACANAGGGTTTAAGGTAGTGAGTGATTGTGGGTGTAGATAAATGTAGTGAGTGCCTTAGCTCCAGGACAACACCCAAGGTCAACCCTAAGGTCCAGCAATCCTGAGGGTGACTCATCTTGAGTTTCTTCCACAGTGACCCCATACACTAAGTTTTTAGAGGTTGAGAGCAATATATGGAACTTCAAGCTGAGTGGAGAAGAGTTTGGAATTTATACTGGTGAGGGTTCCACATCTAGTTTTCTAAGAATAGTTAACAGGAAAATCCTGTGGCTAGACCTTAGGCTACTAAAAGGGAAAAAACTAAACCTCAACCAAAATTGAGGTCAACATGGTTTCATAAAATCTAATCCCTACACATTAAAAATTTCAACTTCCAATGTGTAATTTAGAGGCATTACATTTTTTCTAGAAATATATCCTATACGTTGCATCTATCACATGTTTTAATATATTCATTAACATCATTAAAAATAGTAGGCCAAAAAAATCCAACCTGTAAAATTTTATATGTAGTTCTATTTGTTTCGAAATGTCCTCCAAATTCAGAATCATGACATCTTTCAATTATCTGTTGAGTTTCTTCATAAGGCACGCATCTTCTAACAATTAAATCTTTACATTGTTTATATAAATATGGGTCATCCCAAAAATAGTCTTTTGAATCATATATAATTTTTTATTAATTGTTGATTCTTAATATCTGGTAGTAGATTATCACTTACAATATAATTTATTATATCGTTTAATTATGAATTTTTTATATTAGGTGATAGAATATCACTTACAATATAATTCACTATAACAGCATATCACGGTACATTCATTTCATCAATACTATATGATTGTTCATTAGGGAAATTCTCTAAAATTTCATTTGTAAAATTAGTTTATATTTCTATTTCTATTCTAAATAAGTGATCAGTTATTTGATTATCATTTCCCTTTCTATCAATCACGGTAAAATCAAACTCTTGCAAATTGGTTCAGCATCCTTCTTTTGCATTAAGTATTTAATAGTAGAATGATCTGTATGCGCTACACATTTAGTTCCAAATAAATAAGGTCTAAATTTATCAAAGGCATAAAGAATAGCTAATAACTCTCTTTCAGTAGTGGTATAATTAATTTGAGCATCATTTAGAGTCTTACTAGCATATATATAACTTTAAAAACTTTATCATGCCTTTGTCCTAATACAACCCCAATAACATAATCACTAGCATCGTACATTATTTCAAATGGCTTTTCCCAGTTAAGTGATACTATTATAGGTGCAGTGACTAACTTTTTTTAATAATTCAAATGCTTTTATGCATTCTTCATTAAAATCAAATTTTGTATCTTTTTCTAAAAGTTGGCATAGAGGCTTAGTTATTTTTGAAAAAAAAAAATTTATGTAGCGCCTATAAAAACAGCATGTCCTAGAAAACTTCTCACCCCTTTAACATTAGTAGTCGGTGGTAATTTTTCTATAACTTGGATTTTTATAGGATCTACCTCCATGCATTTTTCAAAAATTTTATGCCCAAGTACAATACCTCTTGCAACCATAAATTGACATTTTTCCCAATTTAATACTAAATTAACTTTTTCACATTCTTCCAGAACTTTTTTAAATTTATTAAGGCATAATTCAAACAAAGTTCCAAATATGGAAAAATTGTCAATAAACACTTCAATTCCATGTTCTATAAAATTGCTAAAATTTGACATCATACATCTGTGAAGTATTACAGGTGCATTACATAGTCCAAAAAGCATTCTACAAAAAGCAAATGTTTCATATGAGCTTGTAAACGTTGTTTTCTCTTGATCCTCTAGAGCAATTAGAATTTTGTGATAACTGGTATATCCATCTAAAAAGTAATAATACTTATTCTCAGCCAATCTATCCAACATTTGGTCTAGAAAGGGTAAGGGAAAGTGATCTTTTCTGGTGGCCATATTTGATTTTCTAAAATCAATGCAAATTTCCCAACTAGTTACTTGCCTTATTCATATTAATTCATTTTTCTCATTTTCTTCAACAGTCACTCGTCCCTCCGGGCCTCAGCATGAACCCAAACTAGTGTTGGTCGATCAGGAAAATGAGATTCAACCTCAAGTGGGATGTATAATCCTGGGCTCCATTGTGTGCGTTGCTCCGTTGCTAGTGGGACATACGGCTCATTTGCCACGAAATCTGGAGTCTCAGACTCGTTGGTGCTTGAAGTGTATTCTTCTAATATACTGAAATGCAGTAGTTGTAGAATGTTGCAGTTCTGGCATTCTACAAATGCGCCCGTGACTGATGTCCCGGCTGGTACCTCAATGTTGCATGTTGGGCAACCTCTGCACAAGATATCTGGGACCGGGGGCACAGCTGATTCTGTCACAAATCCTAACTCTTCATCTATAGTGGGCAGGCTGGCAGAAGTTTCTCTCAGATCTGGATCGTAAATATGTCCCTCAGGAATGGGGGTAAGAAAACTGTTCACGTCTCTCCGGCGCTTGTGTTCCTGTCGCAGAAGGGCTCTCTGTTTCTTTCGGCGTGCATTTCTGCATTGCGTCCTGTGGAGCGGAGTATTCGGTAGTTGTTCACTATAGGAGGCTATCGGCCCCTTGCTGGAGTAGCTATCACGGAGGGCAGACGGCTGGGCCCCTCCATCGGATCTTGTTCCGCTATCACATTCTTACCTTTGCGTGACACATCGTCTTGAGTGGTCACCCTCAACTGTGAAGGCAGTCCCTCCTTTTCTTTATTGCTGACTATGTCCATTAGAGGACCCTCGTAGTCCATACCAATTTTGTTGAAATCCATGTTAAAATCTATGACACCTCCTTGCGGCGTCATCTCTTCATTCAATGTGAGGTTCCAGCTGACCTGAAAGGCAAAGATCAGCCTCTGTCCTGACATTTTTCTGCAGACGACAGAAAGAAATGTCAGTGGGCCAANTCAATTTATTATTGAATTTGGTGTAGATGATCATAAGGAACAACTTTGGTGAAGGATGGAAGTGGTTTTGAGTTCAATTGAAAGATCAATTTGAAGGNTGGTGAAGGATGGAAGTGGTTTTGAGCTCAATTGGAGGGTCAATTTGAGGGAATTTTGAACTTTAATCAATTTGGTCATGTTGGGATAGGCTTGGGTCTAGCTTGGGTTAGCCTTGGCCTAAGTCCAATTTTATTATTTTAAATGGTCAATAGGGACCTCATGAAGAGTTTTCAACATGACTTGGATGCCAATTTAGAGGTTAAGGCAATCAATTGGGTGAAATTTGGGGACTTAGCCCATTTGGGGCTAAATTTGGGAATTTTGGATTTAAGCCAAAATCAAATGGATTTGAGGCTTCACCATGCAAATGGATGGTTGATTTTGATGTATAGAAAATTCATAAAGATTTACAACATTAATTGAGGCCAATTGACAATTTATGGTTTAATTTGATGTATAGGAATGTCATAAAGATTTTTCAACATTAATTGAGGCCAATTTACTAGGCTATGGGTTCAATTTGGTGAGATTAGGTAATATGGTTAAAATTGGGGTTTTGACCCAAATCAAAATTGGGCTCAAATCATGGACCAATTTAGCTTTTATTTGGTTTAGTTTGGTCATATAAAAGTTAATTTGAGTTTGGGATTGGAATTGGGGTCAATTGAAATCAAATTGGTGGACATTTGAGATGGATTTGAGGAAATTTGGGTCTTTAAAGGGCAATTTGGGGATTTTGGTTAAAGTTGGTCAAATTGGCCAAATTGGGTCATGGGGTAGTTGAGAGAAATGAAATTAGGAATATTAGAGATTTATTGGGATTTTCTGGGAATTTTTGGATTTTTTGGAATTTTGGGTCAAAGAGGGGTATTTTTGGTAATTAGGGGGTGTTTTAGGGGTAAAAGGCCAAGATGGGTATTTTGGTAGAGTTGAGGTACCAATCATCACCAATAGGCCATGGAACAAACGAAACCCCATTTTGGGTCCTCTACATAGTGGTTTTAGCTAAACCATAGCCCTAGGGCTAGTAGGTTTAGGGGACCATCTACATGAGTATCCGAAAAGATCAAGGGATCTAGGCTGGGCTAGTAGGTTTAGGGGACCATCTACATGAGTATCCCAAAAGATCAAGGGATCTAGCTAAAAATTTGAGTTCAGGTTGTGAGTGATTGTGGGTGCAGATAAGTGTAGTGAGTGCCTTAGCTAGCCCTATGGCTAGTAGGTTTAGGGGACCATCTACATGAGTATCCCAAAAGATCAGGGATCTAGGCTAGATTTGAGTTCAGGGTTGTGAGTGATTGTGGGTGTAGATTAGTGTAGTGAGTGCCTTAGCTCTAGACCAACACCCAAGGTCAACCGATTTTAGGGGACCATCTACATGAGTATCCCAAAAGATCAAGGGATCTAGGCTAGAAATTTGAGTTGGGACCATCTACATGAGTATCCCAAAAGGTCAAGGGATCTAGACTAGAAGTTTGAGTTCAGGATGCGAGTGATTGTGAGTGTAGAGAATGCCTTAGCTCTAGACCAACACCCAGGGTTAACCTTAAGGTCCAACAATCCTAAGGGTGACTCATCTTGAGTTTCCTCTATAGAGACCCCACATACTAAGTACTTAGAGGTTAGGACCAATATGTGGAACTTCAAGTTGAGATGAGAAGGGTAGAATTTCTAATGGTGAGGGTTCCACGACTAGTTTTTTAGGAATAGTCAACATGAAAAGTCCTTTGGCTAGACCCAGGCTACTAAAGAGAAGGAACTAAACCTCAACCAAAAATGAGGTCAACAAATGGAGCCCCAATAGGTGTGGTGTGCTGGGCAAGCACACCGCGCGTATTGGCGTTGACCGACAAGATAAAAAAACCAATACAAACTCCTAATTCAGCAGACCTAGAAGTACGTGTAGAGTTATGTGTGTGATTTGTTTCTGTTGGAGAATTAGCAGTTTGTGTGCTTAATCAAGTCGATAAGTAGGGACTTTCGCTGGGGATTGAAGAGTGGACTTTGAGATATGAAATTTCAAAGATTTCCAAAGGATGGGAGTCAAAATGTAAGTGTTGACCCCGAGGTAGGAATTGAACTTCAGATATCAATTTAAAAGAGGGAGAGTGAGAGAGAGAGAGTCGGAGTATAAGGACCGACCTCAAATGTAATGAGCCAAAAATGTAGGATTGATTTAGAAATGAGAATTGAAATGTAGGTCAATTCTCAAAAGAGAGTGTCGGAATATAAGGACCGACCTCAAATATAATGAATCAGAAATGTAGGACTGATTCAAAAATGAGAATTCAAATGTAGGCCAATTCTCAAAAGAGAGTGTCGGAATGTAAGGACCGACCTCAAATGTAATGAATAAAAAATTTAGTACTGATTCAGAAATGAGAATTGAAATGTAGGTCAATTCAAAGATATGAGAATTGAAATGTAATTATCAATTCTAAGATATAAGAATTGAAATGTAAGTGTCAATTCAAAGATGTGATAATTGAAATGTAAGTATCAATTTAAAAATACGAGAATTGAAATGTAAGTATAAATTCAAAGATGTAAGAATTGAATTGTAAGTATCAATTCAAAGATGTAAGAATTGAAATGTAGGTATCAATTCAAAGATGTGAGAATCAGGATTTAGGTACTGATTTAAAAATGTGATATGAAATTTACAATGAGCTTGTGATGCTGAATTTGCAGTAGTGTGTTATGTGGAAAGGTTGATCTTGAAGAAGATTTGTAGAGCTTCATGGAGTTTTGTGCAAAATGTGAAATTCTGCGAGAATGTGTAGAGAGTTAGTGTAAATAACGATGGTTGTGCTACGCGCACAAAGAGTAGGAAATTCCAAAAATGGAAGTATCCACTCAACAGGTTTGTTTTATTTTCTTATTGTGTTTATGACAATTTAATTTTTCAATTTTTTTTTAAGTTTGAATTTCAATTGGTTGATTTTCAAAAGAAATTTGTTTTGTTATTTATTTATTACACTTATCTTTTATTTGTGTTTTATTTATTGTTGAAAATTTGTCGTTTCATTCTTTGTTCATTGGAACTCTGAACCATCGCATGGTTCGCGGCTTTCATCCATCGCACAAAAAGACAATTGACAAAAAGGCACAACTTGAGAGAAATTTCCATTAATCTACTTCAATAAAGATGCTATAGATCAAATATAGGCTAATGCCTCCAAGAGAGTACATCATCTAATACATGCTGAAAGGCATTGAGAGCCTTCTCAAGATATGAGTACATCATAGACTGATTACATCAGATATATGTCATGCTTGTTAAAAGAAAGCAAGCGAGTCCTCTGCGCTTGGCATATCGAGCTCTTGATCAAGCAGACCTTCTGAGTCATGCTCCAGGATAAGAGTTCCCTTTGCATGTATTCAGAGGTACAATCTTCTCATAGCTTGTAAGGAAACAGTTCCTCCAACTCCGGGTCTTGCTGGAATCCATATGATATCGTACTGTCATCCATTCTGCGGAAGGTCACGGACACCCTACGGTGTCGTACTCCTGGAATGCAGTGTTTGAAACGTCTGCACCGTTGCCCTTACTGAACCAACTGGAAGAGGAATTTCCACGGCTCCTTTGAGTTCACTAGGGCTGATTATATCGATTTCTTTTCCAAACAAAATATTGCTCTTACTCGTGAATGAGACCGTGCAGAAAGGCCTCACGAAGTCATGATGGTCAATGTGCGGAGGAATGCAGTCACCTTTTTCATAAATGTTGATGATACAACTGTTAGGAATGCAAGTGGCAGGTAGGATATTCCACTTGACCATTCTCTTTGTCCTCCACTTTATCATCGGGGGTAACGGATCCACGTGGTCGTATCTAAGGATCCCAGGCGGATTCCCCTGTCTGTCGTTTGTAAAATTGTAGCAACATCCACACTGGATGGTCTTCCCTTTCCCCGCATCCATTTCTTCGGCTCGGAGTACGTTCTTTCCATGAGAAGGCCTGGCTCGACCTCTATCCTCAAATCAAAGATGCAGTCCAGAATGTTTATTTCATCAGTTTCAGAGAAAACCCTGGTATATAGCTCTAGGCCTTCCAATATGTTGATGAACTTTCCCTAAACCTCTTCGTAGAATTCGAATTCTCTTTTGTTTACCTTGATTATTTTGTAATATTCCACCAAACCGAGAGCTGGCAGCTGTCTAGGATGTTCCTTCCTCCGGGCCTCGGCGGGAATCCAAATCGGTGCTGGCCGATCCGGAATATGAGATTCAGCCTCAAGCGGGATGTATGACCCTGGGCTCCATGGTGTGCGCTGGTCTGTCCCCAGTGGGACATACGGTTCATTTGCCACAAAATATGGAGTCTGAGACTCGTTGGTGCTTGACGTGTATTCTTCTAAGGTACTGAAACACTGTAGATGTAAAACGTTGCAGTCCGGGCATTCTACAAATGCGCTTGTGTCTGACGTCCTGGCTAGTATCTCGACTTTGCATGTTAGGCAACCTCTGCACAAGATATCTGGGACCGGGGGTACATCTGATCCTGTCCGAAATCCTGATTCTTCATCTGTAGTAGGCAGGCTGGCAAAAGTATCTCTCAGCTCTGGATCGTAGATATGACCCTCAGGAATGGGGGTAAGAAAATCGCTCACGTTTCTTTGGCGCTTGCGCTCCTGTCGCAGAAAGGCTCTCTGTTTCTTTCGGCTTGCATTTCTGCGTTGCATTATGTAGAGTTGAGTATTTGGTAGTTGTTCACTGTCGGCAGCTATTAAGCCCCTTGCTGGAGTAGCTATCTTGGAGGGCAGTCGGCTGGGCCCCTCCATCAGATTTTGTTCTGCTATCATGTTTTTACCCTTACGTGACACGTCATCTTGAGTGGTCACCCTCAACAGTGAGGGTAGTCCCTTCTTTTCTTCATTGCTGACTATGCCCATTAGAGGATCGTCATAGTCCATATCAATCTGGTTGAAATCCATGTCGAAATCTATGACACCTCCTTGTGGCGCCATCTCTTCATTCAGTGCGAGGTTCCAGCCGTCCTGGAAGGCAAAGATCAGCCTCTGTCCTGACATTTTTCTGCAGACGATAGAAAGAAACGTCAGTGGGCCGAAGTTTGGTATGAACAAGAACAAAACAGAGTATCCATTAAAGTAAATTTTAGTTTGTTTTGGTGAAAAGGATTACTCATTTTATGTGTGATTTTTGTTTAAATTTAATGGAATTTTTAAATCTAAAAGTAGAAAAGAGAACGTGTAAAGTTCAAAAATTTTCATTATATATGAGACTAATTACAAAATTTGGACCCGGTCGTAGACATATGGCCATATAGATAACCCTAAAACAATCAAAGTTTCAAAGTTTCAAAGCAAGTAGAGGCAAGCGGAAGCAAGCGGAGGCAAACAGAGGCAGGCGACATTAAGAAGCATCAGGTCGCGTAATAGGTTTTCAGGTATCGTCCATTTATTGGTAACATGGGTCTTTCACCCCGGAAGTCCACTAACTGGTAGGCTCCTCTTGTATAAACCTTCTCAATGAAAAATGGTCCCTCCCAAGTTGGCTCGAATTTGCCACCTATTCTGCGGCGAGCGAGAATAGGTCTTTTGAGCACGAGTACGAGGTCACCAGTTTTGAATGTCCTTGGGCGGACCAATTTGTCATGGGCTTGTACCATCTTTGCCTGGTAGAGCTCCAAATGTTGTTGTGCTTTCAATTGTTTTCCCTCGAGACTCTCCAGTTCTTCAAGCCTGAGTTTTGTGCTTTCTTCTGTTGTAAGTTGGTTGGCAACCACGACTCTGAGATATGGTGTCTGGATCTTTAGCGGTAGCACAGCCTCGGTCCCGTACACGAGCATATAAGGTGTACACTGAGTGGGAGTCCTGAAAGTCGTCTGGTAGGCCCACAGGGCTTCTAATAGCTTGTTATGCCAATCCTTTTTATTTTCATCCAGTGTTTTCTTCAAAATCTGTACCAGTGTCTTATTGAAAGCTTCAACCAGACCATTTGCTCTGGGATAGTAAATTGTAGAGTATCTCCAATCTATCCCATGTCTTCTGACGAAATTGTTGATTTTTGTGCTTTTGAAAGATGTACCATTATTCTTCGCGGTTCTCCAAAACGATAGACGGTTTGGCTTTTGAAAAATTGAAGGACGTGTTGTGTCGTAACCTCACGTAACGGTACTGCCTCTGCCCATTTGGAGAAGTAATCTGTAGCGGCAAGTATGAATCTGTGCCCTTTAGAAGATGGAGGGTCTATCAGACCTATTATGTCTGTGACCCAACACTCGAATGACCACGAGGCAACAGTTGGGTGTAGCACATTCGGAGGCTGGTGTAAGACCACCCCATGCACCTAGCATTGGTGACATCTTTTGGCGGTATCCATGCATTCGGACATCATTGCTGGACAATAATATCCGAGTCTTTTGATCTTCATTTTCATTTTTGGTCCCTACTGGTGAGCGCCACACAATCCGACATGTACTTCTTTGACAATATGTTGTGCATCGGCTCTGCTCAAACACCGCATCCACATTTGGTTGAACGATCTTCTGTAGAGAACATTTTTCACCAGAGTGTAAGACATGGCCCTTCTTGTGATGTGGTGTGTCTCAGACTTGTCTTCTGGCAGCTTTCCAGTATGCAAATATTCTATTAATAGCTTGTGCCAATCCTTGTTGATGTCCGCAACTATATTTATTGTTTTTTCTTTTCCAAGTTTGTGTCGAGTTTCAAAGTCGCTTCGAGACAAGACTCATCTTCCTTGCACCGTGACTTTGATGGAATCCTCCGGGAGATACGCCATTTCCTTAGCGAGTTTTCCTAAAGCGTCGGCATGAGCATTATATCCCCGAGGAATCCGGTAGAAAGTCACCTCAGGAATCTGCTCTAGGAGCTTCATCACGTACAGATGGTATTATGCTATGTTGGCACTATTTTTGGTGTGGGGTTTGCCCGTAAGAAGCTTTCGGTCATCAGAATTGAAATCCCGTTGCTCGCTTTGGAAGGACGTTTTAAAAAAAATTTAGTTTTGAAAAAGATGAAGTCAAACTGACCCGATAATTTTCATAGTTTAGATGAAAGAGCGCTTTACCTCAAATCCTGTATCTATCCCGAAGGATGAACACAAGAGTTGAGGGTGAGGCTCGATCAAATAAAATAAAGAAAGTTATGACATCCATTTGGTCTACAAAACCAATGTATTGGCCGACAAGTTCCTCTATTTAATATAAGGAATTAAATAAGGTTTATATTATATTGGGTTCGGGAAAAGCTTCCTATAAGGGCAAGCCCCTATAGTTAATTACATC
>JXCR01147708.1:412013-426833 GCA_002079205.1 Phalaenopsis hybrid cultivar
TCCATTTTTCTTTTTAACTGGTACAATATTGGCTAACCACATGGGGTACTGCTCTTCTTTAACAAAGTTGGCGTCTATCAATTTCTTTACCTCGGCAATGACTTGTTGTTTTATCTCGAGGCGCATTCTCCTGGGAGCTTGTTTTACTGGGGTTACATTCTTGTCCACCCCAAGTTTATGGACTGCAACCTCTGCGAAGCCCTGACATTTCTTCGTAGCTCCATGCGAAGCAATCTTTGAACTCTGCTAGTAATTTGACTAGTTTTGCAGACTCTTTGTCATCAAGTAGAGAACTTATAAATGTTGGTCGGGGTCGTTCTTCAGTCCTAAGGTTAATCTCTTTCAATTCATCGATAGTGGATTAATTTCTTCTTCAAATTCTGGCGGAGCATCTTCTATTGGTTGATCAGTAGAGTCATCCTCTACATCGAGAGAATCTTTTTCTGACTCACTAGTAACAACCATGCAAAATTCAGAATCATCGACTGGTCCAACTGTACCAAATCCGAGACCTTCTTTTGAATTGGGAGCTCGTCTTTTAGTATTCAACAATTTTTCAAAGAGTTGAAATTTATCTTTTGGCATTTGTTTTGGTAAATTTCTTTATTGAATTAACTTTTGAACATAAGGCGAGAAGTAACCAAAAGGCAATTCCATTAATTCAACAGAATCAACATCCAAATTTACATGTTTTTCAAGCTCCGTAGAGGTAGAAGCACGATAAAATTTGATCGGCTTTGAACCAACTCTACGGACTTCCTTGACCTCTAAACTATTGACCTTTTGAGGGAGAATCGGAGTGAGGGTCATAGTATCCACATAGTGGTTTATCCGATCATACGTTGTTTCATATTCATTCCTCTCTGTATCTTCTAGGGATATCTTGTACTGAAGTTTCTTCTGCTTTGTCATCATTATTTCATCTTCAAAACTGTCTTCATCACCAATGTTGATAGTTGGCCTAGTCCGTTCAATAATTAAATTGATCTTTCCTCATCCGCGTCCCCGGTCTCGACCTCGGGTGCGTGAACTAGAAGAACCTCCACCAACTTGTTGTAAGGGAGTGGTAGAAGGTTGTTGAAGTGGAGTTGTATGGACCTCTTTTTATGATCCTTCTGAATCTTTATCTTTGTGTGTCAAAATTTTGCGCGAGAAGACAACCTTCTTTGGAGGCGCGTAGTAGGAAGCATCTTTGTGGATACCAACTTCATGCACTGAAAATGGTTGTGGATCTCCCTTGATGCAATTTTCTTGACCGTCTTTCCGGTATTTAATGCACTGATGTAGGGATGATTCTCCCTTGATGCAATTCTCTTGACCATCTTTGCGGTATTTGATGCACTGGTGTAGGGATGATGGAACCATATTGTGCTCATGAATCCATGGTCGACCAATAGAGTGTTAAAAGAGGTATCTTCATCGATAATATGAAATTTACCGGTTGTTACAAGTTCTCCAACCTTCATAAGTAATGAAATTGATCCAAGGGCTCTTTCTCCCTTTTGGTTGAATCCTCTTAACATCATCTTATCGGGGATGAGCTCCTGAACATCAAAGTCCAAATATGCTAACGTCTGTAGACTCATCAAGTTAAGAGATGCTCCAGGATCCACTAAAATGTTGGATAACACAAATCTGTCAATGTTGACGGAGATGTAGAGCGGACGGTTGTGGTCGGTGGTACCGAGCAGCAAGTCTTCGTCTGTAAAGGTTACCCCTGACTGTTCTCTCAACGAGCAAACTTCATTTGAGGATGTGCTAACCAACTGAGCTAAGCAAATTTCGGGATCTAGCAAAGCTGTAACCAGAGATTCTCTCATCTCCTTTGACAGGATCAGAGCGTCGTAGATGCTTAATTGGGCCGGCAACTTCCTAAGATGAGCTAGCACGTTGTAGTCTACTTTGTATGATCCTTCGATTTTATTCTCGTTGTAGTCTACTTTGTAGGGTCCTCCAATTTTATCTTGATTATGTGGTTCTTCCACTGGAGTATACTTTGTATGATCTTTCGATTTTATCTTGGTTATGTGGTTCTTCCACTGGCGGAGGTGGTGGTATCTCTTCTCGAGTTATTATCTGTTTTCCTTTGTCTGCTGGAGCTGTTTTTGGTGGTAACACCTTCTCGCTTCTTAAGTTGACTTATGTGACCTCTTCTTCTTTAGATATCATTGTTGAATCTTCCGGTGTTTTTTCCTCTTCGTCGGTGAGATCTAAGTTGATGGCGAGCGGTGCACCATGACGCTCGAGAGTTGGCTCTTTGTTATCGGTGCTATCGTAAGCGATATCGTTGATGTCTTTTTTAGACTTGACAATAAGTTCATCGAACTCAAGTACGATTTGAGGATCATTTTGGGGATCGAGATCGCAACTAGCTNGCTTGTGGGTAAATATAAAGGTTTCACAGACCAAACAGAAGTCATATATTCCTTAGTTTATTTGATCGAGCCTCATCTTCAAGTCTTGTGTTTGTCCTTCGGGAGAGATACATGATTTGAGGTATAGTGCTCTTTTATTTAAACTATAAAAAATATGAAGTCCTTCTGATTTCATATTTTTCTAAAATTAATGCTCAGTGAGCACTGATGTCTCAATTAACCCTAACAATAGGGTAATTATCACTTGTGATTCAATTTAAGAATTATGTGGGTGAAGACCCTTAAAGAGCTAGTGTTGTTAGAACACAGCCAAATTTTAACCCTAATTGGGCTTGTAGTGTCTGAAAGATGTTTTAATTTTCAATGATATTTACTTTTCTAATCCTCATTTAAATGAAACTTGATTTAGCCTAAGTCATTAGTAAGCTCTTAAGATTTTGGTGAGTGTCTTAGTCATTGCAAATGAAATTGACTTATACGTGATGGTGATATTAAGACCTAGGTGAGTGTCTTAATTAGTTTTGAAAAGGTTAGCCTTTAGGTGGTCATGATTCATGATTTTAATTTTTTTTGAAAATCAAAATAGGAGTATTAAATTGATTAATTATTGACTTCAGAAAGTCATACCCCTAAGCCTTAGGTTCATTTTATTTTAATAAACTTACAAATTTTACTAATTTAGAAATCTATTAACTTATTTTTTAATTAAGAAAGTGAAGTTGGTTTCTACCAATTAACCCCTTGTGTTTAAAACATCAAATAAATTGGTTNCCTTCTTGAGTCAGTCTTTAAAGACAAAACACTTGTCTATAGTGTGCCCAAGCAACCGGTGGTATGGGCAATAATTTGATTCATTCTTCTTATCCACCCTAAGCAACCGGTGGTACGGGCAATAATTTGGTTCATTCTTCTTATCCACCTCTTCGGGTTTTCTGGTGGTATGGGCAATAATTTGGTTCATTCTTCTTATCCACCTCTTCAGGTTTCTTTGGATCAGGGATTTGAATTCTTGATTTCTTCATCAAGCTTTTGAATATTTTAGGTACAGCTTCATCTTTGAAGGAGTAAACAAGTTTCTTCATCAAGCTTTTGAATATCAAGTTTCTTTGGATCAGGTAGTTTGAATTCTGGTTTCTTCATCAAGCTTTTGAATATTTTAGGTACAGCTTCATCTTTGAAGGGTAAACAACTTTTTGCCGCTCTAATAGGGATATTCTTTTACCCGCTGTTCGAGGTGATCCTTCTTGAGACGGCCTTTGGTTGGATTGACTGCTCTGTTTCTGAGAGTATTTGTGACGAAGATTGACGATGATCTTCTGCATATATCATTATTGGCTGCTTTCCTTTGTCGATAGTTGCAACTACTCCTGATTTCTTTTCGAATACTCTGTTCACCTTTGCCTTTTCATGTGGCTCCATGTGCTTCATTTCTTCTTGCAGACTACTGGCTTTACTGAGTAACTTCTCAAAGGATTTGATGGTGAGTCCTTTAAGCATGAAAGCTACTGGTCCATGAATGCTTTTGAGTATAATCTCAATCGCTTGATTTTCCTGTAGCTGAGGTTCACATTTCATGCTAAGGTTTCTCCACCTCAAAATTTAGTCTGTCAAGGTTTCACTAGGCTTCTGCTTCTCCATCATGAGTTCTCCAATAGACACATGATGCTGCGCCCCAACAAATTTTTTCACAAATAACTGTTCCAATTCAAAATATGTTTTAACTGACCCGTTGGGCAAGTCAACGTACCAGTCGAAAGCAATCCCTGACAAGCTGCTAACAAACTGCTGACAGAGTAGAGCTTCGTTATTCCTTGTGTTGCCACAATGGGCTCGAAAATGTGCTATGTGTTGTCTGGGATTTCCTGTCCCATCGAATATCTTGAATTTTGGGGTCACAAAGCCCTTGGGGTAAGGCACGGCATCAAACTCCTTCGGGTAAGGTCTACCCTTTAAAATTGATGCACCGCCCTTAGACTGGGCTAAGGCATCCCGTACTTGTTCAACATTTGGTTTAAATCCTTTTCTGGCATGACACTTGATGGAGAATCCTTCTTCGATTGTTCTTCTTTGTATGTCAAAGTAGCCTCTCTCTCCTTTCATCTGCGATGTGTATGATTTTTGGCTGCAGTCATTTCTTCTATTCTTTTCTCCGGTAGAACAGCTTGCTCATCCCTGAGGAGGATAACCCTATGTAGCTCATCTACGGCGTTCTCTTCAGTGTGAGGTTGAGCCTCGTGCGTAGATATGGTAGCTCTAGTTTCGATCACATGGACATCCATGAAATCTTCCTCCAAGTAATCACTGTAACTTATTGTCACTATCGACGGAAACTCTGTGTTCTCGAGCTAACTCAAAACTCTCAATCCTGAGTTTCTCAACTTTTTTTTCATTTATCGATTCCTTGATGCTTTAAGATCTGGAGGACCCTGATGGAAATCCTCAACTTGTTCCTCCATCTCGCTGGCTATTGTCGCGACGATGTCAGATATTTTAGGCACTAGTTTTGCTTCCTGTCTTGCAGGCTCACTGAACTGTATCGGTGCAGTGACCTTGGGTACCCATACCCTCTTCTTCTTTGACGATGATGTCTCAGGTTAGGATGTCTTAGTAGAGACATCGGTATGTCAAGGGAAGGTATGCTCCCCATGGTGTAGACCGGCTACAGTGTCGGGTAATCGTCTTCTCTTTCTTTCCATGATTGCAGGAATAATGGGTAAACCTCTCGGACCCAGTCTTGACTTAATTGGTCGACGAACTGAGGTCCTGGTGGTCGTATGATCGGTGGTGACCATAACAGTATCGACTCGGTTTCCCAAACGGAGCCAGACGGGAACNTCTGGTAATATCTCTTTAACTTGATGAGGCTACTCCTCATCAGGAGTCTGACTTTGATGGCCCTCTGAATTCTCCTATTGCGGTTCCTCCTTTGATTTCGGGTTAGTGGTACAGTCCTTGAGCTCAACCCGATTTCAAACACGGGTGGCGGAACAGTTAATCCTTCAGCCAAATTTTTTACAATCATCACTTCCTTCCCCTTAGCAGCAGCGGGGATAACAGGTTTGCGGGTGTCGTGATGGCAGCAGCTTTAGCCTTCTTGCTGGCAGGGAAGTCTTGAAGGAAGTTCAAACTGAATTCTGCAGTGGATCTTGAACTTTCGGGGCAGCGATCTTCATTACCACGAACAGGGCTTTTCCGAGGATAACCTCGAGGTCTTCAAATCTGGCTCCGAACTTGATGGTAGGAGCGATGTTACGGGCGTTGCGGTCCGTTGGCAGGTTGCAGGAGAAGGTCAGCGTTGGGTAAGCCATCGCAGCGGGCTTTAAAACAGAAAGTTTTAGGGTTAGCTATATGGCCGAAAACCTCGTAATCCTTAGTGCAAGCACTGAAAATAGAGGTTACTCTATAGACCGGGCGGGTCTTAATTTTCAGGTAATTTTAACATTTTTATTTAAAAAGGTGCAAAATTGATTAATATTTTGAAGTGCGCGTAGCACAACACGATTTGGTTTAATTTGCGAAGCAGCAAAACAAATGTGAAAAGGAGTTGTGAGAAAGTATATGACCCAGCGCGGGACCCAATTCGTGGCAGAAAAAATTCCCAGGTGGAGTTAATCCACCAACACACCTATTGGGGGTCTGACCCCTCATAAAAATTTAAAGAATCCTTAATGGCCTTTTGAACCCCTCTGTTCAAAGATGGTTGAACAGCTAGTCCTGAAGTCCAAGGAGTTAGTTATACTTTCCTAAGGTAGAAATGGGTAAAGTATGCTAAAGGAAGAAGGGTAATTTGGTCCAAGAGGGACATGGACATATTACCGATGTGTGAAGATAATATTTCTTGATTTATATGGAGAGAAAAGCTTATCCCCAGCGGAGTCTCCAGAAGCTGTCGGCATTATTTCGGGGTTGGTTTGTGGGGTTGCCCGTAAGAAGCTGTCGGTTGCTAGAATCAAAATCTCGTCGCCCGCTTTGGAAGGATGTTGAAGTATGAAATCAAACTGACCCCAAAGTTTTCATAGTTTAAAATGAAAGAGCATTGTACCTCAAATCCTGTATCTATCCCGAAGGATAAACACAAGANAAGAAAAGCTTGTCTCCAGCGGAGTTGCCAGAAGTTGTCGGCGTTATTTCGGGGTTGGAGTTGCCCGTAAGAAGCTGTCGGTCATTGGAATCGAAATCCCATCGCCCACTTCGGAAGGACGTTGAAGTATGGAATCAAACTGACCCCATATTTTTCATAGTTTAAAATGAAAGAGCACTGNGTTAAGATCAGAGAATACCCATTTTCCTTCATGAATTAAACCTAAATGTTAATTAAGGCTAAATTTCCAAAATTTCACATTCACCCCAAAGGCTCTAACACTTCATAATTTGTCAATCTCAATTCAAATGACTTTGAAATTTTTATCCTACCACATTCATGGGTCAATGTTGGTGCTATTTTGGGTTGGAGGGGAGTTTCGCATAAGAAGCTGTCGGTCACCGGAATCGAAATCTCGTCGCCCGCTTCGCAAGGACGTTGAAGTAAGAAATCAAACTAGCCCCATATTTTTCATAGTTTAAAATGAAAGGGCACTGTACCCAAGATCCTGTATCTATCCCGAAGGATAAACACAAGACTTGAGGATGAGGCTCGATCAAATAAAGGATCCTGTATCTATCCCAAAGGATAAACACAAGACTTGAGGATGAGGCTCGATCAAATAAACTCCTATATCTATCCCGAAGGATAAACACAAGACTTGAGGATGAGGCTCGATCAAATAAACTAAGATATATGACGTCTGTTTGGTCTGCGAAACCTTTGTATTTGCCGACAAGTTCCCCTATTTAATATGGTCCGTTAGGTCTGCGAAACCTTTGTATTTGCTGACAAGTTCTCCTATTTAATATAAAGGATTAAATAGGTGAAGGATAAACACAAGAATTGAGGATGAGGCTCGATCAAATAAACTAAGGAAAGTATGACGTCAGTTTGGTCTGCAAAACCTTTGTATTTGCCGACAAGTTCCCCTATTTAATATAAATAATTAAGTTGGTCTGCGAAACCTTTGTATTTGCCGACAAGTTCCCCTATTTAATATGAAAGATTAAATAAAGCATAAACACAAGACTTGAGGATGAGGCTCGATCAAATAAACTAAGGAAAGTATGACGTCCGTTCTGAAATCTTTGTATTTGCCGACAAGTTCCCCTATTTAATATAAAGGATTAAATAGGGTTTATTGAAACCTTTGTATTTGCCGACAAGTTCCCCTATTTAATATAAAAGATTAAATAGGATTTATTGTATTTGCCGACAAATTCCCCTATTTAATATAAAGGAATAAATAGGGTTTATATTAAGCTGGGAGGATGAGGCTCGATCAAATAAACTAAGGAAAGTATGACGTCCGTTTGGTCTACGAAACCTTTGACAAGTTCCCTTATTTAATATAAAGGATTAACTAGGATTTATATTAAGCTGGGTTTGGACATGCTTCCTATCAGGGCAAGCCCCTACAGTTAATTACATCTTAAATGACCAAAGCCACCTAAGAAAACTCTCGATAAAAATCAAGAAAATTTCAATGAAATCGGACGACAGGTGTGAAAGGGGATTGGTTCAAATTTAGAATATTTTGTTGTGGAGTCGAAAGGAGGAAGAACTAGGGATGTCATGGATCCAGAGGAGAACCTCGGTGACTTCCCAAGCTATCCTAATGTTTGGCTTCAGTTTTGAGGAGAAATATTTAGGTGTTTCATCCTGCCAATTTTATTAGTTAGGGCTTACATTCGTGTGAAATGATCACACAAATAGCCTGGAAGATGTGAGGATTTAGGTCGTGACAAACGACAACCTCGGAATCCTAAGACGAGTTAGGGCTTATATTGTATAGCAGGGCTATGCAAAGGCCTAAAGATAAGGTGAGGATTTACGTTGCATAAGCAAGCAACCTCGAAGTCCTATGGCTTTGTTGTTTAAGTCTAAGGAAGGAAGATTGGTTTAGCTGGGGAAGACAGGTTTTGCTGTTGAAGATGGTCGTGCTGCCCACCATGCTAGCTCCAAGCTCCTGCCTCGACGAGTTTGAGTTATCTAGTGTGTCAAGTTATAATATCAAATCAGGTGGCCCTATGGTTGAAGTTCTTTAAATTTTATGAGGGCATATTAAAGTTGATTAGAGTGACACCGGTTAGGATCCTACGGTTCCCTTGTTCCGACATCACTATTTTCTATTGGATTCACTTAGTCTAAATGAACTTATCAAACCCAACTTAATGAGTTCCATAATTTCATTTAAACCGTGGAAAGCCTTGTTAGCAACCGTAGGTTACCTCCTCTGAGGGATTCCCGATCATCCGATAGAGACATCTTAATTTAGTTGATGTTGTGGTTTTGTGCGATGTTTGTGATTAAATTTTGAGGTGTTTTATATTTTGAATATTGTGACGGTGAATTTTATCTTGGTTGATTTTAGTTTTGGTTATGGTTAACATGCAAGTTTATGTAGGTAAACGCAAGCATGAAACATGTAAGGAAAAGGTAGGAGAAAAACGGTACTATAAACCGTAAAAGCGTACCTGGCGATTTTTCTCGTTCCACCACTTGAAACTTGAAATGCATGTTAAAGCATTTTATAAAGAGCAGGAAAGGTAAAATTTTGGTAATTTCCCTAACCCTATGTCATATCTTAGTGAGTTGTTAAAAAGTTTGAGGATGATTCCATTAAGCGAATAAAAATGTTAAGTTTAATAGGCCCCTGAGGTATCCAACAAGTTAGGAGAGGGAAGCAGGTCCATGTCTCCCTCTCATCAATTAGTGAAAAGCCGCCACTCCATTTAAACTTATAATGTTGCTTAATGGTTCGTCCTGTAAATATCCTTAATGCTCAGTGAACATTGATGTCTCAATTATCCCTACAAAAGGGGTAATTATCATTTGTCATTCAATTTAAGTATTATGTGGGAGAAGACCCTTAAATGGGCAAGTTAGTGTAATTTTAACACCTAGCCAAATTTTAATCATAATTGGGCTTAGTGATGTTTCAAGGATGTTTGAATTTGTTTATATTTATTTCTCTAATCCTCATTTAGTCAATTTTTTATTCAACCTAAGTCACCACTAAGCCCTTTAAGACTTAGGTGAGTGTCTTAATTAGAGGGTTAAGTTTTAAGTAGTCATGATTCATGATTTGAATTTTATTTGAATGTCAACATAGGGGTATTAAATTGATTAATTACTAGCTCCAAAAGCCATACCCCTAAGTCCAGGATCATTTAATTTTAATAAACTTCCAAATTTTAATAATTTAGAAATTTATTAATCTTAATTAAGAGAGTGAGACTGGTTTCTATCAATTAGCCCCTTTGTATTTCAAATATCAAATAAATTAATTAAGATTAAAGGTTACCCATTTCCCTCCTTGAATTAAGCCTAAATGTTAATTAAGACAAGATTCCCAAAATTTCACATTTGCCCCTAAGGCTTTAACACTTCATAATTTGTCAACTTAAATTCAAATGACTTTGAAATTTTTATTATACCTTGTTCATGGGTCAATTAAGACATCAGAGGAGAAAATGTGATTTTTCAAAATTTAATTTAAGTTATATAATTATTTTAAGGCAAAATTAGGATTTTTCAAAGAAAGTTCCTAACTTGACCAAGGTAAATTATAATCCCTTGAAATTTTTACTGAAGGTATACCTAGACAAGAGAAGCCTTTGGATCAAATTTCATAATTTTTTAAATTTTCTGTGATTTATTAGAATTATTTTAAATTTTGGGTTATTTAATAAAAATAAAATAATTTTAAGTAGTGAAAATTATGTTTTGTATTTTTGAAAAATCTCCTTAAGATCAAAGAACTTGAAGGAACAAATTTTATATTTTTCTGATTTTTCCTTGATTTATTGGAATTGTTTTAGTGAAAACTCATTTTTAGTCTTTTTTAAAAATATTTTTTTAAGCTTTGAAATTCAATATCTTTATTTAGAAAATCAAGAAAAAAATTCTAATGGTTCCTTGGTGGTTAGAAAACAATTTGGAACATTTCCATGAGTTTTATTATTTTTATGATTTTTATGAATTTTATGAATTTTTTTAATTATTTAAATATTTAAAATAGGCTAAAAATCAAACTTTTATCTTAAATATCATTTTATTTTTAGAAAATACCCCAAATCACAGAGAACTCAAAAAACTAAGTTTCATAATTTTTTGAGTTATATCTTGATTTTCAAAAAATCTTTTAATTGTTAAGAGTGGTATATATCTTTAAAAATCAATTTAAGTTATTAAATGGACTTGAAATATTTTAAAACTTTTATGATGAGTTCTCTAGATCATAAATCATAGTGGAGATCATAAATCAAGTCATTTAAATGTTTATATTTTTCAAAATTAATTATTTTAGTGATTTAGTATTTGATTTTAAATGACTTGACCCGTGAAATTATTTTCAAAGGTTTCTCTGGTCATAGTAGACCTTCCAAAATTTTCTTGGGATTTAATAACAAGTATGCTAATTTCCATGATTATCTTAAGAAAATGGTGTGAAATAACTTGAAAAATATGGATCTCTATATAGAAACCTCATCTTACTTTGGAAAAATCAAAGAATGTTCCTCCTTACAGAGGCTACAACATGTCAAAACTTCAAGCCAAGGTGATGTGTCACTATGCATGGAGGATCAAATGATTCCTAATAGTATTTAATTAATTAAAAATATTTTATGCATCAAATGGACTTAAAAATTATTCCACATTATTCTTCTCTATTCACTGAGCAAAAGGGTATTTTTATTTTATTTTTGTGATTTTTCTACACAAAGTTATGGATTTTCTAAGTTAGGCATTTAAATAATTTAAAAAGCCCTATTTATCTATTTAAACAGCGTGTGTTGACTAGATCCTAGGCAGCTCCGAAGGCATGCGGAAAAGCCCTATTTATCTATTTAAACAGCCCGTGCTGACTAGATCCTAGGCAGCTCTGAAGGCGTGCGTGGCTCGCTCTTTTTGGATGCCACCGTCCACGTAGCTTGCTGACTCGGCCCACTGTTTATGTCCTGAAGCCCTGTCCGACTCGATCTCCCCCGTCCATTTAATACACGCTCGATCGGACGGCTCCCCATCATCATCCCCGATAGAATGATCCCATGCCCGTCCACACTAAAACCTTAAGATCTCGGCCTAGACTCAACCAAATCACTTCGAGTTTAATCATATGGACTCGTCTAGGTGAGACGAACATATCCATACAATTAAGATGCCATGAAATCAAGCTTAAGTAAATGGAGAATCAAAATAAGCTCGAGAGGAGGAGGTGTTTTATACCTTTGCTCTGAGAAGGGAGGCTTCAATCAGAGGTGCTCGACACATTCTTTAGGAGTTTACACCTTTGCTCTGAGAAGGGATGCTTCGATCAGAGGTGCTCGGCGCATTCGTTGGGGTCCAAGGAGGCTAGGGATTGAGTCCCTGGTCTTGGTGTAAGGCCTAGGTATGAATTCGATNAGAATTATTATCTTCAAGGAATTTCAAAGAGTAGGACTCTTCAACGAAATCGGACATAGAGGTGTGAAAGGGGATTGGTTCAAATTTGGAACGGCAGGACTCTTCAACGAAATCGGACATAGAGGTGTGCAAGGGGATTGGTTCAAATTTGGAACATGGTGGGACTCTTCAACGAAATCAGATGTAGAGGTGTGAAAGGGGATTGGTTCAAATTTGGAACATTAGAGTCCAAAGGAGGAAGAACTAGGGGATGTCATAGATCTAGAGGAGAACCTTGGTGACTTCCGTAGAATCCAAAGCGAAATCAGACATAGAGGTGTGAAAGGTGATTGGTTCAAATTTGGAACATTACGTTGTAGAATCCAAAGAAATCGGACATGGAGGTGTGCAAGGGGATTGGTTCAAATTTGGAACATTTTATTGTAGAATCCAAAGGAGACTTTTCAATGAGATCGGACAAAGAGGTGTGAAAGGGGATTGGTTCAAATTTGGAACATTTTGTTGTAGAGTCCAAAGGAGGAGGAACTAGGGGATGTCATGGATCCAGAGGAGAACCTCGATGACTTCCCAAGCTATCCTAATGCTAGGGATGTCATGGATCCAGAGGAGAATCTCAGTGACTTCCCAAGCTATCCTAATGTTTGGCTTCAAGGATGTCATGGATCCAGAGGAGAACCTCGGTGACTTCTCAAGCTATCCTAATGTTTGGCTTCCGTAGAGGTGTGGAAGGGGATTGGTTCAAATTTGGAACATTTTATTGTAGAATCCAAAGGAAGAAGAACTAGGGGTGAATGGGGATTGGTTCAAATTTGGAACATTTTATTGTAGAATCCAAAGGAAGAAGAACTAGGGGATAGGATTGGTTCAAATTTGGAACATTTTATTGTAGAATCCAAAGGAAGAAGAACTAGGGGATGTGGGGATCCAGAGGCGAACCTTGGTGACTTCCCAAGCTATCCTAATGTTTGGCTTTAGTTTTGAGTTCAGAGGAGAACCCTGGTGACTTCCCAAGCTATCCTAATGTTTGGCTTCAGTTTTGAGAAGAAATAGAGGAGAACCTCGGTGACTTCCCAAGCTATCTTAATGTTTGGCTTCAACTTTGAGGAGAAGTAAGAGGAGAACCCTGGTGACTTCCCAAGCTATCATAATGTTTGGCTTCAGTTTTGAGGAGAAATATTTAGGTCTTAAGGAGAACCTCAGTGACTTCCCAAGCTATCATAATGTTTGGCTTCAGTTTTGAGGAGAAATATTCCGGTGACTTCCCCAGCTATCCTAATGTTTGGCTTCAGTTTTGAGGAGAAATATTTAGGTGTTTGGTGACTTCCCAAGCTTTAATGTTTGGCTTCAGTTTTGAGGTGAAATGTTTTAAGTGTTTCATCCTGCAAATTTTATTAGTTAGGGCTTACATTTGTGTGAAATGATCACATAAATATCATGGAAGATATGAAGATTTAGGTCGTGACAAATGACAACCTCGGAATCCTAAGACGAGTTAGGGCTTATATTGTATGATTTAGGTCATGACAAACGACAACCTCGGAATCCTAAGACGAGTTAGGGCTTATATTGTATAGAGCTATACAAAGGCCTAAAGATGATGTGAGGATTTACATTGCATAAGCAAGAAACCTCGAAGTTAGGTTGTGACAAATGACAACCTCAGAATCCTAAGACGAGTTAGGGCTTATATTGTATAGGAAGATGTGAGGATTTAGGTCATGACAAACGATAACCTCGGAATCCTAAGACGAGTTAGGGCTTATATTGTATAGCAGGGCTATTAACAAACGACAACCTCGGAATCCTAAGACGAGTTAGGGCTTATATTGTATAGCAGGGCTATGCGACAACCTTGGAGTCCTAAGACGAGTTAGGGCTTATATTGTATAGCAGGGCTATGCAAAGGCCTAAGAATCCTAAGACGAGTTAGGGCTTATATTGTATAGCAGGGCTATGCAAAGGCCTAAAGATAAAATCTCGAAATCCTAAGATGAGTTAGGGCTTATATTATATAGCAGGGCTATACAAAGGCCTAAAGATAAGTCCTAAGACGAGTTAGGGCTTATATTGTATAGTAGGGCTATGCAAAGGCCTAAAGATAAGGTGATTTACGTTGCATAAGCAAGCAACCTCGAAGTCTTATGGCTTTGTTGTTTAAGTCTAAAGAATGAGTTAGGGCTTATATTATATAACAGGGCTATACAAAGGCCTAAAGATAAGGTGAGGATTTATGAGTTAGGGCTTATATTGTATAGCAGGGCTATACAAAGGCCTAAAGATAAGGTGAGGATTTATGTGTTAGGGCTTATATTGTATAGCAGGGCTATGCAAAGGCCTAAAGATAAGGTGAGGATTTACGTTTAGGGCTTATATTGTATAGCAGGGCTATGCAAAGGCCTAAAGATAAGGTGAGGATTTACGTTTTAGGGCTTATATTGTATAGCAGGGCTATACAAAGGCCTAAAGATAAGGTGAGGATTTACGTTGCAATAAAAACAACCTCAAAGTCCTATGGCTTTGTTGCTTAAGTTTAAGGAAGGAAGATTGGTTTAGCTATCAAAGTCCTATGGCTTTGTTGTTTAAGTCTAAGGAAGAAAGATTGGGTTAGCTGGGGAAGAAGGGGCTATACGAAGGCCTAAAGATAAGGTGAGGATTTACGTTGCATAAGCAAGCAACCTCAAAGTGGTTTAAGTCTAAGGAAGGAAGATTGGTTTAGCTGAGGAAGACAGGTTTTGCTGTTGAAGACGGCTTTATTATTTAAGTCTAATGAAGGAAGATGGGTTTAGCTGGGGAAGACAGGTTTTGCTGTTGAAGATGGTCGTGCTGCCCACTATGCTAGCTCCAAGCTCCTGCCTCGACGAGTTTGAGTTATCTAGTGTGTCAAGTTATAATATCAAATCAGGTGGCCCTATGGTTGAAGTTCTTTAAATTTTATGAGGGCATATTAAAGTT
>JXCR01147708.1:432924-449760 GCA_002079205.1 Phalaenopsis hybrid cultivar
ATATATATATAAACATGTGATCGGTGTCATAGAGTAGGTAATATTTCAAAAAGAAATGATATTCCTCTAAATTTTAATTTGGGAATTGAAATTTTTGATGCATGAGGATTGAATTTTATGGGGCCATTTATACCTTCATTTAAAAATATTTATATATTGATTGCAGTGGATTATGTTTCAAAATGGATAGAAGCAATCACTTTACCTTAATGTTATTCTCAAAGTGTTTCAAATTTTTTAATTAAAATGTTTTCACCAGATATGGAATGCCGAGAGTAATCATTACCGATGGAGGAACTCATTTTAGAAATGCAAAAATTGTGAGATTTATGAAAAACTATAATATAATGCATAAAATTGCAACTACTTATCATCACCAGATTAGTGATTTGGCATAAGTATCTAATCGTGAAATTAAATAAAAGTGAGAATGCTAATAAAAGGAATTGGTCTGCTAGATTAGATACAACATTATGGGCATACAGGACGTCTTATAAGACACCTATATGAATGTCCCTGTATAGATTAATTTTTAAGAAGACTTGTTACTTATTAGTAGATATGGAGCATAAAGCTTATTGGGTTATTAAGGAATTCAACTTCAACTTGAAAGAAGATGGTGAGAAAAGATTTCTGCAATTGAATGAGCTTGAAGAAATTAGGAATGAATCTTACGATAACGCTCAAATTTATAAGGAAAGAATGAAAGAATGTCATGATTGGAAGATAATAAAAAAAGAATTTGAGCCTAGATAAGAAGTTTTATTAGACAATACAAGATTGAAATTTTTTTCTGAAAAATTGAAGTCTGTGGAAAGGGCCATTTAAAATTTTCAAAGTCTATCCTTATGAGGCTGTTAATTTTGAAGATCCCAAGACTAGAAGGATATTTAAAGTGAATGGGCACAGATTGAAACCATATTTTGATGGTCAAAGACCAGTGTTTAAAGAGACTGTAACGTTGGGTAACTTCGAATAAAGATTGGAAATTGCAGGCTGACGATATTAAACAAAGCGCTTTGTAGGAGGCATAGTTTTTGTAGTCCATTCTATTTTTATATTTTACTTATATTAATATACTTGTGCTTCTATTAATTCTGTGTATTTAAAATTTGACATTGATTAAATATTTAAAAACATCTTCATTTACCTAATTACATAAACAAATTGAGGATTTATTGAATCAAAATTGAAATGACAAAATTTTTAGAACTGGTGCATGATGCACTGGATTGGCGCATGATGCGCCATATTTTAAAGACTTGGTGCATGATGCACCAAAATCGGTGCATGAAGTGTCATGACAACGAAAATCACTTAACATGTTTCAAATGGCAATTTTTGGCAGCTTTTGGCGGGTTCTTCTCCTTAAAACTCCCAAAAACTAATTCCAAAGTCAAATTTAAGGGGGAAAACGGGGAAGAGTCACCTATTTCCAATTCTAATGGCGTCTCACTCTAAAAATTCTACTATTTTTAGAATTTTCAACTGAAGAAAGTTTGTCAGTTTCGATGCGCAGAAGTTACATGATCGTGTTCTTGTGAAGAAGAGGCTAATCAAAGAAAGGGGGTTTTTGAATTGAGGATTCAACGCACTGAATACTCAAGTAGAAGTGATTATTGCGAAGAGATGTCGGGAAGTGCTTTGTTACACTATTGCCGCTGTAATTGTTCCTGTGGTGAAAGAGTTTCATGTAAGTCTTCATAGAATTAACCATGGATTTGTTGCTGTACAAGATAGATTTGTGCAATTCACTCCTTCAAGAATTTACGAGATGTTTAACATTGAAAATGTGTCTATTTGTCACTATGTGAATATTACCCCTACGAGAGGTAATATGAATGAACTCAATCGATACCTTACAGATGAAGATACAAATTGGGAGACCAGAGATGATGGAAATGTAAGTTTTTCTTCATCATTATTAAATCCTGCTTCAAAGGTGTGACATTTCTTTGTTGCATCAAAATTACTTCCCACCATGAAAATCAGTAAGATAATTAAGGAGAGTGTTATTCTAAACTACTGTATTCAAACTAAAAAACTTGTTGATATTGGAATAATAATTGTGAAATCAGTTTTGGGTTTAATTTTTAATGGATCTAGAACTGGGTTGGGAAATCCATCCACTATTTTCCTACTATGCAATTGCAAGTTCCTTATGAGCGTTGGGAGAAAGTGCTTCATCCCTGGAAGCCGATGAATCCAAAAGTCTATTGCAACTATATTTAGATGGGAGATGGGAATGATATGAATGTGCTGATGGATCAGGCATCCCAGAATTCATCACCTATTCAGCCTTACTTTAGTTCTAATGTACTTTTGAAGAGGATTAAGTAGATATAAAAAGAGGTATAGAACCTTTTGCATGTGATTGGGAATGTTTCTGAAATGTTAGATCATCTAGATTGGAGACTAAAGGAACATTTTGAACATACTGGTCGTATTGAAGATGGCTTGGTACATATGTTCAAGAAACATGCTTGGATTTGTGACGATTCAACTGATGAATTTCTTTATCGACCCTTCTAAAACTTTTACGTATACTACCAATCGATGGGAGATATTCAGAAGGACGAGAGCGAAGAAGATGTTTGAAATTAATCTACGCAAGGAATATTTTATTTAGTACTACTTATTTGTGTTAATATGTTATGTTGGATTGCATTTACTTTTACTATTAAACTTTATTTATGTTTGTGTTTAGTATTTTGATGTTTAGATTTCAGTCTTAAGATGTTTCGTTTGCTTTGGATACTGAATTAAATATTTGTTGTCTTGAAAAATATTAGTTTTTAACAGCGCGAATTTTATATATAAAAGTGAGTTCTATTTTATTTGTGAAAGTTTGGTGTTAGACTAATGTTTAAATTATGATTATAAATGTTCATTTGAGTTAAATAGAGGAGAACTTAAAACAGTACTCCTCTATTTCTACATAAAACAAGATCTGGAAAATTATGGCGTTGGTGCAAGATACACCAAATTGGGGCATGAAGTGCCAGTTTACAGAAAGGTGACACATGATGCGCCAGATTTGGTACTAGATGCGCTAAAATCCCAAAAATGCCAGATTGCTTAAAAAACCACAAAATCACATAGTAAACTCCATTTTTGATGTCTTGGTTGTCTCTTACCTCTAAACCGTGAGCTAGGGCTTCACATTATGCGCGTGAGAGAAGGTTTTTGAGGCCAAAAATCTTAGATTTCATCTTCTCTTGGTAAAAGCTTCACCTTAATCTAGAAATTTTTTATTTTCACCATGGATTTTCCCTACATTATAAAAGATCCAAGATTTGATGTTTTTGATGAAAAAGCTTGAGGAAAACTCATGATGAAAAGTTTCTTACCAAATAATCTTACTTGGAGAGTTAGGATTTTGATTTTTTGATTTATTTGGATTTTCATAGAAATTCAAATGGATCCACAAGTGAAGAGAGGAAAGACGATAGAAGATTTTGACGCAAGGAGATTTGTTAATTTCAAAGCCCAACATTGTTATAACACTTCAATGGAATAAAAAAAGTTGATCTAAGAACAAGCATTTGCTAACACGAGTGGCAATATCGAGAGATTGATTGTCGCCAGAAATTGGGAAAGGTTTTGCTACTTCACTGCAGTAGCCATTGTACCAATGATTCAAGAGTTTTATGCCAACTTGAGTTTTACAACTGACGATCACATCCTTGTGGGAGGTAAGCAAGTTGAACTTGTTGACCTCACTTTTGGTTGAGGTTTAGTTTTTCCACTTTAGTAGCCTTAGGTCTAGCCATCCGAATTTCCTACTGACTATTCTTAGAAAACTAGAAAATGAACCTCACCATTATAAATTCTACACTCCTCTTTACTCAACTTGAAGTTCCACATATTAGTCCTAGCCTCTAGCACTTAGTAGGTGAGGTCATTATGAGGGAGCTCAAGAAGAGTTTCCTTGGGATTCCTTGACCTTAGGGTTGACCCTGGGTGTTGGTCTAGGGCAAAGGCATTCACTTGCAATCACTTACACTCACAATCACTCACTACCCTAAACCCAAAATTTCTAGGCTCTGGTCCCTTGATACTTTTGGGAGACTCTTGTAGGTGGTTCCCCTAAACCTATTAACCCTGAGCTAGGGTTTGGCTAAGACCACTACATAGAGGACCCAAAATGGGGTTTCCATTGGTCCACGGCTTATTGATGGTGGTTGGCACTCCAACACTACCAAGACACCCAACCTAGCCTTTTGCCCCAAAATTCCCCAAATTACCTAAATATCTTTAGAACCCCAAATTTGGCCAAAATTTCAAAATCTACCCAAAATACCAAACTTGGTTCAAAAATCATTTCAAACACCTTGAAAACACCCAAACTACCCAAAATCACCAAATTTTCCAAATTACCGAAAGTGCCCCCTCTTTAACCCAAAATTCCAAAAATTCCAAAAAATCCCAAAATTTCCTAAAACATCCCAAATATTCCCAATTTCATTTTTATTAACTATCGCATGGCCCAATTAGACTAATTTGACCATCTTTCACCAAAACCCCCAAATTGCCCTTTAAAAACCCATATTTTCCCCAAATTACCTCAAATGTCTATCCAATTGGTCTCAATTCACCCCAATTTCAATTATAAACTCAAATTAACCTTTGATGTGACTAATCTAGACCAAATCTAAGCTCAATTGGTCCATGATTTGAACCAAATTTTGACCTAAACCAAAAACCCAATTTTGGCCCTATGACTTGGTTCCACCAAATTGAACCCATAGTTCACTCGATTGGCCATATATTTTGTTGAAAAACCTTCATTACATCTACATAAATCAAAATTGACCTTAAATTAGCCTTTTTGAGGCCTCAATTTCATTTGATTTCAACTTGAGTCCAAGAAGCCCCAAATTGACCATGTCTCAAAATCTCACCAAATTGAGGGCCTTAACCACAAAATTTCCACTCTATCCCTTCATGAAAAATCTTCACAACATCACCATTGATCATTTGGACCATACAATTTGGACTTAGCCTAAGTCTAGCCTAACCTAGACCCATGTCTAACTC
Source organism: Phalaenopsis hybrid cultivar (assembly GCA_002079205.1). NCBI lineage: Eukaryota > Viridiplantae > Streptophyta > Magnoliopsida > Asparagales > Orchidaceae > Phalaenopsis > Phalaenopsis hybrid cultivar. The sequence goes on from JXCR01147708.1 coordinate 437,965, forward strand.
AACATGCCCAAATTGGCCAAATTTCAAAAATCTCTCAAATTGACCTACCAATTGAACTCAAAATCACTTCAACCCTTCACCAAAAATTTTCAGAACAATCATCTGCATAATGTTGGTCAATCATTTAGGTCAATTGACATGGCTAACCTAGCCCAAACCCAAGCTTTGATCACTTCAACTCACATTGAACCCATGCATTAAACATGACCGAACCACCTTAAAGCAATCAAATTAACTCCACCTCAGTCATTGGATAAACCATAAGACTGAGCCAAAGCCCATCTAACCCAAGCTAGATGAGCCATGGGATAAAATTCCCACAAATTAAGGAATCTTATTTCCAAAAATACACATGCTTAAGATACCCTTACCAAAACTAGACCCCATTGCATTAAATTGCTTTAACAGATTCCCCTGGATGCCCTGAGCACTTAGCCACCTCCCCTTGCCATGGTCGGCTGGCCTAGTTGCTGGAGAAGCTCAAAACCAAGAGCCACCCCCATGGAACTCCACCCAAATTAAACCTAGAGGCCAGCTCAACCAAATTAAATTGTAGACCTCCTCTGCCCTCCACCTAAGCAGCATAATGCACCCCCTGATTGGCCATGACAGCCACCCCTTAGCCATTTTTATTAAAAGCACCTCCCACTGACATGGGAAGAGGTGCTGAAATTTTTTTGGAGACACCTCTCCAAACTGACCACAGAGCTTCTCTAAGATCCCCTCAATGCATTCCAATTGTTTTCCCTCACCAATTTCCATAATCAGAGTTCAATTTTGAGCTCAAAATCTTGTCGGAAATCAGGACAGAGCCCAATCCACCTCCACAGTCCACCAAACTCAAATTAACTTCACTCACACCTTCACAACAGTGAAAGAAGCTTAAGCCCAATCAAATTCCCCTCTCACAAAGCCTCAACCAAAGCTCTAGACCAACACCCAAATCTGGTCATGATTGAAATCATACCTAGGCCTTACACCAAGACCAGAGACTCAATCCCTAGCCTCCTTGGATCACAACAAATGTTCCAAGACTCTCTGATTGAAGCTTCACTTCTCAGAACAAAGGTATAAAATCTCTCCCCATTCCGAGCCTCTTTTGATTCTCCATTTGCTCAAAGTTTATTTGATGGCTTCATCACCTTATGGATGTGTTTGCCTAGTCTAGATGAGTGTTTAAAAAAAAATTCATCCAATTTGGATAAGAAATGAGAGAGATCTTAAGGATATAAGATGGACGATTCTCGGGCTAGGCTATCAGGGACGATGACGGGGAGTTGTTTGATCGCTCGTGTATCGGATGGACGATCAAGATGAGGTCGGACAGCGCTTCGAAACATAAACCGCGGGCCGAGTCAGTGCTGAGGTGAACAACGACGTTAAATTACTTTCTTGCTCAGTGAATAGAGGAGAACAATGTGGAAATGATTTGGAGTCCATTTGATGCATATTTTATTTTTAGATAATTAAATACTAATTTGGATATTTTGATTTTCCGCGCATGTAGTGATATTACTATAACTTGAAATTTTAGCATGTTGGTACCTCTATCTTAGGGAACATTCCCTGATTTTTCAAAAGTTAGAGAAGTTCCCTAGACAGAGAATCATATTTTTCAAGTTTATGTGCATTATTTGTTTAAAATAATCATCAAAATTATCATGTTGCTTAAAAAAATCTAAGAAAATTCTGGAAGGTTTACGATGACCATAGAGCCTTTAAAAAAATTTCTCATGAGCTAAGTCATTCAAAATACACCTAATCTTCACAAACCCTAAATCACTCAGATAATTAATTTTGAAAAATACAAACAACTAAATACTTGATTTTAAATCTCCACTGTTATTTAGGATCGATAGAACTCACTATAAAAGTTTCAAAGCATTTTGAGTTCTTTTGGTAACTTAGGTTGATTATTAAAGATAAATAACATTTTTGGCGCTTAAATGATTTTTGAAAATCAAAATATAACTCAAAAATATATAAAAAAAACATTTTTTTTTAGTTCTCTATGATAAGGGGTGTTTTCTAAAAATAAAATGGAGTTTAAAATAATAATTTTATTTTTAACCTATTTTAAATATTTAAATAATTAAAAATCCATAAAAATCACAAAAATGATAAAATTCCTGGAAATGTTCTAAATTGTTTCCTAAGCACTTAAGAACAATTAGAATATTTTTCCTGATTTTCTAAATAATGAAACTGAATTTCAAAGCTTAAAAATAATTTTTAAAGGTTAAAATGAGTTTTCACTAAGAATAATTCCAATAAATCAAATAAAACTTAGAAANCCCTGGTTTCCGGCGGGGTTTCAAGCTCAAAATTGAGCTCCTATAATGGGAATGGGTGAGGGAAAATGGTTGGAATGCACTGAGGGGATCTTAGGGAAGCTCTGTGTGAAGTTTGGAGAGACTTCTCTAAGGAAATTTCAGCACACCTTCCATGGCCGTGGGAGGTGGGTTTTTTATAAAAAATGGCCATGGGGTGGCTCTCAGGGCATAAGTTTGGGTGCATTGTGGTGCTTAGGTGGAGGGCAGAGGAGCTCCATAGTTTGATTTGGATGAGCTGGCCTCTAGGTTTGATTTGGGTGAGATGCCATGGGGGTGGCTCTCGGTTTTGGGCTTTTCCGACCACTAGGCTGGTCGGCCGGCTAGGGGGAGGTGGCTAGGAGCTCAGGGAACCCAGAGGAATCCATCACAGCAATTTAATGCAAATGTGCTTGGATTTGGCAAAGATATCTTAAGCATCTGCATTTTTGGAAATAAGATCCCTTAATTTGGGGGACTTTTGGTCCATGGATTGATTTAGGTGGTTTAATGGTGTTTGGACATGTCACTAAGTCCAACTAATGGCTGTGGTAGAGTTAATTTGGTGGCTTTAAGGTGGTTAGGTCACATTTAGTGTATGGGTCCAAGTGGGTGCAAATGACCAAAACTTGGGTTTGGGCTATGTTAGCCATGTCAATTGGCTCAATTGATTGTTTCATTTGGTGTAGATGATCATAAGGAACCACTTTTGTGAAGGATGGAAGTGGTTTTGAGCTCAATTGAAGGGTCAATTTGAGGGAATTTTGAATTTTTTTTGGTCATGTTGGGCTAGGCTTGGGTCTAGCTTGGGTTAGCCTTGGGCTAGGTACAAATTGATTATTGTAAATGGTTGGTTGTTGAGCTAAGCTTGGGTTAGCCTAGGGCTAAGTCCAAATTGATTGTTGTAAATGGTCAATAGGGACCTCATGAAGAGTTTTCAACATGAATTGGATGCCAATTTGGAGGTTAAGGCAATCAATTGGGTGAAATTTGGGGACTTAGCCAATTTGGGGCTAAATTTGGGAATTTTGGATTTAGGCCAAAATCAAATGGATTTGAGGCTTCACCAAGGCTAATTTATGGTTGATTTTGATGTATAGGAATTTCATAAAGATTTTTCAACATTAATTGAGTCCAATTGAATAGGCTATGGGTTCAATTTGGTTAGATTAAGTCATATGGTCAAAATTGGGGTTTTGACCCAAATCAAAATTGGGCTCAAATCATGGACGAGGTCATATGGTCAAAATTGGGGTTTTGACCCAAATCAAAATTGGGCTCAAATCATGGACCAGGTCATATGGTCAAAATTGGGGTTTTGACCCAAATCAAAATTGGGCTCAAATCATGGACCAATAATATGGTCAAAATTGGGGTTTTGACCCAAATCAAAATTGGGCTCAAATCATGGACCAATTTGAGCTTGGATTGGGTCTTATGGTCAATATTGGGGTTTTGACCCAAATCAAAATTGGGCTCCAATCATGGGTCAATTGAGCTTGGATTTGGTTTAGTTGGTCATAAAAAAAGTTAATTTGAGTTTGGGATTGTAATTGGGGTCAATTGAGATCAAATTGATGGACATTTGAGTTGATATGACTGGAGTTTGTTATTGGAATTGGGGTCAATTGAGATCAAATTGGTGGACATTTGAGATGAATTTGGGGAAATTTGGGTCTTTAAAGGGCAATTTAGGGATTTTGGCTAAAGGTGGTCAAATTGGCCAAATTGGGTCATGGGGTAGTTGAGAAAAATAAAATTAGGAATATTAGGGATTTATTGAGATTTTTTGGGAATTTTTGGAATTTTTGGAATTTTGGGTCAAAGATGGGTATTTTGGTAATTAGGGGGTGTTTTAGGGGTAAAAGGCCAAGATGGGTATTTTGGTAGAGTTGAGGTACCAATCATAACCAATAAGCTATGGACCAAGTGAAACCCCATTTTGGGTCCTCTACATAGTGGTCTTAGCTAGACCATAGCCCTAAGGCTAATAGGTTTAGGGGACCATCTACATGAGTATCCCAAAAGAACAAGGGATCTAGGCTAGAAATTTCAGTTTAGGGTTGTGAGTGATTGTGAGTGTAGAGAATGCCTTAGCTCCATATCAACACCCAGGGTTAACCTTAAGGTCCAACAATCCTAAGGGTGACTCATCTTGAGTTTCCCCCATAGTGACCCCATCTACTGAGTACTTAGAGGTTAGGACCAATATGTGAAACTTCAAGTTGAGAAGAGAATGGTAGAATTTCTAATGGTGAGGGGGTTCCATGACTAGTTTTCTAGGAATAGTCAACAGGAAAAGTCCTATGGCTAGACCCTAAGCTACTAAAGAGGAAGAACTAAACCTCAACCAAAAATGAGGTCAACAATAATGTGCTTTATAGCATCTCTAGTAAGGGTAACGAATACTATTGTTTCTATTTGACACAACACAATTTGAATACTTCCACAACAGAATTCCTATACTTGTTACTTATTAATGATAATAAAAAAGATATTTTATTTATATTGCTTTCATCTTACACATATTTAGTTAAATTTAGTTAGTTGTTTACTTTACTTTCAATTATCAAAAATTACAAAAAAATTGAACTTTAATTCCTATAATAACATATATTGTTTGAGTAAGAATATTTTGCAAAGTAGACTTTGTTTTCAAATTTCTTCTGATTTAGTTGCATATTGTATTTTTTCCATGTGAGTTCGATATTTGAGGCTTAATAAGTAAGTCCTATATTACTTGATAACGATACATATACTTGCATAGTATCTCATATTTAAATATAATAATTATCCAAATGGTATCAAATAATCAACTTGAGGGAGCACCAACTGAAGATCCAAATTTACATTTTGCCAATTTTCTAGTATTGTGTGATACATTTAAATATGATGGTGTATCAGATGATGCTATATGACTTAGAATTTTTCCTTTCTCACTGAGGGATAAAGTAAGATATGGTTACATTTGTTAGAACCTGAGTCTATCAGAACTTGGGTGATTTAGTGCAGAAATTTCTTGCTAAATATTTTTCACCATAAAAAACTACAAAGTTTAGAAATGATATTACATCTTGCTGTCAATTTGAAGGGGAATCTACAATTTAGAAATGATATGAATCATGGGAATGATTCAAAGAAATACTGAGAAAGTGTCCACACCATGCTATATCAGATTGGTTAATAATTCAAACTTTTTACAATGGATTAGTTGGATCTCTTAAATCTATTATCGATACCACTGTTGGTTGTTCATTGATGTCAAAACTATTTCATGATGCATGTGTTTTAATTGAAGAGATGGCAACTAATAGTTTTCAATGGCCTTCTAAGAGGGATAGCCAATATTCATAAATCTGATGCTTTTATAATGGTAACAAATCAAGTTGCTACAATTTCATAATTTTTCAAGTGATATTTTAATTTATATAATTAAGTTAAACCAAAATAATCATCCGAGCTTGAAAATTAGGGTAACAAGCATAGAGATGCTCTCTGACATTAGAAAAATCAGAGAACTTCTCGTATATCATGAGGAGCAAACCCTCAAAGTTTCAAGTCATGGTGGATACTATTTGAGCATAATAAATCAAAATATCATGGAGACCATTGAGTTAATTAGAAATCAAAAATTTAACGAACAATGTTTTTTAGTCCACATTATTCTCCTCTGTTCACTGATTAAGAGGGCATTTTTATTTAATTTTTATATTTTTTTATATGCAAAGTTATGGAATTTTAAAGTTATGAAATTAATTTAATTCATAAAATCCTTAATTTTCTACTTATTCATGCGGCGTTGCGTCAACCTACGCGTCTCGGAAGCCTCAACACGACGTCTTCTGATTTGGCGTGGCCATTTGACTCAGTGCTAACTCGGCCTATTGTTCCGCTCCATCCGCTCGCCCGACGCCTTCGCAACCATTAGATTGATACACGCATGAATGGATGGCATCCATTCATCATCCCCGATTAACTAAACCCGTAAGCCGTCAAACTTTAAACCTTAAGATCTCTTTTGATACTCATCCAAATCAAATGGGGTTTGTTCCTACACCTTCATCTACTCAAGATGAACACATCCATATGGTTACAATGCTATGAAATATAGTATATACACATAGAGAATCAAATTAAGCACAATTTGAGGAGAGAGTTCAATACCTTTATTAAGAGGTGAGGGCTCAATCAGATGGTTGGAGAAGCTTCAGAGGAGTCCAAAGAACCTTCAGATGAGCTTATGTGCTGTGGTGAAATGTCTAGGTATGATTTTGATCAAAGTGGTTTTCAGGTGTTTGTCTAGGGCTATGTTAGAGGCTCTCTGTGATGGGGGTTTTGTGGGGGATCAACTCCACTCATTCTGGGGATGGCGTGTTGACAATGACTTTATATATGCTTAAAAATACAAGAATTTGACACCACTACTAAAAGATTTAAACTCTCGGCAATGACGCCAAAAACTTGATGCAACTTTTAATATGCAAGAATTTATGAAACCAGATTTATATATTTATAATGATTTTGTAAAGTCACAATTTTAAACGCAAGTATATGTATCGCTCAAGTAATACAGCGCTCTAGTGGTGTCCCGTTTATTAATCCCACAGGGAAGCGAGGTAAGAGGTCCTTAGTCAAACTCTAATCTACTACAATTAGTCCTTAGTTTGGAATGTCAATTAAAATGATGTTTTATCTAGCAACTACTCCCAAATGCAAGTGTTAAATGTAAAGATAGTAACTATAACTAAATGTAAATATTAATTCTAAAGATAACCCTTTTTGGATGAAGAGAATTTTGAGATATTACTACTATTCTTATGTAATGAATTGTAGATAAGTAAAGAAATGAGATGCATTAAATATTGTATGTGTATTCTTATGTAATAAATCCAATAACGTAAAGGAATGAGATGCATTAAATATTGTATGTGCCAAATAGGAGCAATCCTATTCTTTACCCTTTGGTCCAGACATATAAAACATTGAATAATCCTAAGCTTGTTTACTGAATACGTGGCTAGGCTGGGAGGATACCGGCTCTCACTTCGGAGCTCCCACGTTCCCCTCGCCTGAGGGCTCGTAGCTAGGCTGGGAGGATACCGGCTCTCACTTCGGAGCTCCCACGTTCCCCTTGCCTGAGGGCTGACTAGGCTGGGAGGATACCGGCTCTCACTTCGGAGCTCCCATGTTCCCCTCGCCTGAGGGCTATTAGGCTGGGAGGATACCGGCTCTCACTTCGGAGCTCCCACGTTCCCCTCGCCTGAGGGCTAAAAGCTGGGAGGATACCGGCTCTCACTTCGGAGCTCCCACGTTCCCCTCACCTGAGGGCTAACATGTCTGCTTCAGTACTCAAACAATAGGACCGAATTGGAGATTTTAGTCTGTCACCCTAAAATCTCCAATTCTACGCCCATCAAAGTATATTTCCCTATTTATTTGCATTCAACTCCCATGAACTTAACCATCCATGGAATCTGAATGTGGTTCTACTTTNATTTGCATTCAACTCCCATGAACTTAACCATCCATGGAATCTAAATGTGGTTCTACTTTCTTGAGAATTACACAGCCTTCTCGGGTCTTAATGCAATTACAATAAATTTCAACACTACAACAGACCTTTATTGTAATGTAAATGTAGTGCAAGTAAAAACCATCACATTTATAGTTAAATCCGCTTCTAACATGCATCCCAAAATCCTAAACATGAATTTTACTCATTACAAAAGAAAAGTAAAATGAACACAACGACAAAATTTTCTCATACCATTATTTTCAAACAAGAAGAGAGAGTAAGAGAAGCCCATCACAAAGCACGAAGAAAACACAACGGAAACTTACTAGATAAGTGTTTACAAAACCATAAGATAATGAAGAACACAATACTTAGCTTTCTCCCTTGAAAGTGAAGAACAAAATACTTAGCTTTTTCCCTTGAAAGAAAGAAGAAAATCTCTCCCACAAAGACTCTCGCCGATCCATGCAATGCTAGAACATCTCCTTATCAAAAGATAATGAAGAACACAATACTTAGTTTTTTCCCCTTTAAAAGAAAGACGAATATCTCTCGCACAAAGTCTCCCGCCGATCTATGCAATGCTAGAACATCTTATTACAAATTCTCTCAAAATTTCCTCTATAATCTCTCCAAAAGGGTAGAAATCTACATTTCTACTCCTATTCTAATAACCCTAAACTTTCTCCACACATTTCCTAATTCCTCTCACAAAAAAACCCTCTTTTTTAACCTAAATTTGTTCTTTTAAAGTGTAGGGACGAAGTTTGAAGAGTTGCCACAAGAATCCTTTCAAAAAGCGTCCAAATACGTTGAATTTCGGCCCATAACCGCCAAAAGTCGATCCATAGTTGTCCCGGGCGCCGTCAGCGAGCTCGAGGGCGCTATCGGCGAGCTTTTCTGTCACTTTTTGGTCTTCTCGGGTAAATCTCGTCGTCGGTGCAATTTTGGGCGCTGTCGGCGAGTAGACTACTCAGCTCCACCTTTTTGCTCCGTTTGGCTCCGTTTTAGCTCTGTTGCGCCCCATTTCAGTTGCGTTGTGTTCCTAACAAATAGCCCTACAAAATAAGCATGAAAACAACCTTCCTTTAAAGTGTAATATCATTGAAAAATATGCAAGAAGTGTAAAAGAGATTAAGCATCGAAGGACTTATCGAAAGGTGACAGGGCAAAATTTCATTTCTTGCTCGTTTTTGCTCCAAATTACACCGTTTTTGTTTCTTTTTCTCTGAAAGTCCATTTCTTGTACCTGAAACCAAAAACATGCAAAATACCTTCCTTTAAAGAGCAATATCATCAAAATCAGTGTAAAATAGGTATGAAAATCTCAATAAATTTTCCTTTGGTCAAAATCCCCCAAACTTAACTATTACTGTCCTCAAGTAATTTAGTACTACATAAAAGTTATGATCTATTGTAGTAAAGTTTTAATTCAGAATTACTATAAGTTTGATTTAAGTAAATACCATAGTGAGATTTTCAGAAAAAATTCAAGTAATTAAAATAACTCTGTAGGTACAAGATTATCTAGTCATCAAGTTTAAGAGTTTTAGTTTTCTATTCATTTCAAGAATGACTATATGTTGTAATATCAAGTCAGTTAGAATATTCAAATGATAAGAAATTCATGAGAACACTACTATTAAAAGATTTTAATCCATAAATATAAGTTCAGGAATGTATTTAGGTTTTCCCTTTAGGTAGGTCCAGTAAAGCCAATTTTTGATTATGCATCTCCTCAAGCTTCTCCTCACTTTTATATTTTTTTTTATTTCTTTTCTTTTCTCTTTTTCATTTTGATTGCTTTCTATCATATATATTTTTCTTTTCTTTTCAGGGATTGTTGTCAATCATTTCTTTTCTCTTTTTCAAGTGAGAATTATTATATTTGGATAGTCTTTAATGGTTTTGAACATCACCTTTCTTTCCCTAAATTTGAAAATCAAAGCATTCCTTTACCTTATAAATATTTCATAGCTTTTACATCATTGAGCCCCAATATTTTCTTCTCAAATGAATTTTTAAGATTCTTAATACTTCAAAATATAATTTCCTTTACTTTAAATAGTTAACTATAGTCTTATTCTCTTATACTAAATACTTAATCTACAAAATTAATTTTCATTACAAAAATATTTTTTTAAATCTACCATAATATTTAAATATCTACAAAATATAGTTCTCTGAATTAAATTCACTACATAAAATTATATTAATAATTTTTGAAAATATTTAAATTGAGAACATCTAATAGTTAATCTTTTTCTTCCCTCCCCCAAACTTGCATTTTTAAATATTTTACAATTTAATTCCATAAAATGTAGCAGAAAGGAAAAGTAATTGAATCTACTAGCTATTGCAACATCCTATCAAATTTATATACATGCAAAATCAGGATGGAATGACAACAGGAGTAAGTAAATTAAGCGTAAAACATGCTTGCAATAATATTAAACTAAAAGGAAGTATATTCAATTTAAAATTTCATTCTTCTTCCTACCCCCAAACTTGATTTTTATCATGTATAAGTATTAGTTCAGAAAATATAAATAGGAAGAAAAATAGTTTAGAAATTCTATCTACCACAAATTTCTATCAAAAATATCTACAATTATTTATTAGGATAAAAATATGTAGTAGAAAGCAAATCTAAACTAAACATGCAGAATGAAATTAACTAAACAAAGTTCTAACTAGCATAACATGTATCAACATTGAAATATAAAAATGTTCTTCAATTCTTATAAATTGTAACACAAACACAAACACAAGCACACAAACAATATAAATGAGGTCAATTCCTGCATCTCATAGCATCTCACTAACTTACTTCCAATTTCTAACGGAATCCCTACACAAATATATTAGGTATTTATAAATGATTTTATAGATTCTAATCCCAAATATATTGGGTGCTTACAAATTTTGGATCAGATTCTCTTTAGATAATTCAGATTCTAGATCAATATCTTCTATTTTAATCATCTGTTTGAAATTATCTTCAAATTCTTCCCCTCATTACTGAGTAAATGGTGGAGGTGGTCTTTCTATATCTATCTTAGTTGAGGAAATAAGTTTTTTTGATTCCATAAGAATTTCTTCCATTGGTCTTTCAATATCCTTATCCTCTTTTCTCAACTTAAAGCTCTTTTGAAACAAATTCTCAAATTCTCTTCTAAATATCAGTTCAATAAATTTAAATTGCTCATAATTCATTTTCTTAGGATTTATCTCAGAGTCACTAGGTAAAATCTCTGGGGGTAACTGTTAATTGCATTAATAATCTGCCCTAGCATCAGAATCTCATTCATTTTGTTTGTATACCACGAAGTATGTCATTCAGTGACTTTGAATAACTCTTTCATAGGAGATCTTTTACTGATTTCATCATTCTTCAGGGTCATCTTGTGATTGAGTCGAATATTAAGATATAGAGACTAGTGGTGTATATGAATTCACCAAATAGGTAGGCTTTAAAATTGTATGAGGTAAATTCATTTTAAGGTCATGAGATTTTTCAACAGATGGAATTAAAAGTTTACTATTTTTGGTAACGTCCATCATTTCACACCTCTCCTGAACATACATACAGTCTTCTTTAAACAACATTTTAGACTCATCATGAAAGCCCATTTCGATCTCATCTGTTAACTTACTCTCAAAACTTTTCTGGAAATAGTTTTTACTTAGATAATTAATTTCATCCATCCGAAAACAATCATCATCATTTCTCTCAGCTGGATATTTCATAGCCTTTAAAACATCAAAAGTGGTTTCATGGTCATTAATATTCATAGTTAACTTTCCTTTTTGCACATCTATCATAGCTTGTCCAGTAATAAGAAAAGGTCTACCCAAAATAATGGAATATTCTTTATCTTGCTCCATAGCTAATACAATAAAGTCCATAGGAAAGATAAATTTATCCACTTTAACAAGCACATCTTCTATAATCCCTTTTGGATAAATGAT
>JXCR01147708.1:449914-461600 GCA_002079205.1 Phalaenopsis hybrid cultivar
CCTAACCTTTTAAATATATATAGAGGCATCACATTAATGCTCGATCCTAAATCACATAAAGATTTTCCACATAATCTTTTTCCAATTACACAAGGAATTGTAAAGCTACAATTATCTTTAAGTTTCCGAGGAAAATTTTTTTGAAGTATAGCGCTGCACTCCTCACTTAGTGCAACTGTCTCGTAATCCCCAAATTTCTTTTTCTTGTTTAATATCTCCTTCATAAATTTTGCATAACTTGGCATTTCTTTCAAAGCTTCAGCGAAAGGAATATTTATCGTTAACTTCTTAAGTAAGTACGTCCATGAACTTTGAAAATTTTTTATCCAACTCATGTTGTCTAAGTCCTTGAGGAAATGGAGGAGGAGGTCTTTCCAAACTAATTTTAGTTGGAGATATTAATTTTTCTAGATCCTTAGAAATATGTTCTTCAGGTCTTTTAGTTTCCTTTGTTTCTCTCACAACATCTTTCTCTTTTCTAACCACATCCTCTATCTTTCTTCCACTTTTTACTTGGACAGCTTATACTTGTTTATTAGTGTTCTCTTTAGGGTTGATCTTCACTTTTTAATTGGACAGCTTCTACTTGTTCATTAGTGTTCTATTTAGGGTTGATCTCAATGTTGCTAGGAAGTGTTCATTGGGGTCTATTGCTAAGTGAATTAGCAATTTGTCCCAGTTGATTCTCTATGTTTCTAATCACAATATTTTGAATTTGCAACTGATTTTCCATTTGCAATACCACTTCCTCCATAGGCATCTTCTTATTCTCAAATTGTTGATCATTGTTAGAGTCCGGTGGATATGAAGGTCTATAGTTTGTGTCCCCCTGATTATTCCAACTTCCATTAGGATTTGCATGATTATTTTCTCATTTTTGGTTTCCACCCTCAGTAGTATAATTCCAGTTAAAATTAGGATGGTTCTCCCAACCTTGGTTGTAAAAGTTAGAATATGGGTTGTTTATGGTATTTAAAGTCTCATATGATAAGTTAGAATCAATCATATGCCCTAATGAACTTTCCTCACTTATTGGAGTGAGTTGAGACTGGTTCATTCCAAATTGGTCAAACTTCCTTGATATTGCGGCAACTTGAGATGCAAGAATTGTAATCACATCTGAATCATGAACATTGGCTACTTTTTTAGGATTTACCCTTGTAGAGGGCCATTGAAATTCGTTTGCAGCCATATTTTCAATTAACGCATACGCTTCATCAAATGGTTTTGACATTAATGATCCACCAGCAGCAGCATCAATTATAAACCTAAGGGATTCTACTAACCCATTATAAAAAGTTTGAATGATTAACCAATCAGGCAGAGCATGATGTGGACACTTTCTTAGGAGTTCCTTAAATCTTTCCCAGGCTTCGTATATTGATTCCCCTTCATACTGACAAAATGAGATAATATCATTTCTAAGTTTAGTAGTCCTTGAAGGTGGAGAATACTTAGTTAGGAGTTTTTGAGTTAACTCCTCCCAATTTTTAATAGAGTCATGTGCTAATGAGTATAACCACATTTTAGCCTTATCCCTTAGTGAGAAAGGAAAAAACCTTAGTCTGACAGCATCGTCTGACATACTGTTATAACAAAATATAGCACAAAGTTCTATAAAATTTGATAAGTGCAAAGAGGGATCCTCCAAAGGAGTTCCCCCAAACTGATTGTTCTGCACCAGTTGGATAATCTCAAGATTTATTTCAAACGAGTCAGCTTCTACGACAGGGTTTTGTATACTTGAGTGAATTTCATTTGTCGTAGGATTTATGTAATCCCTCAATGAAGTATGATGATTTTCCAAGTTATTATCTTGAAAGTTTTTCATTTCCATTTCTAGTTTTTCGAGTCCACTTTGTATTTTTATTTTTTTCTTTTTTTCAAACTCGGGATCATAAGGCACAAGTCCTATAGATCCTTTGTTTCACATACGCAACACAACAAATAATACATTAACAATTAAATAAATAACAGATTAAATATATTCAACACAATAAAACATTTTCACGAACACCTTATTTTTCATAAAAACAATTTTTTTTTTCACAACACTTTTTCATATAAATACACTTTTCACACAAACACTTTTTATGACACTACAGTTTTCCAAGTCTAAGCCTAATTACTTCAACTAAAATTCTCCTAAAGTTCTTACCGAAGCTTCCCCGGCAACGACGCCAAAAACTTGACAACGACTTTATATATGCTTAAAAATACAAAAATTTGACACCACTACTAGAAGATTTAAACCCCCGGCAATGACGCCAAAAACTTGATGCAACTTTTAATATGCAAAAATTTATGAACTCAAATTTATATATTTATAATGATTTTGTAAAGTCACAATTTTAAACGCAAGTATACATATCGCTCAAGTAATACAGTGCTCTAGTGGAGTCTCGTTTATCGATCCCACAGGGAAGCGAGGTAAGAGGTCCTTAGTCAAATCTCCTAGTATACTACTTAGTCCTAGTTTCGAATGTTGATTAAAATGATGTTTTATCTAGCAACTACTCCTAAATGCATGTAAAGATAGTAACTATAACTAAATGCAAATATTAATTCTAAAGATAACCCTTTTTGGATGAATTGGTTTGGAGAATTTTGAGATATTAAAAACTACTATTCTCATGTAATGAATCAGATAACGTAAAGGAATGAGATGCATTAAATATTGTATGTGCCAAATAGGAGCAATCCTATTATTTACCCTTTGGACCAGGCATAAAGAACATTGACTAATCCTATGCTTATTTACTGAATCCGTGGCTAGGCTGGGAGGATACCGGCTATCACTTCGGAGCTCCCACATTCCCCTCGCTTGAAGGCTAACATCTCCGCTTCAGTACTCAAACAATAGGACCGAATTGGAGATTTTAGTCTGTCACCCTAAAATCTCAAATTCTACGCCCATCAAAGTATATTTCCCTATTTATTTGCATTCAACTCCCATGAACTTAACAATTCATGGAACTTAATGTGGTTCTACTTTTTGAGAATTACACATCCCTCTCATGTCTTAATGCAATTACAATGAATTCAACACTACAACAGGCCTTTATTGTAATGTAAATAAAGTGCAATTAAAAACCATCACATTTATAATTAAATCTACTTCTAACATGCATCACAATAACTTAAACATGAATTCTACTCATTACAAAAGAAAAGTAAAATGAAAACAACGACATAATTTTCTCATACCATTATTTCCAAACAAGAAGAGAGACTATGAGAAGCTCATCACAAAGCACGAAGAAAACACAACGGAAACTTCATTTTACCAAAGCAAATCCACTAGATAAGTGTTTAGAAAAATCAAAAGATAATGATGAAGACAATACTTAGCTTTTTCTCTTTGAAAGAAAGACAAATATCTCTCCTACAAAGTCTCCCGCCGATCCATGCAATGCTAGAACATCTTCTTACAATCTCTCTCAAAATCTCCTCTCCAATCTCTCCAAAAGGGTAGAAATCTACATTTTTACTCCTATTTTAAAAAACCTAAACTTTCTCCATACTTTTCCTAATTCCTCTCACAAAAAACCCTTTTTTTCTAACCTAAATGCGTTCTTTTAAAGTGTAGGGATGAAGTTTGAAGAGTTGCCACAAGAATCCTTTCAAAAAACGTCCAAATACATTAAATTTTGGCCCATAACCGTGAAAAGTCGGTCCATAGTCGTCCCGGGCGCCGTCGGCGGGCTCGAGGACGCTGTCGGCGAGCTTTTCTGTCATTTTTTGGTCTTCTAGGGTAAATCTTTCCGTTGGAGCCATTTTGTGCGCCGTCAGCGAGCAGACTGCGCAACTCCACCGTTTCGCTCAGTTTAGCTCCGTTTTAGCTCTATTTCACCCCATTTCAGTTGCGTTGTGTTCCTAACAGATAGCCCTACAAAATAAGTATGAAAACAACCTTCCTTTAAAGTGTAATCTCATCCAACAATATGCAAGAAGTGTAAAATATATTAAGCATCGAAAGACTTATCAAAAGGTGACAGGACAAAATTTTATTTCTTGCTCGTTTTTGCTCCAAATTGCACCGTTTTTGTTTCTTTTTCTCCAAAAGTCTATTTCTTGTACCTAAATCCAAAAACATGCAAAATAACCTCCTTTAAAGAGTAATATCATCAAAATCAGTGTAAAATAGGTATGAAAATCTCAACATATTTTCCTTTGGTCACGTGTGCACAATTAATTTGAGTTTGGTGGACTGTGGAAGTGTGGAGAAATGTGGTCGGAATTGGCCTAGATTTTGAACTCAAAATTGAGCTCTCATAGAGGAATCTAGAGGGGGAAAATGATGGGCTTTGAGCTTAGGAGTTCTTGGTGGGGTTCTGGAAGCTATTGGACAGAGTTTCCCTAAGGAAATTGACTAGCTCTCTTTTGGCTAGAGAGAAAGTGGGTTTAAATAGAAGGGGAGAGGGTGGCTGACTGGGCTCCAATTCAGGTATAATTAACTGCTTATGTGGAGGGTTGAAGTGTACCAAAAGCCAATTGGAGTTGGCTAGCTTGGATGGGTGAAATTGGGTTTGGATTTGGGGAAGGTGGCACAACTAGGATAGCTAGTTAGGGTAGAGGAGGTGTTCAAGGGGTCAGGTGAGCCAGTGAGCAGTCTTAATGGTAATCAATTGGATTGCTGATGGGTTTTGGCAAAGATATCTTTAGCTTAGTCATTTTAGGAGGAATTCCCTTAACTTAAGAGACCTTAAGTCCATGGCTCATATAGAGTGGGCTAGGTGGGTCTAGTCTGGTCACTAGAGTCCAAATGGTGGTTGTGGTGGCTTTGGTTTGATCAATTTGGTTTGGTTTAGTGAACTTTGGTGCATGGGTTCTATTTTGGGCATTTTGGCTTGAAGTTGGGTTTAAGTTAAGCTATTCATGACATTGAGGTCAATTAATTGGTCAAAATGGTGTAGATGGTTGTCACAAGGAGTTTAGAAAAGGTTTGGAGTGATTTTGAATTGATTTGGAAGTTCAATTTGAATGATTTTGGCTTATGGTCAATTTTGGGTATGTTGGGTTATACTTGGGTTTGAGTTGGGCTAGAGTTTGGCCATGGCCCAATTGATGGTTCAAATTGATGTGGGTGATTGTCATGAAGAGTTTTGAATATCGATTGGATGGAAATTTTAGGGTCTTGGAGTTCGATTTGGTGGAATTTGGGGACATGGCTAATTTGGGGCAAAATTTTAGGTTTTCGTCCAAGTTGATTTTGAGTGAAATTGTTGATCTAGCCAAAGGACTTTTTTGTTGACTATTCCTAGATGACTAGCAATGGTACCCTCACCAATAGAAATTCTTAACTCTTCTTTTCTCATCTTGAACTTCCACATGTTGATTCTAACCTCTAGCACTTAGTAGGTGGAGCCAATATGAGGGAGCTCAAGAGGGGTTCCCAATAGGATTGTCTGACCTTAGAGTTGACCCTGGGTGATGTGGCTTGGTCTAGTACACACATACTTGCTCTTCACACTTCCACTTGTAATCTGGAACCCTAACTTACACACGTCTAGTTTGGTTCCATTCCCTCTTTGGAGACCTATGTGGGTGGTCCCCCTAACCATTAGTCTCTGGCTAGGATGGATAAGACCAGCATATGGAGAATCAAATTAAGCTCAACCTCGCCCAATTTAATGATCAACATTTGTATCAATCTTCAACCTCACCCAATCTTGGTCTTTTAACCCTAAACTTTCCTGAAATTACGAAATTGCACCCTAAAAATTCAAGGTTGACCCAAAGCCCTCAATTTTATTCAAAAATAATTTCAAACCATTCCATACCAACCAAATTACTCAAAATACTACAAAAATTTTATATTTACCAAAATACCCCAAAATTTATCAAAATTACCAAAATGTCCCTCGTGGCCCAAAAATTCTCAAATCCTCCAAAATCATTTCAAACACCACCAAAATCAATTCTTAACCATCCATTGGGTATAATTTAACCAAATTGACCCACTTTGACAAAAATCCCCAAATTGCCTCTGAGGGCCTAAAGTCCCCAAATCACCTTCAATATCCACCAAATTGACCCCAATTTTTACTTAATTCGCTCCTAACCTACCCAATTTCAAAGTTCAAATTCAACTTTAACCTAAATTTAAGCCCAACCTCAAGTCTAAATTCCAAGCTCAAACTCATTGCTTCAAATTGACCCAAAGTTCAAAAATCTCCAAATTGAGCTTCATGATCAATCAAATGCCCCAATTTCAAATTCACATCAAATTCTAGCATGTCTAAATCCAATTTCAATCAATTTCAATTCAACTTGATTAGCCCATGACTAATTTCAAAATCAAAATCAAGCTCACAATGCATGTTAAAAGCACATACCCATATACTTTCCTAAATTCTCTTATTTAAAAGCCTAAAATTAGCGCACATGACAAAAATTCAATCCTTCATCATCTCATAACAACCATACCATGCATGAAAATGAGACTTTACCCAAAATGAGCATGTTGACATTTTCTTTTAAAATTCATAAAATTCCAAAAATCCATTTGCATGAAACACCCCCATGGCCTCATACACGGCATGGCATGCCCCATGGAGCTTTCCATGGGCACTATAAAATAAAATTTGCCAAATTTGGAAAAGAGAGGTGACCACTCTCTCCTCCTCCTTCATTTGGACTTTCCCTCTTCATGAATCATTTAAACTCTTGCCCCATGCCCAAGTCAGCCAATTGACCTCATCCAAACCTTCCTTGGGGCTACTCCAAGTACCCTAGCCACCAGGGAACCAAACCCAACACTTGGTCCAAGGGGTTAGACCCAACCTAGCCCAATTTACTCAAACCTCAATTCCCCCTTGGATATTAAACATGGAGCTCACCTCAGACAAAATTAAATTGACTCCACAGTGCCCCTGACTCCCCTGAGCTCAGAAGCAACCTGACCCAGGTCAGCCAACACCTTAGCCTCCAAAAAACAACATGGTCGAGAGGTCCCCAAAGCTTAAAACCCAAAATTAAACCCCTCAGAGTTGGCTAAGCCCCATTGGCCACTTGGACATTTATTCCCTCCATTTAAGAAACTCCCCTGCCACCTTGGCATGCCTTGATGGTAGCCATGGCCTCCTTTATAAAGAGGGCACCCTCCACGGCTAAGGGGAGAAGAGTGTAGAAACCTAACGAAACTCTGTCAAAATTCTCCCAGACCTCCTAACAACCTTGAAAAGCTCAGCCCAACCATTTTTCAGCCTCTCATCCCTACTGTAAAACCCTAATTTCACCACTGAAATTCAGAGGTTTTCACGGCCATCACACCATAAATTGAGGTGCTCTTAAACTTCATCAGAGCCAAAGAGGACTTCCCCAACCAAAGCCCCATCATTTTGAGGACTCTAGCCTAGCCCTAGACCAAGCCCAAATAACCCTTTGATCGAATTCATACTTGGACCTAATCTCAGCTCAAATTGACACTTGGAGGAGGTTCGCCAGCTCACAATGAAGCTTAGGAACAAATCCAATTGAGGCTACACCACTTGAACTATGGTATGGACCATTTTCCCCCAAACTGAGCTTGATTTGGTCAATTATGAAACAAACTTGTATTTCATACTTGATTAATCGTATATATAGGTTCATATTGAGCAGATGAAGCTTTAGAAACAAGCCCCACGTAATTTGGTTGAGAATCGAGGGAGAAATTATGTTTATAAAACAAGCGGTTCTCAGTTTAAGGTCATTGGGGACGATGACCAAGAGCCGTCTGATCGCACGTGTATCAAACGGACATATCAGATCACATCAGATAAAAAAATTGAGTGATAAAGGCGGGACACATAGAGGCTGAGGTGGAAAGTGCAACGAATCAGGGAGCGCCACATGGGGCTTCAACGCGTACACCGATGGAGTGGCGGTTGACTGGATTAAGTAGAAAAATATGATTTGATGACTTATTTAATACACAAAACTTAGAAAATCCATATTTTTGTATAGAAAATTCATAAAAATAAAAGAAAATTATCCTTTTGCTCAGCGAACAGAGGAGAACAATGTGGAATAAAAATTAAAATTATTTGACTTATATTTTATTTTAATTAATTAAAAACTAAAAAACTTAATTAAATTATATTTCATTAAATATTAATCTCCATGATTTGAGATTTTGAGAGTTTAAACTTCCTGTCCTTAGGTGTCTTCTCTGATTTTTCCAATGTCAGAGAACACCTTTAAGTATGGAAGCCCTAATTTTCAAAATAAATTACCTTTGCTTAATTAAAAAATGTATTAAATTTAAAATATAAATTAGAAAAAAATATAAAACTTATTTTGGTAGGTTCACTGTGACCAGAGAATCCTAGGAAAAATATAAATTTGATTTAAATAAGTGGACATATTATTTTATGTAATTAAATTCTAAATATGAAAGAAAAACATGAAAAGTAAAAGAAAATTATAAAAATCACAAAATTCATCCCACACTAAAAAAAATAGTCATGTTAACTCTTTGTAAAAATTTGAAATCATTTTGATTTAATTTACCCACTAAACTTGATTTTCTAAGCTAAATTTGATTTTTGCAATAAAATAATTATATAAATTAAATTAAAGGTCAAAAAATTATAAGAAATAGTTTTCTGAGTTTTTTGTGATCAGAGGCATCCAACAAAAATAAAATTGAATTTAAAATAAATATTTGATTTTTAAGGTATATTTTAAATTTTAAATAATTAAAAAATGATAAAAATCACTAAAATTTAAAAGTGCCTCAAAATGTCACAATTGATTTCCTGATCACTTGGGAGCAATTTAAATACTTTTCCTTATTTTTTGAATAAAGTTATAATTTTTGAAGGCTTGAAAATGAATTTTTCTTAATTTGACACCAAAATAATTACAATAAATAAAATATAAATCGCAAAAATATGAAATTTATTTCTTTGGGTTCCTTGGAATCAGAGAAATTTAATAAAAATGTAAAAGTTAATTTTTGACTTAAATAATATTTTATATTAATTAATACTCAAAATCATTAAATAATTGTAATAATTAAAATATAACTCAAAAAATTATAAAAATTGGTCCTAGAGGTCCTCTAACTTAGGTGAAGCTTCAATAATTTTCTTAAGGACATATAGTTTTTTTTTATTGATTAAATGAATTAACTTTGAAAATCCTTATTGTTTGAATAAATTAATTATTAAAAATTAAATAAAAATAAAAAAAATTACATTTTCTCTTCTGAAATTTTATTTGACCCATGAGTGGGGTACTATAAAAATTTCAAAGTCATTTGGGTTCTATTTAATAAGTTATGAAGTAGGGAACTCTAAGGGCAAAATGGTAATTTTGAATTTTTATGCCTTAATTAAATTTTAGGATTCATTAAAGGGTAAATGGGTAATTTTGATCATAATGAACTCTTTTGGATTATTTAAAATCAAGGGATTAAATGGTAGATACTAATTCTTCACTTTCCTACAATAAAGGTATAATTATAATTTCCCCACTTATTATAATTCAGAGGTTAATTCAATTAAATGATTCTAAGGTAAGGGGTTAGATTTTGGAAAATGATGAATCACTAATTTAAAACCCTAGTTAATTTTTGAGTAATATAATCATTGATAAGGTTTAAAAATGCTCTATAATTTAACATCCCTAAAAGTCTTGAACTCATCCACACATAAGTCTTAAGAGCTTAGTAGTGAACTAGGTTTAATTTGAATTTGCTTAATGAGATTTAGGAAAAAAACATAATTAATTATGAACATTTTGCAAACACTACAAGCCGAGCCTTAATTGCAAGTATAAAATTCTTAATAACCTAATCTTGCCCTCAAGGGCAACCATTTATATGACTTTTAAATGAAACATTAAATGCTAATTAAGTACCCCTCTCATGAGATAATTGAAACATCATGTTCACTAAGTATAGGGTAGTTTAATCAGTCAAACCCTAAACTTAACTTTGGATGATTACTTGAATAATATAATAAGTTCAAATGAACTTGGAACATTTCAAAGGATTCTAAATGTTGTTCGGGGTCAAGCTCCGAACACCCATATGATGTTTTGGATATTTTGAAGGACAAATGAACTTAATATATTTTTTGTTCCAAAAAATCACCCATTAAAACTTCTAGGGGACCATCAGGTTGCGACATATAATTTAGTAGGGGTAGCTTGAACCTTCTTCCCTGTTTTCCTTTCCTACAATTTTATTTAAATTTCTACAAAATTATTTATATACTGCAAGGCTAATCTTTTAGCGAGAGTGCAAGAAGAGGACATGTATGCATTTATTTTTTTGTACTGCAATTTTTGTTACCTTACAACATACTCTCCTATTTGCACGTGTTTACTTTACTCTGTAATTCTTGAAACAAATCTGCATGTGACATTAAAACAAAAAAAGATCAAACCTTTTCAAAATAAAGAAACATTTTTAAAGCCAAAACAAAAACAATAATTCCAAAATCAACCAACCCTTTTCAAAATTAAACAATATTTTCAAAACCAAAACAAAAACAACAATTTCATAACACGTCCTTTTGAATTTACGGGAATCCCTCAGATGAGGTAACCCACGGTTGCTAACGAGATCACCCCGGTTTAAATGAGCTTAAAAACTCATTTAAGCTAAGTAAATTCAAAAGAAAATAGTGGTACCAAAACGAGGGAACTGTAGGATCATAACTGATATCACTCTAATTAACTTTAACCCCCTCCTCCCATGATTGAACTGAAACTTGTCATTTAAACCTTTAAACCTTAGAATTTAGGATTGCTACATCGATGAGGAACTTGGACCTAAAGTCGTGGGTAGCACGACGAGCATGTGCAGAAGAACAACTTTGAGAGAGCAAACAGATCTACAACATTACGAGGATCTACAATAACAATCTCTTCCTTATAATTAAACAACAAGCCATAAGACTTCGAGGTAGTCCACCTAGTGTGACATAAATCCTCAACTTTATCTTTAGGCTTTTGCAGAATTGTGTTGTGTAATTTAAGCCTTAACTCGCCTTAGGTTCTAATGTTGTCACTTATTGTGACATAAAACCTCCTATCTTCCAAGCTATTTTTATGATTGTGCCATGCAAATGTAAGCTCTAAATAATAAAAATTAGAAGGATGAAACATTAAATAATATCATCTCACCAAAATTGAAGCTAAACTATAGGATAACTTGGGAAGTCATTGAGGTTTTTCCACAGGATCTATGGCATCCCCTAATTTTTCTTCCTTTGGATTCCAAAATAAACTATTCCAAATTTGATCTTCTCCCATTTGACACGCCTTTGTCCGACCTTGAGAATCCTAACCTTTTGAAATTCTTGAAGGCATGATTTTATTATTTAAATTGAGAGTTTTCTTATGTGACTTCAGTAATTTAAGATGTAATTAACTATAAGGCTTGCCTTTATAGAACCCAACTTAATATAAACCCTACCTAATCTTCTATATTAGATAGAAGAACTTGTCGGCTTGTATAAAAAATGGTTCGCAGACCAAACAGATGTCATAAATTGTTTAGTTTATTTAATCGAGTCTCACTGTTAAGTGATATGTCTATTCCTCGGGGTAAGTATGTCACTTGTAGTGTTTTGCTTGTTTATTTAAACTATTATCTATATGGGATCGGTTCGGTCTCGCATTTTCAAATTTTAAAATATTATTTTTTCAAAATTAAAACATTAATTTTCAAATATATATATATATATAT
>JXCR01147708.1:461842-481893 GCA_002079205.1 Phalaenopsis hybrid cultivar
TATATATATATATATATATATATTAAATTAAATTTAAATTACTTCCAAGATGTAAATGACACATTCCCCACTGAAAACATATACTTGTGTAATTATTAGATTTGACAGCTTAAAGATTTAAAAATACAAACTATTTATACTGAAGTGATTTTTATTGTAATTGATCTGCATATTTATTAATTGTGATGTCGTGGGTGTGTTGTAATATTGAAAGATATTTACAATGCATACACAAAAATCGGCCATCAATACGCCTACCTTAGCAACATTTTCTGCACACACTTAGGTTATTGTGTTACGACATCTGAATTTTGATGCTTGCTAGAAGAGGGTAGGGTGTTATTAGATTTTTCATATATCTTGGCTATTATTCTTTGATTTTCACTATAGATAGTTTACTGTGTTTACGATATGTGCACTAGCATATTAAAGCAATCTTCTTGTAGGAAGCCATATCTAATAGGGAAGAGTTGTAACTAATCTATTTTCTACTAGTGCTATCTAGATCTCCTTTTGTTGGGAATGATTCAATACATTGAATGTAGATAATTTTATGCTAACCTTATTTCATTGTAGGCTAAGTCTTTGGAGTTTATTATATATTTTTATTTACAGTCCTTAGAATTATGTCTATATCAGAACTAAGATACGAGCCTGAGTTTCAAAGCGCTTGATAAATAAAACTACACGATGAGGATCAGGAGCTGTGGCCTATGTCCCATGTTTTAAGTTTGAGTTGATATTGATGCATAACATAAGGACCAGACATGTATATGTGGAGTTTGACCGCCCTTTTTTAATGTTTTTATGATTTGTTGCCAACCCAGCCACACTTGACCTTTTTATTATTTATTCATTGGGTGTGTTTATTTTCATGTTGAGTGTTGTCATTCTCAGTTTCTTAGCTTATGGTTTGTCTGGAAGCTTATTGAATTTAATGTTTAGGATCTTTTGGGTTAAGGAAAAAATTTTTCTACAAAAATCCTTAAAGATTAAGATTAATATAAATTTAAGATTAAAATATCATCACTTTTAAAACATGTATTTATTTTTCTGCATGGCTTTTAGGTTGATTTTAAAATGGGTTTGCATGTATGACTATCACCCAAGTTGTACATAATAGGGCCTCCACACTAGGACTAGATCAAATAATTGCTGCAATTTGCATGTCCCAAAGAGGAGCCCTCGTACTACTTTAACCCATCTAGTTAAGCATTGTCTTTTTATCTAGGTGCTTGTCCAAATTACCTTGGGTGATAGAGGCTCCTCAATCTAGACGAGTTAGAAGTTCTTTGTGACGTAGTTTTAGTTTTGTAGCTGAACTTCTCTTTTTTCTTCATTATGTAGACATCATTTCCTCTTTCTTGGCAAGTGTAAGTCTCACTTATTTGAATTTTACATAATTTAGGACATAAGGCTATAGATTTCTCTTTCCTTTTGAGTCATTATTTTCTTTGTAGAGTCAGAAGTTGTTTTTGTCAATTGAATATTAATCATTTGAACCATCCAAAAGAAATTGAGACATGAAGAAAATTATGGACCTCAACTAAACCTACAGTGGTGGTTTAGATGATGTCAACCTATGAGTCTGACATAAGTTTTGGAATGACACACATTGATTGTTCTTGTTCATTGTGCTTGTTCAATAGGTATGCCCTCATTTTAGTTTAGTGCTTTGTTGTGCCTTTTGCTTGGAAATTCGACATGTTCACATAAGGACTAAATCTTCAACCCAATCCAAATAATAATTTAAACTTTAGCTTTCAAAAAATAAATGAAACTCATAACTAAAACAAAACTGCATAAATTATTGCATTCACAACCTTAGCAAATAACATGCATATAAAACCACCTTAATTTAATAAGTAAATACTACTTAGTAGAAACCACTTTTCGGTTTAAGAATATGAATGAGAACATGATCATATGCATATGCATAATCATCTTAGTTTTATTGCTTGTACTTCAGGCACTCATTCATTGTACAAAGATAATGCTTCTGTGAGAACCATTCACCTCATAGAAGTGAGTTCTGCTCTTTGCATCTCATTTGACCTAATGAATTGATCTCTTAAACATTCAACATCAAGGACATGTATAACCTAACACACGACCTACTTCAATTCACTCGACACTAAAAGTCAACAAAAAAGAATAAATATTAAGTGTGGCGAGCTTTTAAAATATTTAAATTTTAAATTGCAAAAATATATTCACATCAGTCTTAAAACATTTTTCATACCAAACATACTTAGTCAGCTTGATTTATGATCCAGTCATAAGACCAAGATATATGACATACTACTCCTAATAAAATGCCAACCTACTCTATCTTGAATCATTGAGAACAACCATGCATGATTTTAAATGTAATTTGGCACTTTAGATAACAGCCCTTTCCATACAGGATTGTAAGGCCATTCCATTCTATTTTTTTGTGTTTTCTCTTCTTTTAGATTAGGGTTCCAAAGTTTCATTTATTATAGTGAACTTCACTTTAGTTGTAAGATTTTGAGGTTATTCATCTAGTTACGACATAAATCTTCACCCTCTAGGTTTTTTCATGGTCAATATTGTGCGATTTAAGTCCAAACTTTTTAATAAAATGCCTGGAAGAACCATCGTGTAAATCTCTTTCAAAAATCATTAAAACCAAGCAATAGGGTAGTTGAGATGTCACTGAGTTTCTCAGTATCTTTGACATCTCCTACATCTCTTTCTTTGAGTTCAGATAATAATTGTTCTACTTTTGAGCTTTTCCTGTTTGGAATTCCTAATAATCAATTGTGGAAACTTGATCTTAGAATATTTCTTGAAGAAAAAACCACAACCTTAATTGAGAGTTTTTTTAAGTGACTTTGTTTGCTTAAGATGTAATTAACTATAGAGACTTGCCCTTATATGAAGTTTAAATATCCTATATTAATGTAAAATCCAGTTGTCAGACTAGATAAGGGAAAAATTTTGTTAGTTCTAATCGCAGACCAATGTAAATATCCAAAATTTCTTAATTTAAATAATCTAACCCATCATAAAATGATATTTTTCTCAAGATACTTTTGATGATGTGCTTAATTTTTTAAATAATTTAATTTTTGGGTATTCAAAGCTCCATGTCAATGAAAAAAAATTGACGAGGAATAATTCTATCAGTCAGGCCTTAATAAACCATGAATGTAATATGTCTATCAACCCTCGATCTCTGGATGAGGAGCTCCTGTTGGTAATGCGAGATTAGAATATTAAGCAGATGGTGAATTATAACAACCTAATAGGTAGCTCGTTTCTCGACGAGGGGTGTTGTGAGATGACTATATGGCTATTGCATTTTCAATTCTTGGTCCGTGAGGAGCCTCGCGGTGTCTATGGGATGATTGATGATATTGAGGAACTGGATTCTTCCCTCGGGTCGCATTGTGAGCTGACTATCATAAAGTAGGTTTATGCATTCAATTAGCTTTCCTGTAGTGGTTAGCTTGGATGCTTATTTGTTTTGCTTTAGTCCGATTGATTTGGATTTAGATTGTTCAATCGTTCTTTTTTTCTCTCTCTTTACTCGGATGACGACTACGTTCGATCGGATAATTGGGCCTCCTGATTTCAGCCGATGAACCTTCATATATCGTACTTCCATCCTTCTTGATCTTCCATCCTTCTTAATCATTAGATACTTTGGATCAGCTCTTATGCATTTTAGATGTATAAAAAAATTGGTTGGTATGTATGTAAATGTTTTTCCATTGATTTTCTTGCAAATCAAACGAATAACATTTGTTTATATTTGAATTGTTTGATTTAAATCTTTTGTCGCGATAGCCCACTTATTTTACCCTTTTAGTTCCGTTCATTCCATGGCCGGCTAGAAGGTGGGCCCAAATGGACAATCCTCGTCAAAACCTCAGCTGCACTTGATGGCCGCGGCTCCATTGATTCTGCTCGTCACTCGAACCACCGCTTCTCTTCGCCTCTATTGCCCACTTCGCTTTCTTAGGATCTCATTCGGACTCTCAGCAAAGGTTTTTGTGCCTTCGCGGCGATGGCGTCTGGAGCATCGACCACCAGCGGTGAAGTCGAGAGGATGACCGCACCTTATGGCTCCTGGAAATCGCCAATAACGGCCGATGTCGTCTCCGGTGCAGATAGGAAGCTGGGAGGCATTTGGGTTGCTGGCGATGGCCGCCTTGTTTGGGTTGAGACGCGGCCGGAAGAGGGAGGGTATGCATTGCTACTGTCGGCGTTTTGTTTCTTCATCTTCTCTCAAAATTAAGTTTCTGTTTACAAACCCTGGGTTATGATCAGTCACGCGTCTTCTGGTGTCCAGTGATTATTGAATGTATTGCTTGATTACAAATGTTTTTTTTCGCAATTCTGGGTTGTCCGTGGATTTTCTTATTTAATTAATCTTGTTTTATTTTTGGAAATGAGGATATTATTAATAAATCTAACCCTATTCAATACAATGATATGATTTCTCAGCAGAGCTAAAGTTTGTTGCACTTCCTGGAAGTTTTTGCCAGGAGAAACATTATTCTGCATGAGCTTAAATTTTGTACATACAGAGCACCCGAAATATTGATATTTACATATCAAGCACACAGGAGATTTTTTGAACTACTGAACGATGCATTTACGCCTGCCAAGGTCAAACCATTGAGAATTTGATACAATTGAAAAATATGGGTTAGGGTTTTATGATGAATTTTGATATTTGAGTGAGAATTTGAAAAATGGATGAAGAAGGGTGCTTGATTAGTAAATAGCAATGTTTCGGGTGTTCTGTATGTAATTGTCCAAATTTTTTTATCTATTTCCAACTCTATATACGGTAATTATAGCTTTCTTTTTAGAAGCTCTGGAATTTGTTCCTGTGAAAGATGAGTTAGTTAATCTTTCACTCAACATTTGCTTTCCTGTATAATTTTTTTGTGCAGCTTTTTCACAGCCTTGATAATTGTTCCTTAACCTTGTGGATTCTAAGAGGACGCAATCCATGTGTTCAGCTAGTCTATAGATGTTGTTTAAGATTTTTTTCTGTTTTACCACGAGCTTTTTTTTCTAGAAGTTTTTGTGGGTGCTCTGATTTAAACGTGGGTTTTGTCCCTTTTGGAGCTGAAGTTGGTTGCATTTTATTCTCTTTATATTTGGATTATGATCTACTTTTTGTATATTAATGTTACTTTATTATTTATTTATACTGCAAAATATAGCTGTATCTAATAATCTTATGGTTAACTCCTGCAATTTCTTGCCTTATATTCTTATTCTTTCAATAATATTTTTTCTTAAGCCCCCCATATTTTGTAGTATTTTGTCTACTTAACTCGAGTATTTAATGTTTAAGGCGCACAGTTCTTGTAAAGGAATCAGAAAACTTAGGAGTTAAGCCTATTGATATCATCCCTTCAGACTTTGCAGCAAGAACTTCGGCCCAAGAGTATGGTGGGGGAGCTTTTTCTGTCTTTGAGAATTTGGTGATATTCTCTAACTATAAAGACCAGCGGTTATACAAGCAAAATATTGGAGGTAAATTTTGAATTCCATACTTCTCATTTTTAAGCCATAAAGATCGATGATTTAATATTATTACCTATTTATTGGCTCCAAAAATTTTGATGCCCCGGACTCTTTGTTATTTATGTGTTCATAGTTTCGAGGGTCAAATTTTTAGAAGACATATTGATTTGCAGATGGAAACCACTGAAGGATTTTGTCCTGATTTTTCGAGGACTTTTTAATCTGTGGTTCGAGCTTTCCCATAGGCATAGGTCCCTATAGTTAATTACCCCTCATGATGACAGGAGAGCACTTTCGATTAAGGCTAGTCATTTAGAGTTTAATATTTAACATATACTAACATCAGTACATTTGAAATTGTAAAATTTATCATTTGTTGCTTAAAGTAGATGGTAAGAGAAATGATGACGAACCCGATCAAGTTCCTATGATTTCGTCGTCCTGGGTTGTCGTGGTCCATACTCTACTTGGTTAGAGGAGGTAGTAGACCTAACCTAGTTGAAAGATCATTGTCAACAACCATGGGTTGCATCGTCCAAGAAGATCTTATAGATCTATGATGAATGTTTGTCCAAGAAGACAAATTTAAGTTGACGTTAGTTAACAGAAGACTTTGTGCCAATCAGATGTACCCTTATGGTTCACTACTCAAGGTCAAAAAACTGTTGAAAAATATACGGGCTACAGTTTTGACTGTAATATAATTGTCATTTGGCGGCAACCATTCTGTCAGAGGTCTGTGGTCGTAACTACTACTTTGTGAAGCTTTTGAGCTGAATCACGTAGATAGAAGACTCCGACCACTTTCTTATTGGAGTACAATTATTTTGAGTGTATAATGATACACTCGATATGACATTACCTCTTGTTTGAGCTAAAATCAATCAAAATTTTGTTAATGTTGACAAACTGTTGCAGATGGTAGATGAAATTTGCTTTAAATTTTAAAGCTATTAATTTTAACCATAGTTTTTGATTTAGAAAAATTAATTAGAATGTTTTTTTGAAATTAACCCATCTTGTTGAGAATTTTTTAGTCAATATGCTATTATTGGGGATTTAGATATTTTAATATATTTGTGTTTAAAATCCATTTGAAATTTATTATCTATGATGCACAGACACGGATACGACACGACACGATACAGAAACACAACATTTATAAAAAAACAGGACACAACACATCATATATATGATTTTATATTTAATTAATTACTAATATGAATTATATATTTTTCCTTTATTCTTTATTAAAAATGTCACAATACAAATAATGAAAGAATAATATTGAACTTCATAAATTTAATTTATATTATAAAATCTTATGCTTATGAAAATTAATTTTTACAATTAGATATAGTATGCTTCAAAAGAATTCATCCAACTTAAAAAAATTCTATGATTGAAAAGACTTGGCTTCGATGAATGTTGGATGCACGTTTGATGCTCGATTTTGACAAATGTTAGAGGGAGCTTCAACATGACAAGATATGAAATGGTTCCGACTATGAGATATAATTAAGACCACATGTATATTTATGATTTTTATTTTTCATGTCTCATTTTCTTAAAATCGTGTTAAACTCGCATTTGATGTGATGTTATAGTTTGTCACAGACGTGTTCAGGCTTGACAAAAATTCAGACATATATTTTATAGTTTTGAAGAACTGTCGGAGAAGTGTCAGGGCTTGTTGGAGAAGTGTCAGTGTTCGATACGTGTTTGACACGGGTACGCCACATTTTTAGGAGTGTCTTGATATCCTTAGAATGTTAGTATCGTCGTCTCTTGTCCTTGTAAGTAGGAGAATCTAACCAGGTGATTTGATTTACAAATTTTTATGTTTGTGATTTGGAGATTGCCGTGACTTATTAGTCTCGTAAACTTCAGTCTCTAAAGGAGGAGGATCGGACTAGGTAAGTGAGACTTACAACTCTGCCATATAGACAAGATGACCCGATTGATTGACTTTAAAAATATGAACTATTTGAGTGTAAGTTTTGTCTTAACCCGCGCCGCATTATTAAGCTATTTGTTAAAGCATTTGATATTTTAGCTAGAGCCCATGCAGGCATGATTTTATATGTTTGTATAATTTCAAGAATTTTATCAGCTTTAAACAACTTGGATGAACTTTTAAATATGAATTTGAGAGTTTGTTTTAAAAGGGTATATTAAAAAATCTGAAATCGTGTATAGTTGAGATCAAATATTCTTGAAATCTAATTGCTAGTTTGGTATGACTTTATATGTTTGACTCATTTATGTAAAAGTCCTGAAACTTGCATAACTTGAGAATATCAAAACATTCACTCGTACAAGTTTTAAAATACTCTCACAATTCTCCAAGTGTGTTTTTTAATTTATTAAATATTTGTGAAATTTGTACACCTTGAAATCATTCAAATTTTGAGATATTCATAAAAATTATTATGATTTTGCATTTGCATAACTTCATTTGGAGCTTTAAAAGGATCACCTTTTGTTGGCTAACAAATTCTATTGCGAATCTAGTGAAGAGATTTTCAATTTTTGAAATCCCTAGATTTGAATTATTTTTGAACCCTAGGAGCCTAAATTTGAAAGCCCAAAATTCTAAATATTTTTAAGAACCTAAGAGTCCAAATTTTCAAGTTCGAATTTTAAACTATTTTTAAGCCTAAAGAGCCTAAATTTTCAAAGTACTAAATTTTAAATATTTTCAAAACCTTAAGAGCCTAAAATTTAAAAGCCCATATCCCATATATTTTTGAAACATAGGAGTCTAAATTTTAAAAGCACAAATTTTATATTATTTTAAAATTCAAATAATTCACATTTTATATTATTTTATAAGTTCAAAATTTTCATGATTTTAACTTATTTACAACTCCAAATCACTCGAAAATATGACAGTCTCCTAGTGTCAACCCCTATTAGGGGGCACCTTGAGAATCTCAGCCTTCCTAACTGTCTTAAAAGACTTGTTAGTAAGTGTTGTAAGATACTACGACTGAAGAGCAAAAACAGAGTATTTAAGCCATTGCCTTAAAAGACTACAAATTTTCAATGTTTCTGCAAAAAAGGGCCAATCACAAGCAATATTTCTCAGAGCAGTACTTTACTTTTCCCGAACGGTACTTAATTCTCAAGTATGGGCAATTGCGTTTCCTAAGATGAGTATTTTAAATTATCTAGTTTTTTAAAAAATTTCCACAGTGTTTGTAATTTTTCGAACAATAATTCCCAAGGACGGGTACTCAGCCCTATCAATTCGATATTTTAAAAATCTACCTCCCACACCCATTTATACCATTTCGAATGATTTCAACAACAATGATTGGGGGTAATCAACGAGACAACAAATAATAAAAATAAAAATACAAACGCAGATATTTTTCTTCCTTTTTTTTATACAGTACACAATAATAACAATATTAAATATTGAACAATAAAATGGGAAAAATGGGCTTGGGCAGGGTTTTGAGTTTAGTTGTTAGGATGCGTGGGATCATGGAGGTGTGCTGTTCATATTTAGGATCATGTGAGGTTGGAAACGAAGAGCAGAGTGTGGCTCGGGTGCGGGTTAGGGCAAAAAGGACCAGACCGCGCGTGAGGAAGGAAGAGACTATATATATGCTAATGAATGAACGTGTGCATTAAGCTTGTTAAGCCTCCTGATGCTTTAATTGACCCAATTTTGACTTTGCTTGACCAGCCAGCGATCACCCATGCTTTAGCACCCATTGTTCTCCAAGTAATAGATTTTGAGCAATGTGCTTTAATCCATCTACGGAAGATCACTTGCCTTGTCATCAGTCCTTGTCATTCATATTTCGGTGTTGTAAATTTGTCTGACTAAACTTTGTGATATTGCAGTTCACGAAAAATTCATAGCAATTCACCAGAAGAAAAAAACGGGACGACCCCTTAACAAAAATATTAATCATATTTGGTCTGTAATGCAAACAACTAAATAACAGTGCTGGGTCCTTCTGGGAGAATTCGCATGATGCATTTTCCTGTCCCTCCTTGCAAAACTGGAAACTTTCTTCCTACAGATAATATTTACCTGATTTTTATTTCTGGTCCTCTAGTATAACATTTGTTTGACGGTTTATTTTTCATGTTCTATACATACTGACCATATAACCCTTAATTTCAAATAACAACAGGTGGCAGTCCTGTGCCACTTACGCCTGACTATGGTGGAACTGTAGTTCGTTTCGCTGATGGTATCTATGATCCTAACTCAAAAGTATATCTTACGGTGATGGAAGGTTGGTAAATATGCAAATATGACTATTTACATCTGCTTTCTGAGTGTTGTCTCCATGTTATCTTAAGAAGTTCAATCAATTCTTCTATTATGGCTTTTCAGATCTTCGACAAAGCAGTTTAAATCCAACCACAAAAATTGTTGCTGTTAATATTGATGATGAAACTATTCAAGGTAAGGATCCCTTGGCAGCTTTTTTATATCTGTATCTCTTCAAAGAATGATGTTTTTTCATACAAAGTTGTGAAATCTTGTTCAAACCCCCTCATATGTTTAAATATTCAGTAATCATCTCGTTCCATAGTAATTATGATTTAAATAAAAATTTCTTTAACTATTTAGTATGGTTCTATGTACAGCTGTCAAATGTTTCACTTGGTTTTAAGTAGTTCTTACCGACAATTTTCTTTCATTTATGTTGGTTTGAAGATCCAAAAGAAATAGTCTCGGGCAATGACTTCTATGCCTTTCCACGTATTGATAAAACGGGGAAGAAGATGGCTTGGTTGGAATGGAGTCACCCAAATATGCCTTGGGATAAAGCACAACTATGGGTGGGGTACTTTTCCAGAGATGGGTGAGTGTGTTTGCATTTAATTGTGCTTATTGCTATGATGTTTCTATGTTATGAATGATCTCTCACATGCATTTGTTTGATGTTAAGCTATTTTTTGTTGGGCATGAGATATTATTTTTCCAGTTGGTCATGAGATGCTGATACTTGGATAGGAGATGCACCCCATTCATGTGGAAGGTGTAATCTATTTTGATAATATTGAATCCGGATTCGTTCGTGAATCACACCCCAAGGAATAGAGCTTAAGAAAAGGGGGTAGAGAGAGAGATAGAATAGTGCATAATAAGGAATACTAAATTGTATCAATCGTGTTGAACTTTTCTGACCTTTTAGGCTAAAGTTGTGTATTCTTTGTATATGAAATGACCTCCCTATTTACATTGGATAAAGTATAATATAATGATGTTATATTTTTGCCTCGGCTTTGAGGGGGTTGTACAGAGTATTCTTGGTATTTTATAGGTATGAGCCTATCGCACGACTGCTTTTGGCTTGGTCAGATGAGCTTGTTTGGCTTCAACTTGATAAGACCGGTCTGGTCGGCTAGGCTGGGTCGGCATTGCCGGTTGGCTCAGCTTGATTGACTTCTGGTTGGTAGCACTGATTCGATTGGCTAGAATTTGTCGATCGGTTGATTAAGTTTGACAGTCGATCCTCGATTCCTTGTGGAGCTCCTGTTGGCAAAGCGACGTTAGACTATCGAGTGGAAGTTGAATGAAAATGAATGAATTTCAAGTAAATTTTAAACACAAAACATTTAAATGTCCAAAATTCCTGATGTTGACCGTGTTGACCGAAGATTTCAACTGGATGGGTCAATTTTGAATTAAGATTTTCTAACCAAAATTTTATAGCAAATAATTTAAATCATTAAAGGTAAAAGTAATCAGTTAAAAGACTTAAAGCAAGATCATTTCACTCTCTGCAATAGCTTGTTTAGAGTGACAAATTTGATTGACTTCAAATCACAAAAGAGCTAATGTCAGATCGAATGTACCATTTTATTCACACTTAAAGTAATTTAACGCTAGTAATGACGTGACTCAAGTCCTCTATCCGCATATTTTGGCTCAAACACTACAAAATAGTGGTTACGACCAGAATGCTTTGATCGGGTGGTTCTACTCAAATGACACCATTATATTACTGTTACTGTCGCAGCCCGTATGCTCCTTAATGACATTCTGTCCTGAGTTGTGAACCATAAGAATACATCTAATTGACACAAAACCTTATGTTAGGTGAATCGACTTAGATTTGTTCCGTCAGTCAAATATTTACCCCAGATTTGTTAGGGTTTCGTGGACGACACAAACCATGGTTGCTGACAAGAATCCTCAGTCAGGTCGGGTCGATTACCCCCTCTGAATAAATAGATCAAGAAATATGATTACTTGGGACGACAAAAATTATGGGATCTTGATGGTCATCATTTCCCCCATAATTCTCTTTAAGCTCCATGCGATAAATTTTACACCTTATACCGTATGTATGAAGCTACTATATGTTAAATATTCAGTTCTAAATGACTAGCTTTAATTGAAAGTGTTCTCCCATTATCAGGAGAGGTAGATAACTATAGGGGCTTGCGCCTATGGGAAACCTCAAACCCCAGATAAAAAAGTCCTCGCAAAATAAGAATGAAATTTCTGGGCAGTGGCTTCTCTTCAATCCAATTGGTCTTCTGAAAATTTGACCCTCAATGCTTTCAACAACAACTAAATGTGAGAGTCCTGGGCGTTCCAAAGTCGAGAGTAGTTGATATATCAATTAAATCTATTTTGTGATATAATGGAATGCAGGCAAATAGTCTCAAAGTTTGATATAAAGTTGATTTTCAAAAACATAGGCCTGGACATGCCACTAAAATTGTAAATTAATAGTCAATAAGATCTTGACTCTCTACTTCTAATGATGTTGATATTTTATTTTAAATCATGCTTGAATTCTAGTGTGGATGAAAATGTTCACGGAAAGAAGTTGGGAAATCTCTGCGAGAAGTGATATAATTAAAAAGAAAGAAAATCCTTTTTTCTCATTTTTTATGGTCTTTTTTTTATAATAAGAGCATTGTACTATTAAATAACAAATTACAGGAAGGGGGAAATCTTAGAACGTGTGCAAGGGTTATACATTTTTCCTAGTACACAGCTAAGATTTTTAAATGGTGGAAGGATTAGCCATCAAGGTGAGGTGGATAAAATTCTAATTTTGTGGACAAATTTAATAAAATGAGTTAATATTGGAATTATATAAAAAATTTAAATTTATTGTTTGATATTTTATTATTAAGAATTTGTAGAATATAATTGAGAAATTTTGGAAGATGTGTTATACAAGAGACAAATTAGGGTTAGGGGACGGATGGAGAACTAAAAATAGTTGTTTTTTGATTGGTTCTTTTTGAGAGACAGGAATGCACAACAATTTAAGCAAATTTTAGATTTTAAGAGGCAGAGCCCGAGAGGATATATAAATTTATAGCAGGGGAGTAGGAACATGATTTTTATGTAGAAGGTGCAAAGCTGCTTTAACTTGTTGAAGTAAATTAAAAAATAACATGAAATTGCTGAAATCAAGGGCAAAAATTTGAGACCTAACTTTGATTTCAAATTTATGTAGAGTTGATATCGATGGAATTTGGGATAAATATATGAAATTGTGGAAATATTGAGGCCTAACATTGATTTCAAATCTTTGTAGAATTGATATCGAACGGATTTGGGAGAAATATATGAAATCTGTGGAAATATAGAATGAGTCGTTGAGCCATGAATGCTCAGTTCTCCTAGTATTCAAATATTTAAACCGCCAGAGCACTTTTTGCTGATTTCTCAAATTAAAGATGAATAAAGAAAACTATGAATCCAAGATGTGATATATTGAAATGTTTTCATTCCCATCCTCATATTTAGATATATATTTATCCTAAAGGGCTATTTATGCAAATAAGCTATAACTAAATAAACTAATTGATTCAATGCATGAAACTACGTTTAGGTTATTCTAGGATTTATTTAGTCATTTGATAGAATTATTTTCTTAAACCTATTTTTATTTCATAACATAAATTATTCTTTCTTGGTTTATCTCTTAGCTCAATTTGAATTAGAATTATATATGATTTCATTATTATTTTTGTAACCCTCTGGTTCTATAAATATGGATTATTGGCTACAATTTTCGATTAATAAATTATTGAATTGAATTAATGTCTTCTCTTTTGGATTCTTTACTTTTCTCACTATTTACTGACTGATCTTAGTTTCTTCTATCTCGTTGTTGCTTTGGTATCAAAGCTGAACCTAAGTCAACATCTTTGCTCACAGTCCCACAATTAGCCATCTTATCTTGATCACTCTCCTCGAACTCCATTTTCCTTCATGCACTCAACACATCAAAGGCGCTCTAGTGTATATCAATCAAAAGATTTAATTCATCATTCCTTTTCCTCCTAAGTTTTTTCTTGTCACGGAAATTGCTATTTTATTATGATGAGAGATTGTCGAAGTGGAGTATGGAATTGCAAGATTGAATTTGCAAATCAAAGGCTTGGAAGAGCAGAGAAAATAGTCATCTTCTAGATTAGAGGGGTTTATGATAAGGATTGTCAATTATAGAACTCTATGGGAGAAGTATTTTTGTAGAGTTGATCTAACGTAAGATGTTAGATTTTGTTTATTTTAGGATTTACTTCAGGCATTTTATTTAAATTAGGAATTTTGATTTTTTTTAACGTAAATTGTCTTTTTAAAGATAATTTATTGTTTGCATTTAATTTAGGATAAGATTTCGTTCCAATCATATATTTTTAACCCTTTTTCTATACATAGTGATTATTGATTTATATTGTGGATTAGTTGATGTATGAATTGAATTGAAGTCCTGTTATTTATTTATTTTTCTTTTATCCTTCTATTTGATTGACCAAGATTTCTCTCTCTTTCTGCTAGTCTACCACTGACCCTAAGATATTGTTACATAGCAATCTCATGAAAATAAGAACTAACTTAAAATCAAAAAAATTGTTATATATCTAAAACTTAATTAACAATATTCTAGATCATGTCTGTAGAATTACAAACAACATACAATGTTATTCGATTCTCCATTATTTTTCATCATTGTGGAAATCCTCATTCTAATTTATTTAGTGTTTTTTATTTCTTTAATCATAAACTTACAATTCATTGTTCCTCTTAGAAAACTACATGAACGAGTTTGTGTTGCTGGTGGCAACCCCA
This sequence comes from Phalaenopsis hybrid cultivar, assembly GCA_002079205.1. Taxonomy (NCBI): domain Eukaryota; kingdom Viridiplantae; phylum Streptophyta; class Magnoliopsida; order Asparagales; family Orchidaceae; genus Phalaenopsis; species Phalaenopsis hybrid cultivar. The sequence continues at coordinate 476,436 of JXCR01147708.1, forward strand.
CATTGATAGAGTCTCCAAGCGAACCAAAATGGTCCCCTAGAGGTTCTCACATATTCTTTTTATAACCTCCTCATTTATTGTTATGCAAATTACTGTCTTTTCATTCATACTTTATTTGGATTGAATATTTATTGCCAAAAGGTCAAATATATTATACTATGTAGAAATATTTTGAAGAAAAAAATGGGTGAATCGAAGGTAACCTAAATAAAATTGGGCAAAAATTTTCTGAAGAAATTATATAACACTTAGGGGCCGTCTGGGATTACTTTTAAAATTTTTTATTTTTTTTTATTTTTATTTTGTTTTGTTTATAATTTTTTTTCAATTAAAACATGTTTGATATGTTATAGCACGTTTAGCTGATTTGAAAACATTCAAAATAAAATTTGGATATATTGAGCGTTTTAAAAAACAAGCCATTTTTTTTTACAAAAATAAGGAAAATAAAAACATGAAAAAGAAAAACACTAAACAAGCATATTATTAAAGTAAAAGTAGAAAAAAAATAAAAATTTGAAAACAAAAATGATCCCAAAGAAGCCCTTAGGTGGTGTTTGGTAGTTGGATTTAAGTTTATATTAACGTAAATCCTGCCAAAAAAAAAAAAAAATGAAGGAAGCTAAATCTGAATCTCGTTAAATTGAAGAAGTGTCCTGTTCCGTTACTTTTTTAACTTAAATCTGGATTTATTAAATCCGATTATTATGTGGATTTAACGGATTTAGGTTAGGAAGAAAGTGAGAGAAGTGGATTTATGCCAAACAGGATAAACAAATTTAATGGATTTAACTTTAAGTTGAACCAAACACTTCTAGATTTATAACATTTGAATTTGATAAATCCGGATTTATTAAATCCTATTTAACTTAAGTCCTATTTGTAGCTAAACACCCTCTTAATGTAGTGCTCAACCAAGACAAATAGGTACGGCTAATAAGAATGATGATTTAAGTTTGTGTTGTGTATAGATGTTATTTATGAAAGCAAATGAAATTTGTATTTATTTCCCTGGTTAACAATATGAAATCCCAAGGCTTAATGATACATGCTAACATTATTACCATCTTTATCTTAGTTTTTGTTTCAACTGTTGATGATGGCCGCTGAATTTGTAATATTCCATTTCGTAAGAGGCATAAATTCCCTAACATTAATGCCTTTCCTACTTTTGCGATGGTGTTACCTTTTTGATTTCCCCTTTTTTTGTTGTAATTAGAGCATTATATGTCTCAATCAATTGTTCTACCGTACCAAGATGTAATGGAAAAGCTTTTTATTAGCCTTTTGTATCTCTTTACTCTGCTCTTGTGGCTCTTCATGCAGAATAAAGAATTTCACCTCGTCCTTTCTTTAATCTCTTAGTTTAATGTTAACGTGAGGCTGCAAACAAGTTTAACTGTGAGAGAGAAGGGTGTATTTCATGTAAGCTGTCTTCATATTAACTATTTGATGGCAATAAGTACTAAATTGACGTAGCACATCAGCGCATTGGAACAGTTCAAGGTCTTTTTGCCTTTGAGTTTATTATAAATGATAAATATATTCTAAATTTTGGTATTCATATTCATCATAATTCATAATTATTATTGGGTTCAACTTCATTAAGTTTTTTTTTTTAATTTTCTAGTACAGTGACATGCCTAGTTTGAAAAATTGCTAATGTAAGTCTTGTTTGGAAAGATAGGATCCTCAACCTATTACCGGAGTTAACCCAAGCCAGAATAGAAAAATCAAATATTATTACTGAAAGCAAATATGCGGCTACAACCAACATACTTGATGTTATTGAGCCAAGTTAATGCACTTCTATGGATATGTCTATCTTTTATGTCTTTTGATATGCAACCATAACTAAGGAAGAATATTTGTTTCCTCCATTTTTTGTTCAGGAGAGCTTTTTTTTGTCAGCGATAGAAGCAATGGTTTTTGGAACATCTATAAATGGGTAATGCACTTCCCCATCATAAATTTTATTATAATGTTGAATTATGAATGGGATGCTGCTCATCTTTTCTTCCATGCACTTTCTTTTGTAACATCATATGACATTAACATGTGGTTTATGTTTTGCAAGAAAAGAAAACCATTCAGATTTACTGAAGTTCTTATTCAGAAGAGTTATGTGATTTCTGGGGCTAAAAATTGATGGTTAAACAAAAAGCAAGTGCTGTCAACAAAATGCCAAATAGTCTGTCAGCTTCTCTTGAAGGTTGTTCTTTATAACGCAATATTGTGTCTTGAGTTCTAAAATTGTCTTCAAACATGATCTTAACTGTCTTATTTGACCTTATTGTGTGTGAGGATCTCAGGATGTGGTGGTATGCCTATGGGATGGTTGGTTCTTAACTTTTAGCTTCAATAGGGTTGAATTCTGGAATAGAGAAATAAGTGGACTAAACAATGCCATTTAGATAAATTTTGATACGAGTATTTAAATAGTAAAATGTTTGAACACAACGGGTGACTTATATACTATCAAAGATTGAAAAACTAGAGTAGAATTTTAAGTTGAAATCTAATGAACGCGAACATTACATTTTAAAGATGAAATTATAGAAACTTAGGAGTATTTTGTTTTTGATAGGTGTAATTTTTTACTGTTTTTGTCATGGGATGTAGGTGCATCGCACTCTATGTTTCTCCTTTTTGTCTAGTTTCTTAGGGCTGTTTATCAAATTTAGTTGCAAAATGAGAAAAATGAGGATCTTTTTGCAGTTGAAATGCATCTTACAACTTCAGGTATTGCATCAGGAGTCATAATTTCAAGGCCCTAGAACCGAGAAACTAATTCAATGAGGACAGGGTGATCCTTTTAAATATAATGACTATCCAAAAACTACAATTTATGCATGTATATTGTCATGATCCGGATTAGGAGCTTGGAGATTTCAAGATGGGAACATAAAGTAACATCCAACCATTAAGGAGTCAATAAACCACGAAATATGCAAAACTTCATTCAAACCAAACATGTAAAAATATCCGTTGTTTAACAGTACTTGTAAAGATGACAAAGTAAACACATAAAAATAATGTCTAATACCTTTTTTTTATTTACCTCTTTTTCTATAAATATATTCTCATATTAGTCATTTTACTGAAATTGAGTTTTCCTGAATAAATAATTAAACAATTGAATATGTTTTAAAACAACTTAGTGAATAATTATAATTCCTCTGTATACTAAATTGTTATGCAAATGCTCTAACATGAATTTTGGAAGATAAAGGATGCTTAACATTATTATTACATTTTTTATAAAGCATTTAAATATATGCATTTTTTTAATATGAATATTTTAAGCTTTTTTATTTACATTTCATTTGGGAAGTCATCTCGAGAGCACATTCTTAAAATTTTGTACCAATTAAGGAACTCCATTTTTTCATTTCTTTCATTTTTTTTCATGCAGAGGTATGATAATGTCCAACTAGTACCATTAATGGGTGAATCTTTCAACTAATTGATACCTTTCATTAATTTGATCTTCATTTTCTTTCTTTGAACTATTTGCAATATTGTCGGCAGTTTTTGTTTTTAATTTTAAAACTTCGTGATTTGAAAAAGTGAATGATTTTGTGATTTTGAAAATAATTTAAATATAAATATAACTTTTTTTATTTTTAAAAGAAACATTTTAATTTTAAAATAGGTGAGACCAAATAGGTCTCACATTTAAATAGTTTAGATGATTGAGTACAATACTACGGGTAATACACTTATCTTGAAGAATAAATATATCACTTGTAATAGGGATTCAATCAAATGGACTAAAGAATTTGTGACATCCATATTGATCTGCGAAATATTTTATAAAAAGGCCAACAAGTTCCCCTACCTAACATAAAAAATTAGATAGAGTTTATTTTATCTGAGTTCCTGGTTCCCTATAGAGGCAAACCCCTATAGTTAATTACATCTTAAATGATCGAAATTACTTAAGAAAACTCTCGATTAAGATCAGGTGGTTTTGCCTTCAAGATTTCAAAGTTTAAGTTTTCACGATTGGATATGGAAAAATCAAATGGGAATGACTCAAAATAGGAACGATTATTTAAGGAATTCAAAGGGAAGAAAAGTAGGGGACATCACAGATCCAAGAGAAATCCCAGAGATGTCCCAACTATCCTATTGTTCGGCTTTATGTCTTTGAAATGATGTTTATTTGAATTTCAATTATGCAAATTATTTAAGATTTAACTTCTATATTTGCACAACGTCAGACTGTGCAAATAGCCTAAAGGACAGGTGGATTTACACCATACCGCTTGCACAATGTCGGACTGTGCAAATAGTCTAAAAAGACAGGAGGATTTACACTGTATCGAACGGTAACCTCGGAATCCTAATGCGTTAGGACTTATAATTACACAACAGAGTTGTGCAAAAAGCCCAAAGAAAAGATCCTATGGGTTGTTATTTAAACTAAAGGTGTTAGGTGATCTGAATGTGTTCATGTGATGTGAAGATGTTTTGCTCCTGCAGATCCACTTTGAAGTTGTTCCTCGTCATGCCGCCCAGGATGTTCGCTCCAAGCTTCTCGTAGTACCACCTCCTGGTTTAGTTTTAGTTTTGAAAATGCTCCTAACCACTAGGTTATTCTAAACTAAGACATAGCATATCAAAATAACTAAGCATGCAGTATGAAAGAACAATAACAATGTACTGTACAGTAAAGAAAAAAGACAATATAATATACTGAAAGAAGAACATGACGTGCTGTAAAGAGTAGTATAACATGCTAGGGAAGCAGTATAACAGACTATGAAAATAATATAACATGCTTTAAAATAAAATGTTGTAATATAAATTAAACCTGTACACCTGAGAGATTCATTACTCCTTTAAGTTTAGCTAGTATGCGCTGTGTAAAAGAGGAAAGTATGACCTGAAAAAGACTTAGCAGAAACAGGTAAATCGCAGGAAAAAAATAAACAAATAAAATGAAATATCATACCACATATAAAGGACCAAGAATAGGAGATTTATATGTGATATTGGAATGTCCCCAATTGCCACGAAGATTTGAATGTAGGACAAACTCAAATCTCGGAGCATTGGGTTTCAGTTTTGGACAAGTTAAGGTAAGAATTTCATTATTTGATTTAATTAAATCAGTCATGAGTCACAATCTAGTGCACCCTCGTGCCTAGTGTCCTACTTATCTTCTAAACTAAGGTTAGATGTTTGGATTTCTTAGGGTCATTTGAAAATTAGGATGATAAACTATCTCTTAAGTTGTGCTTTTAAAATCTAGGATGCCTGCACTTTAGGTTAAACTTGAAGTGTCTTAAAATGTCTAATCTCAATTAAGTGTCTTTCTATTAACCCTCAAACATCTATAGATCCAACTTAGCTCGCTACCAGACTCCTAAAACTTAGGGGTAAATTCATAGTTTTGGCAAAATAGTTGTGAGTTGTGCTTCAATCTTAGTTAAAGAAATTGGATTTTAAA
>JXCR01147708.1:484506-503071 GCA_002079205.1 Phalaenopsis hybrid cultivar
TCCTCCTTAGGTAATTTCGACATTCCGGACGCTCCGGCACAGTTTATTTCGCCGTTAGAGGTCGCTTTGACAAATTCACCGATTTGCATGTCAATTTTCTCGTATCGAAAGTATGACAATATGGGTGTCCTTTCCTACCAAGATGGATATCCCGGACTTGTTGGCGCAGTCCAATTTGTCGTCGGAGGTCATCCGGAGAAGTTCGCATTTTCGCCCGTCCTTTAGGCTTAATTGAAGTCCGATTTCGTGCAATTTTGTGAACTCTGTGTATTTGATGTGTGTATGTGATGAAAAGGTCGTGATGATGTTTTTCTAAGGCTTGAAGTCCTATCAGGAACTTTTCCCTTGAGTCTTTGCAAAATAACCCTTAACCGCTCGTTCATAAGACGATGGTCTTGTGCCAAAGATGCTAGACATTAAAGGAAAATAAGAATTGGCTAGAATTTTCTAAAAGTGCGGGTATCAATTCTAATTTTCTAAGACGGTCAATAAAAACTCCTAAAACTAAATCCTAGGCTCTAAGGAGGAGAAGAGAAGATCTCACAAAAATGAGGTCAACAAATATATGTTAATATTTTTAGTATGAATGCAATGCATGAATATGATTACAAGTATGTTACATTTGTTTATATGAATATATTGAATATAAACATTCAATAAAATTTTTAGTGCTTGTAATAATCAGATCGATTAAATATAATTCTAATTACCTTAAGAAATGCATTTATGCTTTCAAGAACTGCATTTAATACTAGCAAAAATCTAATTACTTGCATTATCTTTCGAAGAGTTGCGTCATCATTTAATATTTAGCATTCACCTCCCTAGTTTTGACATGTGTTACACGAATAATAACACATGGAAACAAACACGTCTATTCCTGAAAATATCAGGCACAGACACATGTCTAATAAGCAATTATAATAAAAATTATTAAAAAATACGTAAAAATTAATTAAATAAAATATTAAAAATAGTACAAAAAAGAAAATAAGAAATTTAGTAATACTAACTTTTAAAAACTAAGAGCTTGTTAAAAATAAGAAATTTAGTTTCTTGATCGATTATTCATTAAAAGTAAGTATATATTATTTAATCAAAATGTATAAAAGTAAGTATATATTATTTTATTACATCAAGATTCAAGGCCTCTTGATCGATTATTCATTAAAAGAAAAAATGATCATCGGCTTCTTTGACATCACATTCTTATACATTTAAATATGGAAGACCTAAATTTTAATTTTTCTATTTATACCGTCCAATTCTTTCATATCACTTCTAATATAAAACTATTTTGAATATTTAAAAAGTGAACTATACATTTTCATATAAATGTAATGTGGCATATATATGTAAAAAATTGAAGTTTAGGGGTAAGATATGTAAATACATAGCACTGTCATTGTCGGGTCTCAAGCCTCAAATACAAAAAGGGGAGGGTTACGTTAGGCAATTGATGGCCAACGTAAAATTTTTGTGGAAAATGTTTGACATGAATACATTATATTGTTGTGTAAATGCTGGGGCGCCCCCTAAAAGCGACACACTATATGACTTCAATACAATAAAAAAATATACAAGGACTGCTACACCGACTCCCGGGTGTAACAAAAAAAATGCAAGTGTTCCCACATGATAGACAAATACAGGTGTCAAAGTTAGTCTATGAAACTAATATTAGAATATGATCTTAGAATATAAGTCTCTCACAGATAAATTAATGAAATTAGTTGATATTATCATTCGCCGAAAGATAATATTTGATTCATTCAAGAAAAAAATTAAATTAGTTGGACAAAAATCTAAAATGAGATTGATAGCTTATGTTTTAAACTTTAGTGTTTTGACAAGAGTCACACTAGATATTGTATATGTGTAAATATAGATAAGAGTTTGAAATATAATATTATAAAATTTGATAGAATTGGAAATATAATTATACCCCTAAGGATTGTTATTGATACTGAGATTTTTAATGTTATTTGCTTATGCTCCTCAAGTAGGTTTAGATATAGGTTCAAAAAAAAATTTAGAATGACTTAAATGAATTAATACAAATGATATTTTTAGAAGAAATAATTTTTATTGGAGATTTAAATGAACATGTTAGCAGAGTGCAAAAATATTTTAGACATATTCATGATGACTGCGATTTTGGAGTGATTAATGAAGAAGGTAAAAACATACTATATTTTTTTTTAGCTTATGATTTTATTATTATTAATACTTTATTTATGAAAAAAGATGAACATATTATAATTTATAAAAATAGATAAAATAAAACACATTGATTTTCATCTTATTATGAGAAATAGAGATACTCGAGAATGTAAATATTGTAAGGTTATTCTAAGTAAAAATTTATGTACTCAATATCGATTATTAATTTTGGTTTTTAAGATAATAAATTCGAAAGATAAAAAAAAATGAAACTTAACATAAAGTTATATGAGCGTATTTAAAAGACAAATAAATTTATTTTTATGACTAAGTTTTAAGATTTTAAGATTTAGGATGTTCATGAAGAAACTAATTCTATGTGGGATAAGCTCACGAGCACTATTTAATAAGTGATAAAAAATGTATTTGGAGAATTAAAAGGAAAACTTTTTATAAATAGTTGGTGGTGAAATAATAATAAACAAGAAAAGTAAAATTTAAGAAGTTTTGTTATAAGAATTTATTTAAATATAAAAGTTTAGAGAACTAAAAAGATAAGTGAGTGGAGGAAAATATTTTGGTCCCTATTAATTTGATGTGTCATACTTTAAAATTATGAGAGAGTAATTGAATATAGGTTAAGACGTGTTACAAAAATTTCTCCTAATCAGTTTGGATTTTTGTCTGGTAGGTCTATCATAGAAGTTATATATTTATTGAGAGGTTTGATGGAGAAGTACAAAGAGAATAAGGAAGATTTACATATGATTTTTATTGATTTAGAAAAAGCTAATGATAAAGTTCCAAGAGAATTCCTTTGGAGAGTTCTAGAAAAGAAAGATGCTAATATGATTTTATATTTAAGTCATTAAAGATATGTATATAAGAGCTGTTATTTGTGTTCGAAGAGAATGAGGATTGACAAAGTATTTTCCTATTTTAGTTGGATTACATTAGGGATCGGCTTGAAGCCCATATCTTTTTGATTTAGTTATGGATGCTTTTACTGGACATTTACAGGAGGATGTACCTTGCATGCCTTTCACTGAAGATATCCTTCTTGTAGATAATACTGGAGAAAAAGTTTAGGAAAACTTGAATTATGGAGGTTTACATTGAAGTTTAATGGCATTCGTTTGAGTAGAACTAAAATTGAATATATGGAATGTAACTTCAGTAGTAGTTCGAGTGACAGAGTTCTAAATATGAATGATCAAATCATTAAAGGTTGTGAACGTTTTAGATATCTTAGGACTATTGTTCAAAGGGATGGTGATATAGATGAGGATGTTATTAGTAGAATTCAAGTTGGTTTTTTAAATGGAGGAATGCAACGGGTCTATTGTGTGATAGAAAAGTACCGCTTAGACTGAAAATAAAATTTTATAAGATGGTGGTAAGATCCACAATGCTATATGGTGCAGAATATTGGCCTTTCAAAGAGAAACATAAGACCAAGCTAAGTGTTGTTGAGATGAGAATACATAGGTGGATGAGTGGCTTGACACGAGAGTCAAAATGCGAAATGAATATATCTGTGATAGGGTTGGTGTAGCTCTAGTGACAGACAAGATTAGAGAGAGCCTCCTTAGATGGTTTGGTCACATTAAACTTCGACCATATGATGATCCGGTTAGGAGAGTAGATGCTTTATATTCGACTTATGTTAAGAAAGGTCGAGGTAAACCTAAAAAAATATGGGCATATTGTATAAAAAATGATCTTAATTTATTAGAATTAAATGAAAATATGACACGCAATTGGACGCAAAGGAGAAAAATGATTCTTGTAGCCGATCCCATTTAGTGGGATAAAGGCTTGTTATTGTTGTTATAAAAGCTTAGAGAACTGGAAAAATATAAGATGAGCTGTAGGGAGTTTAAGAGAACAGTTTGTGATGCAATACAATATCATCAGGGATTTGATTGTTTGATTTGAAACATGTCAATCTTACATCTTGTTTTTAAAGGATCAGATTTAATATTGACATATTTATAATTATGGCGTCGGCAGCGACAGTGGGCTCTGCTAGGGTTTCGGCTGATGGTGATTCCCGACAGTGATTTCCTCGTTTTCTCACTTCCTCACAGCTTTCTCGACGACGCTCGCTTGTGTCGTCTCTGTAATTGACTACGTATCCCGTGTTTTCGACGACACCTGCTGTCGCGACTCGCGTCCTGCACGAAGACACCTCCTTCACAGCTTCCAGACGACGCAATTTCGCATTTCTTTCCAGACGACGTCCTCGTTGGCTGACGCCTCGTTCGCACTTCGCTATTCCAGACGTCGTCTTCGTTTTCTGCCCGACAAACCATCTTGTCGGCGGAGATGACATCGACTATCCATTCCTATTCCACTGCAGTTGCTGCCGACCACTCTATTCCTACCCGTGCACCTCTTTCAGAGTCAGAGACTGGTTTTCATATAGGAAAATCTTGCAATGTTCCACAATCATTTCACGAGGCTCTTAAGGTGGTGGTGATCACACCATTAAAAAATTGAAAAAAAAATGAAAAGTCTGCTCTTATTTTCACAGAGGTTGAAATCAATACTATCGCATCTTCGTGACATTTTGATATAGTGGGAAAATTTCTTTATGGTCACCCAAAACTTGAGATCATTCGAAAAGATTTTGATGCTATCAAGCTGTTGGGCAGTTTGGATTATTGGTTTACTTGACGACTGACACATACTGATTCAGTTGTCTCACGATGCCATTTATACTCACATTTTTTCTTGGAAAGTTATTAAGATCGACAACCGTTATATAATAATTCTGAAGTGGACTATTGGTTTTGATAAAAAAACAGAGACTCCTATCATTCCAGTTTGGATAAAGTTTTTGAGTTAAAATTACATCTATTTAACTTGGTAATTCTCAACTCCTTAGCAACTGATTATGGTAAGTCTCTTAAGGTTGATAGTCTCACGCTTGCTGTCTCCAGACCCTCTTGGCTTGTGTGTTAGTTGAGAGAGATATCACTCAACTAGCTCCGGATGAGATATGAATTGGAACCACTCACAATGGGTATTGACAAAAGGTTGACATAGAACCACACCCTCCTTATTTTTCTCATTGCAGTATGTTTGGTCTCAACTCTACTATTTGCTATCGTTTGCATCCTCATCTAAGACCGAATATCGTTAAAGATCAACCGCCTATCATCCATGCTGAGAATTTGCAACCCGATTCTCTTTGCAACACCGCAGATCCTGACGAAGAACACCATACTACAACTATAGATCCATTTGTGCTTATACCACCCACTGTTATTGAATAATGTTCACTTACATGCCAAGACACACGAGAGTGCTCTTTTGATCCATTAACAAATTAGCCGGTACAACTTGTAGTTGCTTCTAATGTTCAACAACCTGCATATCTTCAACACACTTTAGACCAAGATCAGGTGAGCCAATCTTCAGATGAGGAATGACAGGTCTATTCCAGGAGGAGGAAGAAGAATGGAGTCCGATTCTAGCTCGTGAACATATTAGATGATACATTGGTTACTACTGATAATGACAATCATCTTACCAACTTATTAGCTTGCTCCTTCCGTAAAACTAGAGGCAGAGGCAACACCAAATTGTGTCGCTCTCTAGCCACCTGATATTTTGTATTTCGACACTTTTAGGCTTTTTCTTTAAGTTTCTGTACTTCTCTGTATTTTCTAGTTTTAGAACTATTTGTGGTTATTGTATGGGCAGGGTGCCATGCTTGGGACCTACCACACATTCTATCTGTATCTTTCTTTCTAGTCTTTTTGGGATTTCTAATATATATATATATATATATAAGCTCTATCGAGCGAGGCTAATGATCGAAACTTCTGGTTGTGGGCGTTGCCGATGGTGACTAAAAATGGGAATTCTAGAGGTTTTTATTAGTTGTGATCTCATTAATGCCTTTCCTACTACCTTTAATTGTGACTGTAGCATGAGTGGACTAGGCGAATATGGAAGAAGGCATTCAACTTTGGATGGAGAGAAATACGAGAGTTTTGAAAGATCTCCATATGCCGCAATCTCGTCATCATCTCCACAACTAGCCACAAGATATTGAGGAGCATAGGAGTTTTGAAGGTTTTTGTACAGGGAGATCTCATCATTGGCTTCCCGCTGACTCCAATCACAAGTGCATCGCGAGGGTTTGATCTGGAGATGACACAGTAAAGAGAAAGATGGGAGTTTCGAAGATCTCTTTCACTGTGATCCCTTATTCTTTTTCCTGCTACGTCAAGTTGTGGCTGACTCAGGAATCTCATCCCAAGGAAAATGAAGGGGAGTTTCGAAGTTCCATCGCTGTCTTCCCAACTAGCCCTAACTGTGATTATATTCGAGAGATGATGAGTGCAATGGGGACTTTTCTGCGTACGAAATGATGAGGAGGTAGTGGTGAGGATAGATTTTCTTTTGCAAACAAGGAGGCTTCAGTTCTGTTATGGTATGACTCATATACCATATAAGTGACAGATGTTAGAACTTAGCAGAGTAGAGCGGAGCGGAAGAATCTGTCTAATCGGGGAGTTTCATTACATGGGTTGGGGGTGCGGGGGCAACGCCCCGCAGCACGGTACATGGGTAATTTTGTAATTACATATTGTACTCCAGGACTATATATAGACTCTATTGTAACCTTAAGGGATTTGGTATTCTTTTCTGTACTCTTTCTCTAGAGTTGAAAGAAATGTCGCCGCTCTTCTCCCGATGACGTAAACATATTTGCCGAACCTCGTTAAATCTCTGTGTTCTTTTGGATTTGTATCGATTCTTGTTTTTCTTCGGCCTAATTTCTTAATAAGTGGTATCAGAGTCTGGTTCTAGGGTAAGGAGGAAAAATTTCGGCTATTGCAGAAGAATCACAACGGAGGGGGCTTCCTCCGCGGAACAGGCGGAGCAGACGGTTTCATGAGCTGCTCCCGCGATCAGGGGGCATGCGACCAGGCGAGGCGAAGGTTCGCGGCATGCCAGAGGGTTTCGCGTTCGACGCGTCTTCTGCAGGCTACAGGGGAGAGGATTCACGATCCTTCAGTTCGAGCAGAGGATCGCGATAGAGGAGTTCGCGCAATCGCGATAGGAGAAGTCGCGATCGTCGGCGAAGGATTCTGCAATCGGCGAGGCAGAGTCTCAGGGAACAACGACAAGGCAGCGGTTCGGTGCGGAAGCAAGGTGCGGAAGGCTGTTGGGCGGATGGAGGGAATATTTTACCTAAACGAAGAAAGATTTCCTTCTGTGCGTAAAGTAGTTGAATCTTTCTTTTGCTTGCAGATCAAGAAAGGAAAGATTTCCTTCTGGAGCGGAGGAGGAATTGGAAGGATTCTTTTGATTTTTTCCTTTGCTGGAGTCGCATGAAATAGAAAAAAATTGGAAGCTCCAATTTTATTCTTTTGTTGGAGATATTCCTTGGCGGGATATTGGTGAACGCGGAAAAGGCAACTTCTGATTTCCGATTTCCCATTCCTTTTGATTTGCTGAAGGCCGTCGCGAAAAAAGAAATTCGTGGCGCACGCAATATTTCAGGACGCAGAAAAGGCAAAGATAGGGGAAAAATCTTGAAGGAATTTGCAGAAAAGGTTCGTTGCACGACTACTTTCAAATGACAATATCTGATGTAAAACTCGAAGTGATGAAGTTCGATGGAACTGGTAACTTCGGATTGTGACAAACAAAGGTAAAAGATCTGTTGGCGCAATAGAGAATCTTGAAGGCTTTGCGGGAAACGAAACTAGATGCCATAGAGGATAAAGATTTTGAAGAATTGCAACAACGAATGACAACAACCATACGCTTATGCCTGACAGATGATGTTATGTATCACGTGATGAATCTGAAATCTTCAGGAGAGATATGGAAGAAATTGAAAACTCAGTTTATGTTGAAATCTATGACGAATAAATTGTATCTGAAGCAAAAACTGTATGGGTTGAATATACAAGAAGGTTCTGATCTGACGCAGCATGTTAACGACTTCAATCAAATAATCATGAATTTATCACGGCTTGATGTGAGTATTGAGAATGAAGACCGAGCAATGATTCTGTTGTGTTCATTGTCTTCTTCTTATGAACACCTGGTGACAACTCTTACATATGAGAAAAAAACTATGAAAGTTGATGAGATCACTGTAGCATTGTTGGCCCATAACCAGCGAAAGCAGAATGCAGGGGAAAATTTTCATGGCAACAGTTTATATGTGAAGGATAATCAGGATCATAGAAGGAAAAAAGAGGAGGGTTCTGGAAGACGAAATTTCAGATCAAAGTCCAAAGGCAAAAAAAAAAAAACAATTCATTGCCACAAGTGAAAGGAGCCGGGTCATATGAAGAGAGATTGTCCAAAGCTGAAGAAGCAGACTGAGGAGAAACGTGATGCATTGTCGAAGTCTATAAATGTGATGCAGAATGACAATTCAGATTGTAGTGATAGCGATATTCTTTTAGTTTTTTCAACTCAATTTAGGGATGCATAGATTCTTGATTTGATGCTCTTATCACATAACACATAATGGGGAGTGATTTACTTAATACAGATTAACTAATTTTTGCTCAGTCTATTTAGGTGGTGATAAATGCTGCAATATTGTTGGTATTAGTGAAGTCAGAATTCGGATGTATGATAATACGGTTAGAACATTATGTGATGTCAGACATATTCCAGATCTGAAAAACAATTTGATCTCCATGGGCACTTTACATAGAAATGATTTTATTCCTAAGGCAGATGAGGATAGAGAAACCGTCAGAATTGTTAAGGGGGCACTGATTGATGAAATGAAAGTTAACTGCAGGTAATATCTACAAACTGTTGGGGAGTACAGTTGTATGTGAAGTTCATTCTGTGGATTCAGATGATAGTACAAAGCTATAACATATGCGTTGGGTCATCTCAATGAACGTGCGATGGCGGAGTTGCATAGAAAAAACCTGTTGCATGGTGTTAAAAGCTACAAACTCGATCTTTGTAAGTTCTGTGTTCTTAGAAAACGTACTAGAGTCAGTTTTATTATTAGAAAACACAAAATTGAAGGGATTTTTGATTATGTGCATTCTCATTTATGGGGCCATATCAGAGAATCGTCATTGGGAGGATCTCAGTATTTTGTTACATTTATTAATGATTTCTTCAAGAAAATTTAGGTGTATTTCTTGAAGGAAAAATTTGAAGTCTTCTCTAAATTCAAGCTGTGGAAAGTTGAGGTGGAGAACCAAACTAGCAAAAAAATCAAGTATTTGAAATCTGATAATGACGCAGGGTACACAGATTCGCAGTTTCAGAAGTTCTGTGAGAAGCATGAGATTCAGAGGCATTTTTCAGTGCGCAAGACACCACAGCAGAATGGTGTGACAGAAATGATGAACATGTCTTTAACTGAAAGTGTAAATGCTTGAGCCTAAATGCAGGGCTTCTTAAGGGTTTCTGTGTAGAGGCTGTGAATATGACTTGCTATCTCTTCAATAGATCACCTCGGGCATCGTTGGGTGACAAGGTTGCAGAAGATGTATGGACAGATAATCCAATTAATTTCGATCATTTACAAATTTTTGGTTGTCCAACTTATGTGCATGTACCTGAAGATGAAAAATCAAAACTTGATGCAAAATTCAAGAAGGACATTCTTATGAGCTACAAAAAAAGGTGTGAAAGTATACAAGTTTTGTGATCCGATAACAAAGAAGATGATGATCAGTAGAGATGCAATTTTTGATGAACAATCCATGTTGTAGCAGAATCAAGACAAAGCGCAAGGGAACAGTTTCAGTTCAGATGCAGTGCAGATGGATTTAGAACAACATCCAGAAACAACTGAGATAGTTGAAGACTCAAATCCAACATCTGGTGATTCCATTCCAGATGATCTGCAGAATTATAATCTCCAGAAAGCTAGCTAGAGGCGCACTAATATAAGACCTCGTAGCAGATTGTGTTATGAAGACTTGGTCTCTTGTGCATTTCTCATCAGCAAAGATGATCTAGCCACTTTCCAAGGAGCTATTACTAGCCAAGAGAAAGAGAAATGAATGGGTGAAATGGTTGAGGATATGGAGACTTTACAGAAAAATCGCACACTGGAGCTAGTTCAGCTTCCTAAGGGAAAGAAGACTATTGGGTGCAAATGGGTGTACAAAAGAAAACCAACAATATCAGAAAAAGAAGGGGAAAAATTCAAGGCTCGACTAGTAGCAAAGAAATTTTCACAGCAAAAGGGGATAAATTATGATGAAAGCTTTCTCCTGTGGTTGAACTTATTTCAATCAGAGCAGTGGTTGCTTTAGTAACTATTTGGAATTTGCATTTGGAGTAGATGGATGTTAAAACTGTTTTCTTGCGTGTTGACTTAATGGAACAGATTAACATGGAGCAGTTAGAAGGGTTCACTCAACCTGGACAGGAACATCTGGTTTGCAGATTAAAGAAATCACTCTATGAGTTGAAACAGTCTCCAAGATAATGGTACAAGTGGTTTGACTCCTACATGATTCATATTGACTACAAGCGATGTAAGTATAATTATTGTGTTTATGTGAAGAGCCTTAATTATCATTTTATTATTTTTCTGTTGCTGTATGTTGATGATGTACTGATTGCTACAAAAAATATGAATGATGTCCGTTGTTTGAAAACTTTATTGAGCCAAAAATTTGACATGAAAGACTTGGGTCTTATGAAGAAGATTCTTAGAATGAAGATTCATCGAGATAGAGACTTAAGACGATTATGTTTTTCTCAACGAGATTATATTGAAAAAGTTTTGGAAATGTTTGAGATGAGCAAAACAAAACCTGTGAGCACTCCGTTGACAAATCATTTTAAGCTTTCTTCAGAATAGGGTCCTAAGATAGATACAAAAAAAATCGAAGACATGATAAATGTTTCATGTGCCAGTGCAGTTGGCTGTTTAATGTATGCAATGATATGTACTTATTCTGATTTGGCTCATGCTGTTAGCCAAGTCTGAAAATACCTGTATAAACCTGGAAGACGACATTGGGAAGTAGTAAAGTGGATTTTCAAGTATCTGAAGTGTACTGTAGGACATGAAATTATTTTTGTCAGCAGAATGATCGTTCAGTTGTGGGGTACGTTGATTCAAACTATGCAGGTGATTTGTATGACGAAATGTCCACAACTGGGTATGTGTTTACTCTTGGTGGATGAGATATATGTTGGAAATCAACAATTTAGTTTATTGTGACATTATCTACAACTGAAACTGAGTACATGACAGTAGCTGAAGCTGTAAAAGAAGTCTTATGACTTGTTGGGTTAGTAAAGGAACTGGGCGTTGAGCAAGGTGGAGTTTAGTTGCATTGTGACAGTCATAGTGCTGTTTATTTGGCTAAGAACCAGATGTACCATATGAGAACAAAACTGATGTCAGGTATCACAAGATCAGAGAATTGATTGCTTCTGGTTAGATACTGTTGCAGAAGGTTCATACTGATGAAAATGCAGCTGATATGTTGATTAAGTCAGTTACTATCAACAAGTTCTTGTATTGGCTAGACTTGTTGAATGTTTGCAGTTGCTAGATAAGCAGGGTGACCCAACTCACTTCAGTCTGTAAGAAACTCTATGATGTATTTTTCCTAATGGGTTTAATATTCGCTAAGGTGGAGATTTGTTATGGTATGACTCATATACATATAAGGGACAGATGTTGGAACGAAGCGGAGAGGAAGAATCTGTCAAATCAGAGGAGTTTTGTTACGTGGGTTGGGGGTGCAGGGGCAACGCCCTTCGGTACGGTACATGAGTAATTTTATAATTACATATTGTACTCTAGGGCTATATATATAGGCTCTATTGTAACCCTAAGGGGTTTGATATTCTATTATGTACTTTTTTTTTGGAGTTGAAAAGAAAGCCACCGCTCTGCTCCCGAGGAACCTCGTTAAATCTCCGCGTGTTCTTCTGGATTTGTGTCGATT
This sequence comes from Phalaenopsis hybrid cultivar, assembly GCA_002079205.1. Classification (NCBI taxonomy): domain Eukaryota; kingdom Viridiplantae; phylum Streptophyta; class Magnoliopsida; order Asparagales; family Orchidaceae; genus Phalaenopsis; species Phalaenopsis hybrid cultivar. The sequence goes on from JXCR01147708.1 coordinate 496,602, forward strand.
TTTGTTTTTTTTCGCCCTAATTTCTCAACAAGTTCAAACAGAAAAGATGGCTCTTGTCTCTCGCCTGTTGTTTTTTTTTTAATTTCATGCGTGAGTTTTCTAATAGTATGGTGTGGGAATGGTTATAACATCCTTAGGCGGGAGCAGGTAGGGCTTTGTTTATATATAGAGGATAGGACTCTTCTTAGGACAAACAAATCAAAATACACAATATCCAAATACATGAACTAAAAATAGAAGTCCTCAATCTAGAAAATAACAACATAGAAATAGTCGGAAGCAAAATAATTCTATTTAAATTTCAAATAATTTAAAAAAGAAGGTCCGCAGGGAAGCGTTTTAGTTGCAGGCCAAAATTTTTCCCTCGATGTTAACAGGACGAAAATCTTGCGTACAAGGGATTGAAATTTTTTTTTTGTTCTTGCATTACTGTAAGTTGGGATTTGATTTCCGCAAACTGCTTCCGCATCACAATGGTCGCAGACGCCCGCTTTTGATAATTTTCTTGGTATGATGCCAGTTGAAGGTTAGAAATTTGGATAGATTTTGACAAAACACTCCATGGAGGATTTAAATTTTAAAGTTCTTGAATGTAGTTTATTTATCATGTTATTTGCAATTAGAACAGCTTCCCATTAATATGTTTTAGGAATAATTCCTTGAAATAATAGTGCCCGAGTGATTTTTGAGTTGGCGGCCATTTTTCTCTTAATAAGCTCATTCTATTTTGGTGTATGAACATAGGATGGCTAATGAATGATGCTTTTGTCTAAGTATTTTATTCAATGCAGTATATAGACTGGTGTAGAAAGAAAAAAAAGAACGTAGTTCACCTGAAAATGGGAAAATATCTACAACGATATAATATGCAAATTTTAAATTTAGAGCTTACAGCAGGTATTCTTGGTATCCTAATTTCTTTTATTTGCATTAATCCATAGGATCTTGATTTTTTTTTATGCTAACTGTGTGGGATCATGATTCCGTCGGCTTGTATCTTTGGGTTCCAATGCATTTCTAATAAAATTTGTAAACCTAACTAATCCTTTCTCTAAAGCTTCTTAAGTTTTGGTTTACATATTGATCATCGATACTCCACTAAATTCCACCTTTTCTTTTTTTGGCTTTTTCTGGTGTCCAAAGTAGGCTTCTATAGCATGCGTGCTGTAAGGTTGAAAAATTATTCTGACGAATTATTTATTCCAATACTTGGGTTCAAATGAGCCATCTTGAATCGGAACGCTGCTGTTGGATGCATTTCTCTGAAGTAATCTTTGAGATTCTAAGCTGTAAATGCTATGCAGTCATCTTTTACTCTCAAGTAGCTTTAGGGCCTGTTTGGAACAGTTTTCGTTTTATGTTTTATGTTTTATTTTTAATAGAAAAAAATGGAAAATGCATTTTTTTAATGTTTTTTTTTTAAATGTGTGTTTTTGAACAATTTCAAAAAACACTAAAACACAAACGTTATGCTTTTGTTGTTTATAAAACACTTTTCTTGAGCCGCGATACCGTCCCATATCGCTGTTCATTTTGATTGCTTGTTCTGGTGAATTTCTTTGGTCGCCGTGTTCGCTCACATCCTCAGGGACCACATCCTCATTCGATCGCATTCTCTCCAAGCGCAATGAACGCTGTTCTTGTTCGCTGCGGGCAATTACACATGTTTCATTTTGTCTTTCTTGCCACCGACAATGCTGGAGGAAAGAGAAGAGGTAGGTTCGCTGATTTGTATCCGTTGTAGGGAGTGGTAGAGGAGAAGAGAGGGAAAGAAAGAGGGAGAGAAATGGAGTTTTGTGGGGGAGCGGCTTCGCCTTGATTTCTTTCCCTCACTCGAGGCATGTATCTGTTTGGCTATTTCTTATATTTTAATTTTCTTTTAAGGGGCATTTACATACATAGCACACAGTTCTCATGTATTTACATATTTTACATCTAAACTTTCATATTTACACATATAACACGGAAATATTTAATATCATATAAAAAAATAACACTTATTACTTTTTAAAAGTGGAATATAAATTTCCATGCATAGATTTAAAGAACCAAAATGCAATATATGTAAATATGAAAGCTTAAGTGTGAGATATGTAAAGAAATAATAATTGGGCGCTATGTAAATTTCCCTAGTTGTTCATTGTATTTAGTTATGCGAATTTACATAGAAATCATAGTTTTATTTTATACATTTATCTATATAATATCACAAATTTAATATTTATGTTTATAACAATTCAATATTAAATAATATATACATTGTAATCTAGGTATTAAAATATATATTTTATTTTAAATAACCCACCAGTAATACTATTTCTATGTAATTTTTTTTTTTAGTATAAATGTAAAAAGTGAAGTTTAGGTGACAGATATATAAACACATAGCCCTTATCTTTTGTTTGAATAATTCAAAAAAGGTATATTTTTTTATTTTATTTTTAAAAACCAAAAATGCATTTGAACATCTAACATGTTTTTTATTTTTTGTTTTCAAAAATAGAACGATCAGAAGCGTATCAAATGTGTTTTACTTTCCTGTTAAAAAAAAACAAAGCAAACTAAAAAAATGCTAAAAGCAAAATTTAGTTGGGGCATGTAGCCTTTTATTTTTAAGGAATTAAAATCTTAAACTACTTTGAAATGAAACCTACATTCATTATCATCTAACAAAAAGGAAAAGAAAGCAAGCAGAGTTGAAATCACGATTTTGGAACTACTGTCATGATAGAAACTTCTAACGCACCACAATGAATTTTGAACTTGTAAAATTAATGATCTGAATCAGCTATCTGTTGATCATTCATTTTGTTTTCTTGTAGCAAGAAGCTTATCATTGGAGTTGAGGTTTAGAATTTTTTTCCAACGATGTGTAGCTCTAAAGTAAATTTGTTTACTACTGCGCCATTCCTTTATAGTATTCCTTATTTGGGAGGAATTTGTGTCTTATTTATTTTTGTGACAGAATGAAATAAAAAATGAGGTGACACCGGTTTATTCACTAGAAGCAGAGTTTACTAGACCACTGTGGCTTTTTGGAATCAGTTCTTATGATTTTCTTGGAGTTGAAGAACATCACAGTATTGTTTGCAGCTACAGGTTCTACATATTTTACATAAATACTGATATAAAACTCAAAGAGCATAATTTTCCCGTTTTGAAGAATCCAAGATACATGCTAACTGTATTTTGCAATTTTTTTTCAGGCAGAATGGGAGATCTTTTTTGGGAATTTTGAACCATGTTAAGGGATCATATTCAGCTCTTGATACTCCTTTTACTGATGTTGGCAATATTGTAAGCTTGGATCCTCTATAATTGTCCTCTTGTAGCTTTCATTTTGTAATAGTTTTACTAATTCATTGTTTCAAGCCTTACCTCCGTGGAAATAAGCGTGTTAGTTTGGGTTACTTATCATTTGAACAGGTTGCTGGATCTAACTGTATTTTTATTGAAGGAGCATCTGCAACACACCCAATATCTATTGTAAAGGTTGAACATAAATCTCATATGAGGCAACCTTTATGTAGTCATACCACTGTCAATTTCTTTATAGCACTTTTCCATAATTTACAGATCACGCCGGATAGTAATAATGCGCAAGTACCATTGTTCTCAGTAATTTGGTCTTCTTCAGAAAATGCTGCAAAATACAGATCATATTTTAGTTCGCCAGAGATAGTGAAATTTTCTACAGAGTCTGGCCAAGATGCTTATGCATATTTCTACCCCCCGTCTAATCCTGATTATCAAGCTTCTGCTGATGAAAAGCCACCCTTAATTGTCAAAAGCCATGGTATAAAATTTGCCGCTTCTTCAGTGCAGCATGTCTTAACTCTTCTTTGTTCCTCCAATTTTTCATAACTTCTCCATTGATGGGTGCGATTATCTTTGAGTAATTCACATAATTTTTAATGTTCATGGAATCTTAATGCCTTATTTTTCATCTAGCAAAAATTAAGTGATTCCAGAGGTCGGTCAAGCTTTTACTGCAATTCAGAATCACACCCCTCTTCCTTGCTTAAAATGGGCTGGATTATTAAGAGTGAATGCCCGCAAATGTCCATAAGTTTTTCCAATCAAAGTGGACCTGCTAAATCAAATTTGGTTTTGGTTTTAGGGATTATTTTATTTGATTCGTATTTGCCACAATAGATTTTCATAGCGTGATAGTTTTCTACTTAGTTTTAATTTTTTTTCTGCGCAGTTACAGAAACTGAACTGATTGTCAGCACTAGTCTCCTGTTTGCTTTGTTTTTTTGTTTGAACTGGGCACTTGCCGGCATAATTATCCATCTCAGCAATCTCAAAGTTCTCATGTTTATCTCTAAGCTTTCCAGCTAATAGACTTTGATGAATCCCATTCCAAGTTATCTTTTTTTTTAAATTAGAAAGGTGAACTATCTTATTTATTTGAATCCTCTAGTTTTAATTTTTCTTATTTATTAGCAAAAGAAGGGCTGGTGTAACTCTATTGGCGCACAAGATTAGTGAGAGTCATTTTAGATGGCTTGGTCACATTAAATGTTGATCATCTCTGGTGATCCAGTTAGGAGAGTAAATGTTTTAGATTTGACTTATGTTAAGAGAGCAGAGACAGACCTAAAAAGACTTGAACATACTGTATAAAAAATGATCTTAATATATTAGAATTAAATGAAAATATGACACTCAATAGGACATAATGTAGAATAAGGATTCATGTAGACGACCCCACTTAGTAGGATGAAGGCTTGTTGTTGTTGTTGTATTAACAAAAGAAGGATTATCACTCTCCTCCCCACTTCATGTAATCTCTAAATCGCACTAAAATATGAGTAATGAAAATAAGATAGCTTTTCAATTATTTAATTTCCCCAATGAACATCTGCATACACATATCAACTTATCAATTCTTTTCATGCAGCCTTGATTATGTTACTAGGCGCTTTTGTTGACATCTGAAAATGCTAATAAACTATGTTCAGCTCCATGCTCAAATCTATGACCTATGAAACTGAGAACTTTAAAAATGGGTCTTTTAAAATCATATATAATGAATTTTCGTGACCTTAACTATTATATCAAAATCCAACAATGCTTGTAATATTTAACATTTAAATGTAAAAGTTGTCTCCATTTATTTTATCATGTAAAGATAATCAATCAATTCTAACACAAATCTTATAAATAACACGTAAATTCAAAATAAAAAATATACCTTGGTTCTAATACCATTTGTCATGGCCCACCCATTTGTCTTTGAAGATTAAGTAAACATCCCAACTAAACAAGGTGAATTGATAAATTTAACATTATTCCAATAAACATAATTTGTTTATCTAGTAGATATCCACCAAAAATGCGATCAGAGTTTCTTGAATTCAATGATATCCATGTAGTCTAATATAAGAGTTAAGGAACTGTAAAACGCCCCTCAAGTCGAATGAAGTTGAATTCCTGAACATCAAAGCATCCTTTAGCATAATGGTTAGAATTTCATCAAAAACTCCAAAGTTAAATACATGCACAATGGGCTTGTACAAATTTGCACATATTATATAATTTTCATAATGATTTTGTATGCTTTAAGGATATTGTACAATTTTGATGGCCAATGAGTTGTGAACACAGAGGTGTTGCAGCACGTGCATCAAATAGTTTGATCAACATGATTTGGGCTTTCTTAAGCTTTCAGGTTGTAAGCTTCACTTATGAACTCAATCTTCTATTGATAAATAACGGAGTTGGTAATACTCATCGCTATCTTATTTTAAAAATGATAAATGATATCATAAAGACCCAATGCACATTTGGAGGTATCATAACCCTTATAAAAATTAAAGGTGATTGTGGATGATAAAAATGCCTTCTTAAATTACAAGAAATTTTGTTTCAAGCTTTTTTCCTAATGGTTGACATAAGTATTGCAAATCATGATAGAGGGGATATTTTTGTTGAGTCTACCCCCTTTAAAAAAATGAACTAAGATTTAAAAAGAAAAACAAAAAGCTCGATGACTAATTTGTTGCTTTTCACTTGAAGAAGCCATCCTTCTATCCTTCTCATTAGTTTGTAAGTATGAAAATTTTTAGTTTCACCAATACTTAAAAATAATGAATATCTCATCATGTGTATCTATATCATCACCCAAAAGTCTATTGCTGGAATGACATGATAAACTCCCTTCAGACCAAGGGTTTATGTCTAAAATGTGCCCCTACACTACAAAAAGTTGACTGACAGCCAAGGTCGAATGTATCCCAATTGCCAAGCCTATAACTTGTGAGCCATAAAGCTTTCCTGAGAAGGCATGAAGTTCTTTGATAGTGTTATGTTGTGGAGCCTGATTGGACCACCCACGAGTAACATGTGTTCGGGCGCTGGTGCGCCCGTAGTGGCGCTGACTTCCTCTCAGAAAAAATGCCTGACACCAAAGCGCCGAGCTATGAGTGTTTAAGCGCCCATTGGGCACCGCTCGTAGAGTTGGG
>JXCR01147708.1:503121-528057 GCA_002079205.1 Phalaenopsis hybrid cultivar
ATGCCTACTTCCAGAGCGATTAGATCATAAATGCCCAAGTCTAGGCGCCTATCCGACTAGAGCAGTTAACACGGGATTTTGATTGAAGTCTCAATTTCAAACATTGTATGTGCTTCCGTGTGAATTCTTCTATTGTGTTCTTCAATTATGTTTCTCCCGATGAAGGTGAGAAGATTTGAAAATGTTGATTACGATAATTCAGCATGATTTTTGTGTTGGATTAGTAGAAGGAAAATTGTGGAGCAAGTCCTATAAGTTTTCTTCTGTTTAAAGAGGAAATTGATATGAGGTCTCTGTAAAACTCTTTGATTTAAATAGTAGAATTTTTCTAATGGCGTGACTCTGTTGTTTTTTTCCTGTTGTTGGGTTTCTTCATGTTAAATTCCTTTTTTCTTTTCTGGCTTGCTCTGAATGTGCTTTCATTTAGATTTTGTTCCAATTTATCTCAAATTTGTGCGATCCTGTTATTTCGTGGTGTGTGTTAGTTTCTAATTGTTCCAAAGTCACGGTAAAGTTGGGAATTGTTCTCTATATTCCTATCAAACTGATATCAAAGCAATGTTCGACTTGAGTCGGAGCAATGATCGAAGAAGCAAGGTTCAGAGTGGAGAAGGTTAATGGTATGAACTTTGCATTCTGGAAGATGTAGGTGGAGGATTTGTTGTATCAGAAAAAATTATACTTGCCACTACAAGGAATTACCAGGAATCCTAAGTCTATGCCTATGGAGGAATGGAAACCGTTTGATCGAACAACACTAAGTTTGATTTGGTTGTCACTTTTCTCATCTGTTGCGTTCAATATTGTAAATGAGAAAACTACGGTAGATCTTATGGCGGCGTTGAGAAAAATGTATAAAAAATATTCTGCTTCCAAGAAGATTTTTCTGATGAAGTTATTCAACATGAAGATGGTCAAAGATAGTTTAGTGGCAGAACATCTCAATGATTTCAACAATGTGACAAGCCAGTTGTGTTATGTGGGTATCAAATTTGATGATGAGGTCAGAGCACTGGTGTACTATCGTCATTGTCGGACAACTAGGATGGTTTGATAACGACGATGAGTAGTTCTTCAGAGACTTTGAAGTTAAACTTCTATGACATTGTGCGTCTGATGTTGAATGAAAAGTTCACAGAAAAATAGCAAATGGTGAATTTTCAGGTTCTGCGTAGAATGCTGATAATAGAAGAAAGATTCTGGTTAGGAATACAGACAGAGGCAGTTCCAAGTCCAAGAAAGAATAATCTTGGTCAAGCAAAGGAAATATTAGAGGAGTATCTTGGAACTGCGGTAAGAAATGACATTTCAAGAAGGACTGGAAAGCTCCAAGAAAAGCTGGTGGTGGAGGACAAATAAATAATCTCTTTACAAACGTCTCAATCGGTGCAATCTAAAATGACTTTGGTGTTATCCCTAGTCAGCACTTAATTTTGGATAGTAGATTCAAGTGTCTTTTTCATGCGCGTTTCAATAAATAAGTATTTGAAAACTATACTTAGAGTGATATATGGAAAGTTTATTTGGGAGACAACAAGACCTACAACATAGTAACAAAAGGTTGATGTAGATATCAGGTTGCCAAATAAAACAGTCTGGAAGCTTATTGAAGTAAGAAATGCTCCAATTTTAAAGAGAAATCTCATCTTTGTTAGTCAGCTGACAAAGTTAGGATTCACGATCACTTTCACTGATGATTTGTAGATGGTGACTAAAGGGGCTTTGGTGATGGCTTAGGGCAACATTGAAGACACTCTTTATCTGATCAATAAAATTATTGGTTTCATTGAAGTGGCTGGGACCATAATGGATGCAGGTCTGTGGCATCGTAGGCTTGGCCATTTAAGCGATAAATGTATGAAGTCTCTACTTTCTAAAAATAAGCTTCAGGGTTTTAAATAAGTTGATCTGGATTTCTGTGAAGACTGTATATATGACAAACAGAAGAAAGTTTCTTTCTCTAAGAGCTGATCAGTGGTGAAATCAAAGAAATTGGACTTAGTGCATACTGATGTATGGGGTCCTGCTCCACTTCAGTGGATTGGAGGTTCTTGCTATTTTGCCAAGTTCATTGATGATTACACGAGAAAAGTAAGTTAGTTTTTTAAAGCAAAAATCTGATGTATTTGAAGTCATTACGAAGTGGAAGGTTATGCTGATGACTAGCTTGAAGTTGAAGGGTCTCAGATCAGTTAACGGGGGCGAGTATCGTGATCAAAAGTTCAACAATTTTTGACTATAGAGACGGTCAGACATAAGTTCATTGTCCAAAGAACACTGTAGCAGAATGGTGTGACTGAGCATATAAATAGGACAATCACGGAGCGTGCTAGGAGCATGAAATTACATGCAGATTTGTCAAAACAGTTTGTGCTACAGTAAATACAACAGTTTCTCTGATAAACCGTAGTCCATCAGTACCCTTATAGGAAGACTTACCTGAGAAAGTCTGGAATGACAAAAAGGTATCTATTTCATTTAAAAATATTTGAATGTTCTGCATGTGTGCATGCTGTTGCACGATCCAGGAGCAAGCTTAAATAGAAATCTATCGAGGCACTTTCATTAGATATGACTCAGATGAATTTGGGTACAAGTTTTTGGATAATCAGAATAAAAAATTCATCAGAAGTAGAGTCGCCACTTTCAATAAAATTGTGATATACAAGGACAGGGTCATAACTCAGGACAGTCTGTTAGCTACTTCTGAAGAATCCATATATGTTGAGATAGATACCACTGGTGATCAAAAGAGTAGAGAAAGAAGTAGTGCTCAACTAGGAGGAGAATTGAAAGTTCCTAAGTCATCTGCTACTGAAGTCAGGAGATCTAGCAGAGTGATACCACCTGTACACATTTATTCTCCTTCCTTACACTTTGTTATTACTTGATAATGATGAACCAGAGTGCTATGAGGAGGCCACTCACGTTGAATATTCAAAGGATTGAGAGCTTGCAATGGATGAATAAATGTAATATTTAGAGTCAAATTAGACTTGGGATTTGATGTTCTACCATATGACAAAAGAGCACTATACAACAAGTAGGTATATAGGCTGACGAAGGAATCAGATGATAACAAGTGCTACAAGGAAAGGATTATTGTAAAGGGTGTCCAATAGAAGGAAGGTGTGGACTATATAGACATCTTGTCCCCAGTGGTAAAGATGAAGATTGTCAGGGTTGTACTGAGTCTAGTAGCGAAAGAAGATCTATATCTGGAGCAGATGGATATAAAAATAACTTTCTTACATGGAGATCTGGAAGACCTATACATAAGGTTTCAGGAAAAGAAAATTTGGTCTTCAAATTGAAGAAGAACATTTATGGCTTTAATCAAACCCTGAGACAGCGGTATAGAAGGTTGGACATGTTCATGTCAAACAATGAGTACTTGAAGTGTCAGGCAAATATACAATTCAGTAATTGCACTTGATAGATTTGGCAGGAGATTTGGATAGTAGAAGTATAACGGGGTATATCTTTACATTGGGGAACACAATGTTGATTCGGGTTTCTAGTTTTTAGAAGATTGTTGCACTTTCAACTACGGAGGCCGAATATATTGATATCACTGAGGTTAGTAAGGGGATGATTTTGCTATAGAGTTTCAAAACACAATTAGGCAAGGAGCAGGGGATTGGAAAAGTCTATACTGACATTATGAGCGCGATTCGTTTTGCTAAGAACGTTGCTTTTCATGCTAGGATGAAACACATTCAGCTGATGTGTCATTTCATTCGATCTCTTCTAGAACATGAGCAGTTATTCTTGGAGAAGATACATAGTTGAGAATCCTGCAGATATGTTGACGAAAACAGTGACTATTGAGAAACTGAAACTATGCTTGGTTTCAGTTGAGTTTCATGACTATTGAGACCGGAGGTGAGCCACACTATGGTACGTGACCACGGTGAAGGCGATTCAGATGGAGTTGCAGGTACAAAGGATCGGACTTTGTGCAGATTCTAAGTGGGAGATTGTTATGTTGTGGAGCCTGATTGGAACACCTATGAGCAGCGGGTATTCGGGCGCACCAACACCCGCACTGGCGCTGATTTCCCCCCAAACAGAGTGCTCGGTGCCGCGCTATGGTCGTTGCTTACACAACCAGAGGCGCTCCTGCACCCCCTTCTAGGCGCTTAGATGCCCAATGTGGCTGCCTAAGCTGGGGCGCCTGCTACTAGAGCTCTTGACGTTGAGGTGCCCAAGTCCGGGCTCTTATGCGCCCGAAACAGTTAACATGGGATTTCGATTTCATCCCCGATTTCAAGCCGTAGAAGTGCTTCTATGTGAATTCTTCTTTTGTGTTCTTCGATTGTGTTCCTCCCGACGAAGATGAAAAGACTCGAAGTGGTGGATTTTGGTAATTCTGTATGATTCTCGTGTTGGATTAGCAGAAGGAGGATTTTGAGTGAGTCATGTAAGTTTCCTTGTGTGTAGAGAGGAAATTGGTGTGAGTTCTTTGTAAAAGTCTTTGATGTTTTAGTGAAATTTTTCTACTTGTGTGGCTTTGTGATTTTTCCCGTTCTCCAGTTTTGCGATGTTAAATTCTTTTATTCTTTTCTTGTTTGTTTTGATTGTGCTTCCATTTAGATTTTGTTCCAATTTATCTCGAATTTGCGTTTTCTTGTTATTTCGTGATGTGGTTAAGTTTCTAATTGATCCTAAGCCGTGGCAAAGTTGAAAATTGTTCTCTATATTTCTATGAGTTAGCCAGGGCCATGTTTTTAATTACTCTTTTTGATATGATATTACTCTTGCTCTATGAGGTTCTTTTATATGACCCAGCTCATAGTTATTATAAGGATTCTTTGGTTAGGATGTTGGGTTCCATATCTGCTGATGAATAGACTAGGATGATGACAACTTAGAATAATTTAATAAAAAATATTTAGTTAATTTTTATCATTGTCTCATTATCTACCTCGAGTCAACAATGATTCATCTTAATCTAAATTGCTGCTCATAACACAGTATTTGCTTGCCTATAGATTTTCCTTAATTAAAATTCTTTTTTGTGGTCATAAGGGTAGTTCGACTGGAAAACTTCAAACCATATCTTAAAGTTTTTTTTGAGTGGGTACCATCTGGGTAGTGCCTTACCTAGCCTTCGATTTGTCTACTGAAAAATAACCTGGGTTGGGATTTCCCGAATCTGCAACTGTCAGTTACATGCAAAACATTGTCTTTGTATAAGGAATATAAATAAGTATTATCTGGTTGTTAAAATTACATAGAAATTTGATGGAGGCTCATACATGTTTCTCTATCTTGAATTCCGTTGATCCAACTTTTCTATAGCTTCTTCCGCCTGTGAGTCTTGAAATTAAGTTTTTGCATATATAATTTATAAATAGGCACATATGATCTATTTTTACTCTTTGTTAATTTTGCAGGAGGGCCAACTGCTGAGTCACGTGGAATATTGGATTTGAATATACAATATTGGACTAGTCGAGGTTGGGCATTTGCGGATGTTAACTATGGAGGAAGCACTGGTTAGTGTCTGAATGTTTCTCTGACTAATGCTAAGCCATTGAGATGAGTAGCGGGTTAAACTGTTTTTCTAATGTTTTTTGAAAATTTGAAGCATGATTTTGGCCAGGTTATGGTAGAGAATACAGAGAGCGGTTGTTAGGACAATGGGGTGTTGTTGATGTAAATGACTGTTGCAGATGTGCTAGATTTTTGGTAGTGCATGGATCTTTTTATATATTTTCAATGGATTATCGGGCTGATTTATTAAATTGCAACTAATTTAATATGATCTTCTAGGCTGATAAAGGAAACGTGGATGAGGAACGACTCTGTATGACTGGCAGGTCAGCTGGTGGATACACCACACTAGCTTGCCTAGCTTTCAGGGAAACATTTAAGGCTGGTGCTTCATTGTACGGCGTAAGTATCTATTCTATCCGTCAGAGATTTTTTTTTTTTCTGTTCTTTTTTTTTCATTTAATGAAATATTTGCTTTGATTTCTTTCCCTGTTGCACTGCTGCCGATTACTAATTTGAAGTGCTTTTGAATTTTGAAATTGTGATTGAAAAGCATATGAATTATATCGGCTAAAATGATTGGTCGGTTCAAAAATTTAAACCAATATTGTAGCTAGGCATCCTTTTTATCAGTTGCTATATATATTTTTCTCCGGAGGATTTGGAAAGAGGACTCAGCTTTTTTTTTATGGTCAAGGGGAAATAGGATTGATGAATTTATTGATCTCCATATGTGGTTTAGCCAGCATGATCTTATACAAGGATAATAGAGGAAGCCATTTTCTTGAGAAATGGAATCAGAATGCAATAAATATGTCACTTTTTTCACCTAATTAACCCTCCTGATGTGTTTAGAATCCCATCCGAGTGGGGAGCAGCTTAAGCTCAAATTACATGATTTGGAAGATTTGAATGACATTGACTTAAATAAGATTGTAATCATCTTCATGGTCAGGTTTGCTAAATTGCTAATTCTCAAAATAATGAAGTGTGTGAAGTGGACCCATCCTCGTTAACAAAAGAACTTTGTGACTTTAGGAAGTCTCAACCTTAATAATAGTTAAAATCCTAGAGCCAAGGTGAAAACTCTTTCTATTATCTTTTCCCATGAGCTCCAAAATTTTTTGTGCAACTCTTCTATGGAGTTTTGTAGTTTGGGTCAAATATTTTTAAGACATTAAATTTTAGTAACACATGACCCATAGATTTTTCCCTCTTTTAATTTCAAGTTTCCTATGGTTGCAAGCTCCAATGTTAATTACTTCACTTGATTAATGGAGAGAAATTTTGATTAACACTAGTCATTAGGTGCTTAGTACTTAGCGTAAAGACAAGAAATTTTACTTTAAAATTGAGCAAATGTCACATCTTTAGCTTATAATTGATGTTGCAGGAATGATGGTGATCCATATTAAGATCACTTTATTATGTCATCCTAGATTAACGTGAACTTAGGTTTAGTTAACACTAGAAGGAACGAAATTTGGTTTAGTTAATACGAGGATGTAGTTACCCAATTTGATCAAAGTTGTACGAGTTATCAAGTTCTTCAAAAGTCTTTTATTAGTCCTTGTTGACTTATGTATAAGGATTGTAACTCGACCAAGTCAAATGCAAAATAAGCAATGGGCAACAAACATGATGTCATGGAATCCAACTTTAATTGAATCTCAAATATTATAATAGTACGCAAATATTACCAATTTCCTTAAACGAACTCTGGTGATGCATCTGAAATGCTAAAGAAAGACTTGTGATCAATTCAACCAAATATGACAAAAATAACCCTCATCAACTGCGATCTAAATCTCTCATTCATTGTCCATTTTATAAATAAGACCATGCAATGCCCGCGAAGCATCAAAAATTCCTGGGAAAGACCACAATTGCCAAATTCAACGCATAAGAAAAAAGTCAAATTTTTTATTTTAGAGTGCAAAAAAAAAAAAAAAAACAAAAATACGTTGTTCCCGAGCAACAAGAATTGCCCGCATGAGTCANCCTTCAAAAGTCTCTTATTAGTCCTTGTTGACTTATGTATAAGGTTTGTAACTCGACCAAGTCAAATGCAAAATAAGCAATGGGCAACAAACATGATGTCATGGAATCCAACTTTAANGACTTATGTATAAGGTTCGTAACTCGACCAAGTCAAATGCAAAATAAGCAATGGGCAACAAACATGATGTCATGGAATCCAACTTTAATTGAATCTCAAATATTATAAAAGTACGCAAATATTATCAATTTCCTTAAATGAACTCTGGTGATGCATCCGAAATGCTAAACAAAGACTTGTGATCAATTCAACCAAATATGACAAATAACCCTTATCAACTGCGATCTAAATCTCTCATTCATTGTCCATTTTATAAATAAGACCATGCAATGCCCGCGAAGCATCACAAATTCCTGGGAAAGACCACAATTGCCAAATTCAACGCATAAGAAAAAAGTCAATTTTTTATTCTAGAGTGCAAAAAAAAAACGAAAATGCGTTGTTCCGAGCAACAAGAATTGCCCGCATGAGTCAATACATGCCTATCAACTTTTCTTATTTAAAACAAGGATTTTTCCATTAATTAATTCAAAAAATGTATAGAATATGTATATATGAAATATGCTGGCTCTAAATTCACATGGAAGAGNGAAAATGTATAGAATATGTATATATGAAATATTCTGGCTCTAAATTCACATGGAAGAGAGGAAATGTATTGGAAAGACTTGACATATGTTTTGCTAATCAAGCTTGGATGAACTCCTACAATGTATCTAGGGTGCAACATTTGAGTAGCTCCGGCTCTAATCATAAACCCATTCTATTCACCGTGGCTCATTTCCTATAGTCTAGTGAATACCATTTTAGGTATTTAAATGTTTGGTCAAAACATCATGTCTTCCGAAGGGTAGTCAAAGATAATTGACAATGTAATGCTGTGGGCAATGACTGGTATGTACTTTGGCAGCTACATAAAAAAGTGGCAAAGGCGTTAAGAAGTTGGTATTGGGATGTGCACAAAAAAGTAGTTTAGGCAGAGGCAAGGATGAAGCAGTTTGAAACACTAGATGAGGGAGGGGGTCTGGCGGGGAACGAACTAATTGAGGCTCACAAAGAACTACTGGAAACTGTTAAATGGGAGGAGGAACTACTTCAATAGAAAGAGGGGGAGACTCATTCTAAAGAAGGTGACAGAAACATAAAGTATTTCCATGCGTGTATCAAAGAGAAAAGAAATCTAAACACTATTTTGAAAATTAAAGATGTCAATGGGGACTTGATTTCTGATCAGGGAAAGTTGGGGGAAAGTGCTATTGATTAGTTCATTAGTATGTTCTCTTCTAAGGAGTTGGATGCTACAATCGATTATGATCTATTTAGGGAGGAGAGAGAATATATCAGCAACCTTAGTCTTTGTATCATTCCTGATGAGGAGGAGATTTTATGTGCATTAAAAAGCATAGACCGCAATAAAGCAGCAGAGCCTCTTGGTTTTACAACTGATTTCTATATTAAATGTTGGCATATCATTAGAAAGGAAGTGCTTGGAGCCATGCAAAGTTATTTCAAAGGAGATGGTTCTGGTTTATATTTCATTGCTGCCACAATCATCTTGGTTCCAAAACATCTGGACAAGGTCAATTGGGATCAATTTAGACCAATCATTTTAACCTTTTTTACATCTAAAGTAATGGTTCATAAATTACAACACCATCTTCGTTTATTTATCTCTGCAAACCAGTCAGTCTTTTTAAAGGGCAGAGAAATTTCAGATAACATTTTACTAGCCCAAGAAATAATGGAGGATCTGGACAGGACCTGCAGAGGAGGTAATGTGATCTTAAAGCTTGATATTAGAAAAACCTATGATTCTACAAGCTGGGATTTCATATATGCTATTTTAAGATCTAAAGGCTTCAAAGAAAATTTCTGTGGCATAATTAGAAGGTGGTTATCTTGCAACAAGTGCAGTATCCTTTTGAATGGTAACACCTATGACTTCTTTTCTGCTAAGAGGGGTATTAAACAAGGTGACCCTCTATCACCTAAAATCTTGATCATAACATTCGATTATTTCTCTAGAATGCTTAACAAATTGCAGGTGCTGAATCCTAAAATTCAATTTTCTAATGAAGCTAGAATTATGGCGTTTCACCTAGCTTATGCAGATGATGTCATTATCTTTTCTAATGCTTGGAAAAAGGTTGTCAAAAAGCTTTATGCCATGTTGCATGAGTTTCAGGGGCTTTCGTACATGGTGTTCAATAAAAGCAAATGTCATTTTATTGTTGAAAACAGGTTAAAATAGGCTTAACACATTGAAAAACACAATACACTGGTTTCTCTTTAACAAATCTGCCACTAAAGCACCTGGGAGTGAATCTATTAAGGGGGAGAAGAAAGCAAATTCAGTTGGATGATGTGGTGGTGAAAATAAATATAGAATAGTTGGCTGGAAAAATTATTTTATATTCTATGGGGGGACAATCACCTAACTTAAAAGTGTGCTTAACTCTATTCCTATATATGCTTTGTAGGTGCTTAAACTGAAAACAGTACATAACAAGCATTGAAAAGATGCTTCAATATGTTTTTGTGGGCTTTGGGTGGGGAGGGGTGGGNAAAAAAAAATGTAAGAGACACAATTATGGCCTTTGGCGCCAGAATGAGCACCGACAACGCCCGTCTACACGAGTCATGGCGTCGACAGCGCCAACAGCGTCCCGAGCAGTTTCGTGTGTTCAAGACGAATATGGCGGACTTTGGCGGGATTGCACTCCTCAATAACCACCGAGAGGTGTTTTTAAAGGTTAAAAACTGCCTTGGACGACTAGAAACTTCCAAATTTTGAAATTCATGACTACTAATTCCAGAAATACTTCCAGGTATGGAGTTTTAAATAGAAGAAAGTTTATTAGTTTTGACGCACAGAGATTATACAATAAATTCATCACGAAGAAAAGACTTATCAATGAGAGAGGCTTTATCAATCATGGATCGAGTAATCCAAGTTCACAGATTAAGAAATTCATTATACAGAGGCGTTAAGAAGTTTTATGCTACACTACCGCTGTAGTTGTTGTATTAGTGTTAAAAGAATTCTATAATAACTTATATGAAATTACCCAATGAGTCGTCTTCATTTTAGGTAAGGTTGTACCATTTACTCTGCCACAAATTGATGATTTGTATATGGTAGAAAACGTCTCAATCTATCATTATACAAATTTTATCCCAACGAGAGATATAATGCAAGATATATATGTCATTTTCTAACGGATGAAAATGATAATTGGGAAATCAGAGATGAGGGATACGTTAGTTTCTCTGCTTCACTGCTTAATATAATATCAAAACAATGGCATTTCTTCATCTCTGTAAAATTACTCCCTAACATGAAGATTAGTAGAGTTATAAAAGAAAGTTCAATTTTAAACTATTGCATTCAAATGGAAAAGCCCATTGATGTGGAATCGATTATTTTCAAATATATTATGAGTATTATTATGAATGGGCCTATATATGGACTGAGGCATCCTTCTACAATTTTCTTACTTTGTAGTCAATCTCAAGTGCCATATGAAAGTTGGGAGAAAGTATTATTCCCCTGAGAGCCCATGATTCCTATTGATGACAGTTATATTGGGAATGGAAATGAAGCATTATATATTATTTTGGATCATTCAACACATGCTTCAACACCATTAATGCCACAGACAGTTGGAATTTCAATAGCTTTAGAGAAGAAAATCGAAAGAGAACTTCAGAGTATTATGAATGTAATAGGAAATCTTAACTTCCTTTTTGATGACTTAGATTGGAGGATAAAGTAGAACTTTGATCATACTGGAACACTTGAAGCAGGTTTGGTGCATATGTTCAAGAAAGATGGATGGATCGATGAATATTCGGCTGATCAATTCCCGTACCGACCCTTCTACAATTTGTACGTCCATTACCAATCTATTTGAGATATTAGAGGAGGAGAAAACACTAAAGATGAAGCAGAATAATTGAAGAAGTTGGACTCTCTACTATTTTAAAGTAATTATTTTTTTAATGTGATTGTGTTGGATTTACTTTGCTCTAAAACTCTTATAACTTTAATTGTGTGTATAATTTTGTGTCAGCGTTCTAGTGCTGTGGCTTGATTTTGACATTGAATTATAATTTAATTTGCTTTATGTATGTGAAAGTGTGATTAGAAAAGTGTATTTGTAAGAATTGAATTTTCATATATAAAAGTTAATTTGGTGTTGTTTGTGAATTATTTTAAGATGAAAATTAGTATTCAAAAAGACTAATTATACTTTGGAGTGAATTGAAAGAAAGTTGAAAATTGCGAATTTGAATTTTTAGCCACTGGAGCCGACTGCACCAAAATGGGCGCCAACAGCGCCTTCGACCCGAAAGTATCCAATTCCCTTAAAATTCACGATTTGCATAGTAGAAACACCATTTTTACCCTTTTGGTCACCTTCAACCTTCGGTTTGTGCACCTAGGGCTTATTATTGCTTGGATTTGAGGCCATTTTAAGGCAAAAGAAGTTCAGATTTCATCTTCTCTCGGTAAGAGCTACACTTTGAACCCACAATTTTTTATTTTCACCAAGAATTTATCTTACATTGCCAAGATCCAAAATTTTGAATTTTTTTTAGAATAGTTTGAGAAAATCCTCTGGTGAAGAACTCTTACTTAGTAGACTTAAGTTTAAAACGTTCAACATTGTGATTTTCAGAATTTTGGGAATTTATTTGGATTTTATCAAATTTTCTTAGATTACCATGACACCGAGAATGAGCACGGGAAAAAGGAAAGTGGATTTTGATGATCAAAATTTTGTCAACTACATTTGTTTCAATAGTCTGCTTGCAACTAAGAAAGTAATTTCGGATCGAGCATTTAAAAATCTGGGTGGAGAAGTTGAAAGATTAATCGTTGCTCGACATTGGGAGAATTTTTGTTACTTTAATGTCGAAGCTATTATTGGTATAGTGACGGAGTTCTATGCCAACTAGAAGGAAACTTCTGAAGACTACATTTTTATTCGTAGGAACATGGTAGAATTTACTCCAAGAAGAATTACTGAATTTTATCAGTTAGAGGATGTGTATAGTTGTCAGTACAAATCATTTTTAGACCTTAGATGATATTATTTCTTTTCTTACTGATGGAAGAGGAGCTTGAAAGGTGAAGAACAATGTTAAGGTAAACTTTCCTCTTTATAAGTTAAATGTAATATCTAAGGTCTGATACAATTTTATATCTGCTAAAATGATACCAACAAATCATCATAGCAAGGTTACAAAGAATAGAACCATCTTGAACTTCTGCATCCAATAGATGAGAAGGATAGATGTAGGCTCTATTGTTTATAGAAACACTCATTTTATTGTTTTAGGTGAAACTACTGGTAGTTTAGCACGCCCTGCTCTAATCTTCACATTGTGTGAACAGGTAGGAGTTGATTTTGGAATGAATGAGGAGAGGATTGAACTTATAAAACCTATTGGGCCTACAAATATTAAAACTTATGAATCTCATGTTGGATGGAGATCTAGAATTAGGAGTAGGGATATTCATTCTACTTCTAGTACCTCTACTCTCCAGGGACTTATGGAGCAACTGATGATCCAATATGGAGATATCTTAAGGATGGAAAACTAAATAGAAAATATGGAGGCCATAAATGCACATAATGATGATTTGACAAGGCAGAAGTTTGAATATGAAGATGCTTATGATGATGCGATAGTTAGATGTATGAGGGGTGACCACTCAGTTCAGTTTTCTACTCACCTTGTGTTTACCCTGTATCAGCAGCAAAACTTTGATGTAGAAGAAGATGATGATGACTAGCCATGCTTTAGTTTCATCTTTTGTTTAGTTTACAGTTGGTTCTACTTTATTGTTATTATTGTTTGTTTTTAGAGTGTGATACTTTATTTTATTTTAGATATTATGTTATATTCTGAATAGTAGTATTGTAAAACTGTTTTTACAAGAAATCATTTTAGTACTGTTGTTAGTTTTTAGTATTGTGTTGAATGTATTTGTAATAAATTCTTTCTCAACAAATATTTATATGTATTATGTGTTATTTAATGTTTTAAGTATTGTAGTTTTTCATATTAGCACCTGCAATATTTCAGAGTTAAGTTTCAGTATCAGAACCTTCAACAAGTAAGTCTATTCTTTATGTATTAAATGTTTTCTTTTACTCTTTATTTCTTTATAAGTTTTTCATGCAAAATCTTTTAAAAATTTAAGTTTGGGGGGAAAGAAAAATTCTTTTTTTAAAGAAAGAAACTTAATTTTATTTGTTCCCAATTAGCTATATTTTCAAATTTTTTAAATTTAACATGACATTTGGTATCAGAGGGTAACTTTAGATAATTATATTTATGTTCTAAATATATATTAAACTTAAGTAAAATTAATTTTAAAGATTAAGATATTTGGTATAAGAGAATAAGACTATGTTTTTCTATTATAAGTAAAGGAATTTGTCTTTTTGAAGTGTTAAATAATCTTAGAAATTCATGTAAGAAGAAAAGAATAAAACTTTATGAAAAATCTTTAAAGCTAATATAACTTTATAAAGTGAAGGAATGTGAACAGTTTTTAACTCTAAGAAGGGGTAATGAAGTTCAAAATTATTAAAAGCTATCCAGATATAGTAATCCTCACATAAGAAAAAAAGAAAAGAAAAAAAAAGAAAAAAAAAGAAAAAGTATTGAAAATGATCCTGAAAAAAAAAGAGAGAGAAAAGAAAACAAAAGAAAAAGATGTGAGGAGAAGCTTGAGGAGATGTCTAATTAAAAATTAGCTTCACTTAAATCAACTTAAAGAAGAAAGCTTGGCTACATTCTCTAAACTTATATTTAAGTATTAGCATATTTACTCGTAAAGTTTCATGAAGTTCTTTTTTATATGGATATTCTAAGTGGTTTTAACATGACAATTTGCAATTTTCCTTGAAAAGAATAAAAAATAAAAAATCTTAAACTTGATTGCTACATAATCTTATAGCTTTTGTATTAACTGAAGTTATTTTACATTTTTCTTAAGTTATGTTATTATATTCAGTGGACTAAAATATGAAAATCTAGAAGTTGAAATTCTTTGTCATGAGTCATATTTTTATGTAGTAAATGAGTTACTTGAGGACAAGTAACATTTAAGTTTAGGGGATTCTGATAAAACAAAAATATATGCATATTTAGACATATATTTTATACTCATTTTTTGTGATATTGATTTTTAAATGAGGGTATTTTTCATGTTTTATTACAAGTTATTGATTTTTAGGACATAGAAACAAAAATGATAGAATTTGGAGTCAAAATGATGTTTATAAAGAAATACTCAGCGTCGATGGCACCAGGATGGACATCAATGTCGCAGACCTACATAAGAGAGGCCGGACTATCCTCAACGCTGACGGCGCCAGGAGCAACGCTGACGACACCAGGAGCAGCGCTGACGGCGCCATTTAACAGAGAGTTCACGGACCACTGGCGTCGGCGGTCCCAATGTAAATGCAAGAGCTGTTTCTAAGAGATTCAACGAATTTAGACGCTTTTTAAAAAATTTTTGGATGCACATATTGGAAAACCAACATTAGGCTCAATTTAGAGCAGAAATTTATCAAAAAAGACCCCCTTCAACCACTTTCCACTCTCTTTCACACTATTCCACATTCCCCACAGCCACTTAGAGTCCATTAGTCATTTATTTCTTTATAGTTTTGAGATTTTGTGGTGAGTTTAAGTGTGAATTCTTCTCTAAGAGTGTTAGAGAGGGAGAGAAGTGAGAGATTTCTTCTTCCTACATCTTCTAAGAGATGCTACAAGGGATTTATTTTGAGAGAGTTTCAGATAAGTGTTGTTTGTTTATTGTTGTTGTATGAACTTTCTTTTATATATGAAATTTGTATTTTGTTGTATCTTTCTCATGAAGTCTGAGTATTTTCCTTTATCATTCTCCCTACTCTGAGATATGGTAAAATGAAGAAATAATTTGGATGTGTTGATTTTAAAATATAAAATAAATAGTGATGGTTTTTCAACTCCGTTCTTAATTTACTTTTCGATTTGGTCAATTGAATTGTTAAAATATGTTGTGAAACATATGATCCGGGAAATTGACTATGAGTTCTACAGCAAGAGTGAGAATATCACATTTAATTCCATGAAGAAGTATTTCGTTTTTGGAATTAAGTGCAAATAAATACGAAAATATGCTTTGTTTTGTGTAGAATTGAAGATTTTAGGGCGACAGACTAAAATCCCTAATTCGTTCTTAGTGTTTATGTTAGCCTTCAGGGAAAGGGAAGTAGGAGCTTTGGAGTGAGAGCCAATATCCCTCCAACCTAACCACAGATTTAGAAACTAAACCTAAGATTAACCAATGATCTTCTACAACAATGAATCAGGGCAGAAAATTAAAATTGCTCATATTTAGCACAATACATAATTAAATCATTTATCTTATCTCATTTTACCAAAAACTCATTATAGTGAGAAAATTTTTTTGTCGTATTAGAAAACTTTATCACATAAAACATAGTTTAGTAATTACTGTTTAAACTTTGCATTTTAGTTTTGCTAGTAATTAATAATTTAGTTCTGATATTATCTCAAACAATACGAAATTGGTAACAGTAAATTTATTTTATTTCTATAAATTTCCTAATTAATTTATCATTTCAAATTTAAACCTTCTTTGTGGGATCGATATTTGAGGCTTAAATAGAAAGTTTTATATTACTAGATAACGATATGTATACTTGCGTAGAATCCCAACATAAATTGCTTAAATTTCTTATTCATAAAATAACACATGTTTTCAGCATCGTTATATAGTGGAATCAACTTTATGAGTTTTACACAACTAGATTTTCGGGATCAATCAATCAAATGTACCACTAAAGATTCACTATATATTATTGTATCATTTAGATAAATTTTTTTTAAATATGTATACAACTATTACAAGAGCACTGTCTAATACCAATAATAATGCATTGACATAAATATCATTTTCATGTACAAATACCTAAGCATTCCCTCGCTAATATCATAAAAAGATTAACTTCATCATAGTTAAGCATGCACATACAAGCATAATATAAAAATCATTATTTAATGATGATCTTTTCATTCTTATTCGCATAACAATCAACTCTACAATGCTCAATATTTACAATTATTTAAATAAGATTGAGTGCACATATCATTCCTACAATATGAACAAAAATTTAATAGAATCATAAATCATAAGTTTGCAATTCTTCTTCTTCTTACATCTTGCAAGTATGCAAACATTCAAGATCGAAGCCAATGTCACCATTATCTCTCTCACTCTCTCCTGATGTCTCTAATTCCATTGTTAACATTTACTCGAAGCCAATGTCCCTTATCCGGATCAAATAGGACTCATGATCCAAGTGAATGTTAACAATTAAAATGTTGGTCATTACACAAGAATCGCATAACTCAAGATAACTGGGATTGCAATCCCCAATAAAAATGAGGTGACTATCCCTCATTGAAGAGCCAATGGTTTCTCAAATCTGAACCAGTCCAGACGAAAAGATCATAGTAGATAGTAACTCCCCGCTCTCACAACTCATTCACGTGCCCGCGTCAAACTTGTCTCACGAAACCCATCCCTCAGAACCTAATCAACTCTACAGACTGATTTTGTGGATCAAATACACTGGTCACCTCATGCACATACATATTCATATATATCATATCATAAGACCTTAATAGTTTGCCTAAAAAAAATTCAATTCACTATATTTGCTCAAAGAAAAATAGTATATTGCACAATTAAACGAAAAAATATATTTTTTTTTTAGAAATAAATCTTGTAGGTCATATTTAAATTCAATCAGGATGTCCTCACAAACATTCTACATTTGAAAGAGATAGATCGCAACTTAAGTAAAGTTCGAACATAATATTGGCCACCAAGGGCGCCACAAGATGTTACGCAGCCAGCGAAAAAAAAAAAACACAAAATTATTCAACATTATATCTGAGCCTCCTGAGCAAATAATACATGCGAATAACTAGTAAAATAAATAATCTGTGGCAAAACCATCGTGCTGTTGGCAAATCCAAGCCATAAAAGCTTGGGTGGACGTTAGAGAAGCTACACAGATTTCCCACTTAAAGTTATACAAGAAGCATTGATTGGCATTCAAAACAATATAAGTCAAATAGAAATTGCAAAACCTTGCTACAGAAGACCTGGACATGTCCACGTTAAGCTCACTCAAAGTTATCTATTTTGATGGGAACGATTGGATCGGCTACTTTGAAATGGCCGACGGTTCTAGCAAAAAACACCATTTGCTGCTCCAAAGTGAACTCGATGTTTTCAGCCTATAAATAAAAATTTTTGTCATAAACTACAGCGTCATAATTAGAAACCTGCTAGGGAAATTTAAGAATGAACCTTGCGAAATCCGTGCTGTTCTCCTTCAAACTCTACCAAAGCAACAGGTACACCCTTTTCCTTCAAGGCGTTGTATATCTTTCTGGCTTGTCCAGGAGAAACAATCTTCATCAAAAAGTAATTAGTCAGTCTACATAAGAACTGCCAAAAAAAAAAACAAAAACAAAGGAGATTGAAACTATTTCTGGATATTTGAGTTCCATAAAATGCAACATATTATTATCGTAGTCTACAGAACCAAAATATGCAGTGAATCGAAGAATAAAAATATTTATGTTTGAACTTTTGTTCTTGTTGTATCATGGTCATGGTAGTTTTTTTTGGTTAAGGATTTGGGAAAAAGAGCAACAAAGAAATAAAATAAGTTTCTGTACCAAGTAATTCAGTAAATACAAAAATAATAGCAATTCCAAATTAAGTGCCAAAAATAATGCTGTCCCTCAATTCAAGTTTCACATCTGGAGCAACCATCAATAAAATATGGCAGTTGTTTCTTATGTTTCTTTCGAAAACATGTTATTTCATAGTTAGTTCTTCATTGAAATATACTTCCAAAGTGCGTTATCCGAACGAATCGAAAAAATTTACTCTTCAAAAGAAAGACACTATTATCCAAGTTGATCTACAAGCTGCAAACAACTTAATGATCTAATTTAATCACCTTTAAATACAAAATTTTGACTGTTTATTAAACTTAATGTGAAAATAAACTGCTTATAATGACTCACAGTAACAATACTACAATTTTTAATTTTTATCTTGAAATCAAATCTATTAATAATATTATCATGTCTAATTACAACATCTGCTAACTACTGATAACATAAATCTATACTATTGCTGATTGTAATATTTTTTTACATTATTGATACATTATTGAGGAAATTCTCTGCACATGTATTTTTTTCCCCCAAAAAAGAATAGAACTCTATCCCAGATAGATTTCTTGATTACAAGTAGGTCATAGGTTAGTTACACTCACAAAATACAGATAGCGACCAACATAACTAAAGCATGCCGGCTAAANAGAAATTCTCTGCACATGTATTTTTTTCCGCCAAAAAAGAATAGAACTCTATCCCAGATAGATTTCTTGATTAAAAGTAGGTCATAGGTTAGTTACACTCACAAAATACAGATAGCGACCAACATAACTAAAGCATGCCGGCTAAACCTGAACATGTGACCTCAATCCTGAGAATTAGAGCTCATCGGTTCTATTGGTTATGAATTTTACATTTTATCAGTAAGAAAAGTCTGCTACACTTTTTTTATTCCACTTGAAGAACATCCGAATCAAACCTGCCTAAAATGTGAATCAACCTTTTTCGTATTTAGTTTTATTTTTATACATTAAATAGAACAAAAAAAAAGTAAAATTCTGTTTGGAAGGAAACTTTCTTTTCCTGTTTTGTCAAGCTTGATCTACCCCAAACCCACAATTGTGGCATTGAAAAGATTTTTTGTGAACAAGCAGGAGCTTGCTGTAGAATATTTGAAATGGATGATAGTGAATAAAAACTACCCGTTAGACTTATGTCCAACATCATAAAATTAAAACGAAAGAATGGTTAAAATTAGAAAGATTTGTGCGACATGTTTACTTTTTTATTTCATATTTTGCCAAAATTTGATAGATTGGCAACAGAAAGTCATAATTGTTAATAAAGCTTAGCGCCTCTGTACCTTGTCATCTAGTCCTTGGAACAATATCACTGGGCAATTGAATTTGTCGACAAAGTTAATAGGGGATTTCTCAAAATAAGCCTTTTCATCTCCTGAAACATCGAAGAAAGAAAGAAATAAAATTAGTTCTGCAGACTCCAGTAGCATTTGGTAATTTAACAAAGGTTATCCTTACCAACAAGGTTATCAATATAGTGGAACTCAAATTTATGAGACTCTTCTCTCAGTGATGAGAGGTCAGCCACCTGTATTGATAGCAAAAGACAAGTAATTTTATGCTACCAAAATAATCATTTTACTAATATAAGGCAAGAATCAGGGCAATAATAAAAAATATGCTTCGGTACTACTGTTAGCTAAAAAAACTGATCATTACTAGAAAGCTTGCATATGCGTGCTTGACAATGACAAAGTTCCCTCATTTATGGTACTAGCGGAGGAACGCTAAAATACTAATGCACATAAATGAAACAATCTATTAATATTGAAATACATTAACTAGTACAATTTTTAGGCGATGCTCCTGCGACGATTGTACAGATATAAAATAATATAGGTATATTATTACTATAGTAAAAAAACATCGAATATTATGAAATATCATGATCATAAAATTATTAGATGATTTTGCACTGATTAAAAGTTTAGCTGGGAAACATATTGTTATCTTTTTTATTGTGTTACTATATTCCAGAAGTATGAGTATTCACTGGTTATAATTAGTTCACTTTTATTATAAACTAACATTTCAGGTTTAATTAAGTGATTTACAAGATGAGCGACAGAAAAGAAAATATTATAGAAGACATGGACAATTAGTAATGAGGTAAATTTAATTGCACTGCTTTAATTTATTCTTAGTGGCTCTTTCATTAATCATATATTACATCTATAAAATGACTAAAAAAACTTTAATTTTTACCGTTTGATCGTCTCAACACGCCTTGGTTAATTTCAAGCCCCGAGTCGAGTCGTGATAGAGAATGTAATGAAGACGAATATTGAATGTCATAATGCTCAAATGGGATCAAAGTATTTTTCTTGCATGAAAATCATTAAATCATTGTTTTCTTGTAAACATACTACATTGATGCTTCAAAGCATCAAGTTACCAAGTTAGACTTCACAATTGATTCGATTGAACATGACAAACACAACTCATATTGGATTGAAATTGTGCAACATTTGACTTAAAACACCTCAACCACATTCAAAGTCATTTAATCATCGCTCGTTTCACAGAAAACAATATCGATGCACAAAAATAGCCAAAAATACCCAAAAGAGATCGAATTGATCAATTTGAACATATATGATAAAGTGACGCCCAACAGGTGCAATGTCGTCTTAGTTTAGCCCAATACATGCCGTACAATCGAAACCCATCCAAATATTGCCCATTTAAAGAATGACTTGTCCCAACGCCTCCGAAATGTCAAAAATATTTAGGCCTCACAATTGATTCGATTGAACGTGACAAAAACAACACATACCGGATTGACATTGTGCAACATTTGACTCAAACACCTCGATCACATTCAAAGTCATATGATCATCGCTCGTTTCACAAGGCAGACAATGTTGATGCAACTAAAGAGCCAACAATACCCATAAGTGATCGAATCGAACAATTTGAACAAATATGAATAAAGTGCCGCCCAACTGATGTAATGCATATAATTCTAGCTCAATATATGCCCCACAATTGAAACCCAAAAAAATATTGTCGATTTAAAGAATGGCTTGTCCCAATGAGTCTGAAATATCAAAATATTTAAAAAGGGCTTTTAATTTATTTAAAATTAAATCTCTCATCAAATCAGCATTCTCATCCAATCCCATGAAATGCCACCAAAAATCTCAAACTTTGTGCATGCCTACCACAACTACATGAAATCTCATCTGTTGACTGATGATGAGATTAAAAATGTAAACATAATTATCACAAACCTCTCCCTCACACTACGGTCTAGTTCTATCCTAAGCAATCAACTCGCTTGGCATCTCTAACTCATCTTTTCTTAGATTTCCTTAGCCCCCAAAAAAGCTACATTTTCACCCTCTTCCTCTCACACTCTTTGTCCTCTCTCCATCTCCTATCCAAATTCCTGAATTCTTTGATGACAAGAAACAAGAAGTTGCAATAAGAGCTTCATAGTAGGGGTGTGTACGATTTGATTTCGAGCCAATCCAGGGCTGGCTCGAAATTGGATCATTGATCGATCCAATATATTTTGATATGATCCACTATTGATCGATCCAATTTTTTAGCCGGCTCATATTTTTTTTTTGGCTCATGAGCCAGAGGTCTAGCTCAAACCCGCCTTCGCCAACCCGTTTATCCCACAAGAAAAAAATATATTTTTGAGAAAAGAGGGGATTCAAAACCACTCAAGCAAAAAAAGACCTTGCCAAAAAAGCTGGCAATGCATTATGCATGTGAAACTAAAAATTTAGGTGTTATATATGTAAATACATAAGAATTTATTTTGATCCCGATCCGAGCTGAGGATGGATTCAAGTCGGATCGAAATAAATTTGATCCTTTAATTTGGCTTGTAGCTCGACTCAAATGGTTAGATCCGATTTCGATCAGAGCTAAAATTCAATCCAATTTTCGAGTGATTCACGATCTTCGAGACAATTTCACAGCCCTACTTGCTAGTTAGATATTGTCAGATCACAAGCATCCAAATGAGAAGATTGTGCGAGANTATTTGAAATGGATGATAGTGAATAAAAACTACCCGTTAGACTTATGTCCAACATCATAAAATTAAAACGAAAGAATGGTTAAAATTAGAAAGATTTGTGCGACATGTTTACTTTTTTATTTCATATTTTGCCAAAATTTGATAGATTGGCAACAGAAAGTCATAATTGTTAATAAAGCTTAGCGCCTCTGTACCTTGTCATCTAGTCCTTGGAACAATATCACTGGGCAATTGAATTTGTCGACAAAGTTAATAGGGGATTTCTCAAAATAAGCGTTTTCATCTCCTGAAACATCGAAGAAAGAAAGAAATAAAATTAGTTCTGCAGACTCCAGTAGTATTTGGTAATTTAACAAAGGTTATCCTTACCAACAAGGTTATCAATATAGTGGGACTCAAATTTCTGAGTCTCTTCTCTCAGTGATGAGAGGTCAGCCACCTGTATTGATAGCAAAAGACGAGTAATTTTATGCTACCAAAATAATCATTTTACTAATATAAGGCAAGAATCAGGGCAATAATAAAAAATATGCTTCGGTACTACCAAAATTGAATACTAATTGACATTAAAATGGAGGACAGTCTCAGGTATTACGATTACAAAGCTAAGATTTAGACAATAATTAAGAAAACTGTCAGCACTGATAAAGTTCAGCATGTTGTGAACCTCATGAACATAGTAAGCCAATTCGGTAGCACTTCCCAATCATGAACGAAGGTATCATCTCAAGAGATTTAGTGAAACTTTGGCGAACTATTTCATGTATAAATAACACTTTCAAACCCTTATTGAAAAAAAAAAAAAGGACTTGCAAAAAGTTCTTAGGTACCATATCAAGCCAAATAGTTATCTTAGTGAGCTTTTACATACTTCACTGTGATGTGCTCTGAAAAGTAAGACGAATTCTTGTGTGTTTAAACCTACCTTGGTCATTTTCTAGGTGATGTCGAGCTCTACATCCGCTCAAAAAAGCTAAATTGACAACATATAATGCCTCATTCAAGGAAAAATGAGGAAGTCAAAGTGTGGAAGATGAAATGAGCAATCAGTAATGCGAAGGGATGATTCGTTCTATAAATTGAAGTATATGAAGAGAGGCAGAGGCAAGATCGGGAGTCGCCACAGCCTTTGAGTGAGATCAACTTATCCCCAAGTCCGGGGGGGAACAAAAAAGGGAGGATTCACGAGTGCAAGCTAGGGCTTCCTATAGTCGAAAGCGGCAACGACGACGAACGACAAGCTCTTCAATCACTAACTGATAATTAAAATAATATGATAAAATAATTTTTAGTAATATGAATACCATATTTATTTTAATCATCAATTTTAGAAGAGTAAGATCTAGGCAAATCAATAAATAAATAAATCGATATCACGGTTCGTACTCATATCCTTATACAAAAAAGGGAGGATTGACGAGTGCAAGCTAGGGCTTCCCATAGTCGAAAGCGGCAACGACGACGGACGACAACCTCTTCAATCACTAAAATGATAATTAAAATAATATGATAAAATAATTTTTAGTAATATGAATATCATTTTAAAAGATCTATGCAAATCAATAAATAAATAAATTGATATCAAGGTGCGTACTCATATCCTTATGCAATAGTAAGATTTTAATTCTTCTTGACCAGATGCATTTACTGTTACCGTTATATTTATTTCACCGTATAACTATAATTTATGGTTTTATTGAATTTTTGTTCATATTATAGGAATGATATGTATACTCAGCATTATTAAATTATCTTAGATATTGAATTTTAATTTACACAAATATATTAATTGTTATACAGCTAAAAAAACTTATCATTACTAGAAAGCTTGCATATGCGTGCTTGACAATGACAAAGTTCCCTCATTTATGGTACTAGCGGAGGAATGCTAAAATACTAATGCACGTAAATGAAAAAATCTATTAATATTGAAATACATTAACTAGTACAATTTTTAGGCGATGCTCTTGCGACGATTGTACAGATATAAAATAATATAGGTATATTATTACTATAGTAAAAAAACATCGAATATTATGAAATATCATGATCATAAAATTATTAGATGATTTTGCACTGATTAAAAGTTTAGCTGGGAAACATATTGTTATCTTTTTTATTGTGTTACTATATTCCAGAAGTATGAGTATTCATTGGTTATAATTAGTTCACTTTTATTATAAACTAACATTTCAGGTTTAATTAAGTGATTTACAAGATGAGCGACAGAAAAGAAAATATTATAGAAGACATGGACAATTAGTAATGAGGTAAATTTAATTGCACTGCTTTAATTTATTCTTAGTGGCTCTTTCATTAATCATATATTACTTCTATAAAATGACTAAAAAAACTTTAATTTTTACCGTTTGATCGTCTCAACACGCCTTGGTTAATTTCAAGCCCCGAGTCGAGTCGTGATAGAGAATGTAATGAAGACGAATATTGAATGTCATAATGCTCAAATGGGATCAAAGTATTTTTCTTGCATGAAAATCATTAAATCATTGTTTTCTTGTAAACATACTACATTGATGCTTCAAAGCATCAAGTTACCAAGTTAG
>JXCR01147708.1:545023-558568 GCA_002079205.1 Phalaenopsis hybrid cultivar
AACCAAATTTCGTTCCTCCTAGTGTTCACTAAACCTAAGTTCATGTTAATCTAGGATGACATAATAAAGTGATCTTAATCTGGATCACCATCATTCCTGCAACATCAATTATAAGCTAAAGATGTGACATTTGCTCAATATTAAAGTAAAATTTCTTGTCTTTACGCTAAGTACTTACCACCTAATGACTAGTGTTAATCAAAATTTCTCTCCATTAATGACGAGAAGTAATTAAAAGAGGGAAAAATCCATGGGTCATGTGTTACTAAAATTTAATGTCTTAAAAATATTTGACTCAAACTCAAAACTCCTTGGAAGAGTTGCACAAAAAATTTTGGAGCTCATGGGAAAAGATAATAGAAAGTGTTTTCACCTTGGCTCTAGGATTTTAACTATTATTAAGGTTGAGACTTCCTAAAGTCACAAAGTTCTTTTGTTAACGAGGGTGCGTCCACTTCACACACTTCATTATTTTGAGAATTAGCAATTTAGCAAACCTGACCATGAAGATAATTACAATCTTATTTAAGTCAATGTCATTCAAATCTTCCAAATAATGTAATTTGAGCTTAAGCGGCTCCCCACTCGGATGGGATTCTAAACACATCAGGAGGGTTAGTTAGGTGAAAAAAGTGACATTTATTGCATTCTGATTCCATTTCTCAAGAAAATGGCTTCCTCTATTATCCTTGTATAAGATCATGCTGGCNCTGTCATTCAAATCTTCCAAATCATGTAATTTGAGCTTAAGCTGTTCCCCACTCGGATGGGATTCTAAACACATCAGAAGGGTTAGTTAGGTGAAAAAAGTGACATATTTATTGCATTCTGATTCCATTTCTCAAGAAAATGGCTTCCTCTATTATTCTTGTATAAGATCATGCTGGCGAAACCGCATATGGAGATCAATAAATTCATCAATCCTATTTCCCCTTGACCATAAAAAAAAAAGCTGAGTCCTCTTTCCAAATCCTCCGGAGAAAAATATATATAGCAACTGATAAAAAGGATGCTTAGCTACCATATTGGTTTAAATTTTTGAACCGAACAATCATTTTAGCCTATATAATTCATATGCTTTTCAATCACAATTTCAAAATTCAAAAACACTTCAAATTAGTAATAGGCAGCAGTGCAACTGGGAAAGAAATCAAAGCAAATATTTCATTAAATAAAAAANGAAACCGCCTATGGAGATCAATAAATTCATCAATCCTATTTCCCCCTGACCATAAAAAAAAAAGCTGAGTCCTCTTTCCAAATAGAAAAATATATATAGCAACTGATAAAAAGGATGCTTAGCTACCATATTTGTTTAAATTTTTTAACCGAACCATCATTTTAGCC
This sequence comes from Phalaenopsis hybrid cultivar, assembly GCA_002079205.1. Taxonomy (NCBI): domain Eukaryota; kingdom Viridiplantae; phylum Streptophyta; class Magnoliopsida; order Asparagales; family Orchidaceae; genus Phalaenopsis; species Phalaenopsis hybrid cultivar. Next base: position 546,371 of record JXCR01147708.1, read on the forward strand.
TATATAATTCATATGCTTTTCAATCACAATTTCAAAATTCAAAAGCACTTCAAATTAGTAATAGGCAGCAGTGCAACTGGGAAAGAAATCAAAGCAAATATTTCATTAAATGAAAAAAAAAAAACAGAAAAAAAAAATCTCTGACGGATAGAATAGATACTCACGCCGTACAATGAAGCACCAGCCTNAAAAAAAAACAGAAAAAAAAAATCTCTGACGGATAGAATAGATACTCACGCCGTACAATGAAGCACCAGCCTTAAATGTTTCCCTGAAAGCTAGGCAAGCTAGTGTGGTGTATCCACCAGCTGACCTCCCAGTTACACAGAGTCGTTCCTCATCCACGTTTCCTTTTTCAACCTAGAAAATCATATTAAATTAGTTGCAATTTAATAAATCAGCCCGATAATCCATTGAAAATATATAAAAAGATCCATGCACTACCAAAAATCTAGCACATCTGCAACAGTCATTTACATCAACAACACCCCATTGTCCTAACAACCGCTCTCTGTATTCTCTACCATAACCTGGCCAAAATTATGCTTCAAATTTTCAAAAAACATTAGAAAAACAATTTAACCCGCTACTCATCTCAATGGCTTAGCATTAGTCAGAGAAAAGTTCAGACACTAACCAGTGCTTCCTCCATAGTTAACATCGGCAAATGCCCAACCTCGACTAGTCCAATATTGTATATTCAAATCCAATATTCCACGTGACTCAGAAGTTGGTCCTCCTGCAAAATTAACAAAGAGTAAACATAGATCATATGTGCCTATTTATAAATTATACATGCAAAAACTTAATTTCAAAACTCACAGGCGGAAGAAGCTACAGAAAAGTTTTAAGAGTGACTGGATCAACGGAATTCAAGATAGAGAAACATGTATGAGCCTCCATCAAATTTCTATGCAATTTTAACAACCAGATAATACTTATTTATATTCCTTATACAAAGTAAGACAATGTTTTGCATGTAACTGACAGTTGCAGATTCGGGAAATCCAAACCCAGGTTATTTTTCAGGAGACAAATCGAAGGTTAGGTAAGGCACCACCCAGATGCTACCCACTCAAAAAAAACTTTAAGATATGGTTTGAAGTTTTCCAATCGTAACTACCCTTATGACCACAAAAAAGAATTTTAATTAAGGAAAATCTATAGGCAAGCAAATACTGTGTTATGAGCAGCAATTTAGATTAAGCAAATACTGTGTTATGAGCAGCAATTTAGATTAAGATGAATCAGTGTTGACTCGAGGTAGACGATGAGACAATGATAAAAATTAACTAAATATTTTTTATTCAATTATTCTAAGTTGTCATCATCCTAGTCTATTCATCAGCAGATATGGAACCCACCATCCTAACCAAAGAATCCTTACAATAACTATGAGTTGGGTCATATAAAAGAACCTCATAGAGCGAGAGTAATATCATATCAAAAAGAGTAATTAAAAACCTGGCCCTGGCTAACTCATAGAAATATAGAGAACAATTTTCAACTTTGTCGCGGCTTAGGATCAATTAGAAACTTAACCACATCACGAAATAACAAGAAAACACAAATTTGAGATAAACTGGAACAAAATCTAAATGGAAGCACAATCAAAACAAACAATAAAAGAACAAAGGAATTTAACATGGAAAAATTGGAGAACGAGAAAATCACAAAGCCACACTAGCAGAAAAATTTCACTAAAAAATCAAAGACTTACAAAGAACTCACACCAATTTCCTCTCTACACACAAGAAAAATTACATGACTCACTCCACAATCCTCCTTCTGCTAATCCAACACGAGAATCATACAGAATTACCAAAATCCACCACTTCGACTCTTTTCGCCTTCGCCGAGAGGAACACAATCAAAGAACAAAAAGGAAAAATTCACATAGAAGCACTTCTGCGGCTTGAAATCGGGGATGAAATCGAAACCCCATGTTAACTGTTCCGGGCGCATAAGAACCCAGACTTGGGCGCCTGAGCGTCGAGAGCTCTGGTAGCAGACACACCAGCTTAGGCAGCCACATTGGGCATCTAAGCGCCCAGAAGGGGGTGCAGGAGCGCCTCTNGATAACACAAAGGAAAAATTCACATAGAAGCACTTCTGCGGCTAGAAATCGGGGATGAAATCGAAATCCCATGTTAACTGTTCCGGGCGCATAAGAACCCGGACTTGGGGGCCTGAGCGTCAAGATCTCTAGTAGCAGACACACCAGCTTAGGCAGCCACATTGGGCATCTAAGCGCCCAGAAGGGGGTGCAGGAGCACCTCTGGCTGTGTGAGCAGCGACCATAGGTCGACACTGAGCGCTCTGTTTGGGAGGAAGTCAGTGCCAGTGCGGGTGTTGGTGCTCCCGAATACCCGCTGTTCATGGGTGTTCCAATCAGGCTCCACAACATAACAATCTCCCACTTAGAATCTGCACAAAGTCCGGTCCTTTTTACCTGCAACTCCATCTGAATCGCCTTCACCGTGGTCACATATCATGGTGTGGCTCACCCCCGGTCTCAACCTTCATGAAACTCAACTGAAACCAAGCATAGTTTCAGTTTCTCAATAGTCACCGTCTTCGTCAACATATCTGCAGGATTCTCAACAGTGTGTATCTTCTCCAATAATAACTGCCCATGTTCTAGAAGAGATCGAATGAAATGACACATCAGCTGAATGTGTTTCATCCTAGCATGAAAAGCAACGTTCTTAGCAAAACGAATCGCAATCATAATGTCAGTATAGACTTTTCCAATCCCCTGCTCCTTGCCTAATTCTGTCATGAAACTCTATAGCAAAACCATCCCCTTACTAACCTCAGTGATATCAATATATTTGGCCTCCGTAGTTGAAAATGCAACGATCTTCTAAAATCTAGAAACCCAAATTAACATTGTGTTCCCCAATGTAAAGATATACCCCATTGTACTTCTACTATCCAAATCTCCTACCAAATCTATCAAGTGCAATTACTGAATTGTATATTTGCCTGCCACTTCAAGTACTCATTGTTTGACATGAACCTGTCCAACCTTCTATACCCTGAGTTGTCCTGAGTTATAACCCTACCCAAGAAAACTTGTTAGCTACTTCTAAAGAAGTACAATGAGTTAGCCACTGGTGATCAAAAGAGTAGAGAAAGAAGTTGTCCTGAGTTATAACCCTACCCTTGTATATCACTATTCATTGAAANCATCTAGCACCTAAGTTTCACTTTTATACTAATTCCGCCCAAATATTGAAAAGGAATGCTATAGATGCATATAGTTGTTTGACAAGCTGCATAAATAATTTTCCCCATACCCAATTCCTCAAATTTTTGTACAAATAGGTCATCTAAAACTTTCCAATCTTTGCCACTTGCACATAAAACATTTTAGATTTTTGCAAAAATAAAACACCAAAGTTTTCAGATTTTGAGAAATAGGCCACCCAACAATTTCAGATTTTCACAAATTAGCCACCCAAAGTTTCCGATTTTGCAAATTAGCCATCCAAAGTTTCAGATTTTACAAATAGGCCACCCAACATTTCAGATTTTGCAAGACATAAGCATCAATGCTTCCAACCTTTGCAAATAAGGTAACGATGCTTTTCAGATTTTATGAGCAAAGCACTAAAACCTTCCACCTTTTGCAAATAACCAATAAAACCCTCCAGCACATATTTCAACCAGGGGCAGCAAAGGAGTGCAAGATAAAGACCCCAAAATGTAATTTCTAACATTTAATATGATTCTCCAGCATGTATTTCAATAAGGGGGCAGCAAGAAGTGCAAGATAAAGACCCCAGAAACATGATTTCTAACATTTAATATGATTCCAAAAAGAGTCCAAACCGAGCCCATCAAATGAGCTAATTAAATAGAGAAAATTTTTCAATAAAGATCCAACTTTAAAGAGCCAAACCAAGCCCGAAATCTTGCTTCTACATGAGATAGGAAATATTTTCATGCCATCCGAAATATTGCAAGAATAAAAGAGGGGAGAAGAATACCTCACTTCAGCAGATTTAAAGCAAAGCACTGTAAAACAGGTTCAAGAAAAATACTCCCACAGAAATCTTTCTTAAAAGCCTCACGTAAACAGCCACCCACACTTCCTCAGCTCCAAGCACAAGAGAATGAAAAGAACAAGTGAGAATGAAGTTAGAGGAGATTTTGGCAGCACTTCCCCACTTTCAGAATTTCGGCCAGCACACACACACCCTCCCAAAGTGGTGTTTTAAAGCAAAGAAAAGAGGAAGGAGAAGCCACCTACCAGCCACCCTAGCCAGCAAATCGTGTGAGGGGAGAGGAGGAGAAAAATTTAAAGCAAGAAGAAATGCGACCTGGGGCAGAGAAAGGGTCGGCCAGGTGGAACATCGCGGTTGGGGGAACGTTCGGTCGAGGAGAACTCGAGGAGACGAGCCGCGTGCGCAACCAGCGGCGGAATGCCGCGTGTGAGGAGGCGAGGAAGACGCTCGGGCTCGACTGCGGCCGATCGCTCCAAGCGCGCGGGAGAAGAAGCGCGTGCGAAGGCTAGGGCACGGGACACCGAGCGGCTTCTGGTCGAGGGAGAAAAAGTAATCCCGCGGGTGAGGACCCAAAATTTCTGGTTTAGGTTAAATGTGAGTATAGTTTAAGAATAGTTATATAAAAGTAAATATTTAAGATTTAAAAAAAAATAAAATTTTAATTTGTGTTTCACCCATGCATCAAGATATAGCAAAAATTGATATCATTTTCGCATAATTCTGACGTTCCGGACGTGCTGGCGCGGTCTGTTTTGCCGTCGAAAGTCGTTTTGACGAATTCATTGATTTGCGTGTCAATTTTCTCGTGCCGAAAATATGGCAATATGGGTGTCCTTTCCTACCAAAATGGGTATCCCGGACGCGTTGGCGCAGTCCAATTTGTCATCAGAGGTCATCCGGAGAAGTTCGCATTTTCGTTCGTCCTTTAGGCTTAATTGAAGTCCGATTTCATGCAATGTCGTGAATTTTGTGTATTTGATGTGTGTATGTGACGAAAAAGGTCGTGACGATGTCTTCCTAAGGATTGAAGTCCTATTGNAAAAAAGATGCTTTAATATTTAAATTGCCTAATGAAAAATTTATTGCTAAAAGTTTTTTTGAGGATCTTCATCATCATAATCAAGTTAGGTGGGGAAATCTTATTTGGGGTAAGACACTTACTCCTGTCATTCTTTATGTGGAGGTATTTTCACAAATTTTTGTCATATGATGATATTTTAAAGCTCAAAGGATTGTGGTTTGCTTCACAATGCTTGTTATGTAGAAAGTAGGAGGAATCTGCTTTACACATCTACTTTANGAAAAAAGATGCTTTAATATTTAAATTGCCTAATGAAAAATTTTTTGCTAAAAGTTTTTATGAGGATCTTCATCATCATAATCAAGTTAGGTGGGGAAATCTTATTTGGGGTAAGACACTCCTGTCATTCTTTGTGGAGGTATTTTCACAAATTTTTGTCATATGATGAATTTTTAAAGCTCAAAGAATTGTGGTTTGCTTCACAATGCTTGTTATGTAGAAAGTAGGAGGAATCTGCTTTACACATCTACTTTAACTATCGGTTTGCTATAGGTATTTAGAAAAGATTGGGTGAACACTTTCACATCTATATTCCTCATGTTTGGGGGAATTTGGATGACTGTTGNGATTGGGTGAACACTTTCACATCTATATTCCTCATGTTTGGGGGAATTTGGATGACTGTTGNAAGAATGTTTAGTAGGAATTTCTAGAGCTAGAATCTAGGCTCCAAGGAGGAGAAGACAAGACCTCACAAAAATTAGGTCAACAGAGGGCAAACAAAATAATTTCTTAGTTAATTTTCCTTACATTGCCATGCGGTTCCTGTGGATGGCCAGGAATTCCTTTAAACATTTGGATGGAGTGTCGGTTCATCTGGTGGTGGCTAATATTCTTGCATGTCTATAAACTGGAAAATTTTTTGTTTCTGTAAAAACAAAATTTTCAGTGGTATTTCTGTTTTTAAAAAGAAAATAGTGATTTTCTGGAANGTTTCTGTAAAAACAAAATTTTCAGTGGTATTTCTGTTTTTAAAAAGAAAATAGTGATTTTCTGGAAAAGCGGATGACTCCTAAAATGTTGTTCTGGTTAACACCTCATCAGCATTATTTGAAAGTTAATACAGATGGAAGCTTCAAGGGGAATTTGGCTGGTGCTGGGGGAATATGTAGGGACTCCCAGGTAAAACGTTTGCTTTTCTTTGCTTCCCCTTGTGTGGTTTATTGTTCATTGAAGGCTGAATTATGTGGTGTGATGTTAACAGTCAAATTGGTTGCTCTTGCTAACTGGCATTTGCTGCAAGTGGAAGTTGACTCAGTTGATTTACTGGACTATCTTAAAGGCAGGAAGACAACAACATGGGATCTTGTAGTAGGTTTGAGTAAGATTACTAAGATTATTGCTAATTTTAACATAATGTGGAGTTTTGTGTATAGAAAAGGGAACAAGCCTGTCATTGGGTGGCTAGAGAGGGTGCAATGGTTGCTGAAGAAATTATGGGGATAAGGCCTCCTAGAGAACTTTAGATATTGGTTCATGGAGACAACATGAGGATACCATTTTTGAGAAGATAAAAATCCTTTCATTATACAATTCTTTTGGTTTTTTCGGATATTGGGTCATTCGTGGAGTGAGTTGTAATCTGTTGGAGGTGAAATCTTAGGTTTTCTAGTTGTGTGATTGTATTTTGGGCCGTAGAAAGATCTACCTCCAATTTTTGTAAGTTTTACTTGATATCAATAAAATCTACCATGGGGCTCTCAAAAGATATATATATATATATATATAAAGCCCAAGGGCTAATTTTATTGAAATAGAAAAGATACATAAAGGTTGTATGAGAGGGCCCAAAAGAATATATATAAAGCCCAAGGGCTAATTTTATTGAAATAGAAAAGATACATAAAGGTTGTATGAGAGGGCCCAAAAGAGACGCCCTACCCATACGATATCAAGTACAGTACTACCCCAATAAAAAGATACAGATAAACTCAAAACCTTTAAAACATGCAGAAAACAAGTAGCTAGGGACAGACCAGTTTAGTCCTGTCTCTTTCTCTAATAACAAACTTTCAAGTGTCGTGTCATTGTCAGGAGTAACCAAAGTATCATCCATTAAGTTTTCAAGTTGGAGGGTGCTTTCATTCTTCATCTGAAGACTTACTCATGTGCTTCTTAGTCTGATTAGATATTAGAACCGTAGTAGATGGAAAGACAATCGTTGCTACAACGATAGATTCCAGCTTATGTGAAGTGTAAATTGTCACCTCTGCACCCTATGCTTCCTGAGTAGGAGCTGTGTGGCTATCCTGGCTTTCGGTCCAAACATTATCTCTTATAGTATGGCCAGGAGAAGGGTTCCCGGGGGCAGACACCATTTCCTGTCTTGTGGTGATTCGCTCCTCAGGTTGGCTGTCATCAGGTTTGCTGGGAGCGCGTTCAGGCACGTGGGGTGCACTAACAACATGTTCATGCTTTTGACTATTGGTTCTCAACTGTGGGTGTAATCTGAAACATTTTTCTTGCGGGTGTTCAAACATCTTGCAGTGCTTGCAGTAGTAAGGTTTTTGTTACATAATGATTTTTTGTCAATAACCATTGTGAGCAGAGTCAAGCCAGACTTCTACATCTGATAGTGTAATATCCCTTTCAATCAAAATCCTTGCAATAGAGGGCCGTGAGAAATGACCCGTAGGTGTGTCTACCTGCAAAACTTTTTCGAGGATAGTCCCAATTACATATAAGATAGGTATATTAAAGAATTGAAGCTTGAGTTCAGGTAATGAGAATCAGATAGGCGCAATTGGGGGTTCTTGACTGAGATCAAAATCAGAGGTCCATTTGAACAATTTCATATGATTTCCCTCAATTGTGATGAATTTTCTTTGAAAATTTTTTTGTGTAATCTTCTTCTATGCTCAGCTGTATCATAACATGTCCTTCGTCGAAAAGATCCACCTACCAAGCCCCAACTAGTTTGAAATCTTCAAAAACCTTTCTAGGTGGAAAGTGTGTAGGAGATACCTAGATGGGTTGTAGGTGGGAAGGGCACTGACAGATGACTTTGATAGGCTAGGTAGTAGGGTGGCCATTGTCTTGGTTGGTAGGGAGGAAAGTTGGCAGGAAATGGTGTAATAGGTGGAGGAGGTTGTGGCTGGAGCTTTAGGAAAACAACAAGAATATTGTCTGGACGTTCCTATAGTAATGAAAGGCGACGAAGGGTTGATAGAACGATTGCAGAGGGTGGGGAGAGGGGGGGGGTGGAATTGTCAAGGATAAATACCCAATTCAGAATGAGATAGAGTCAGAGGACCACCCGACTCTTGGGAGTGAATCATCACCTAAGAACGAGATACAACCGAAACACCACTCACCATTTGCTACAATTCTAGAAGAGATAACAGGGGGATGCCGACGACAATACTGACAGAAATATAAGTAAAAAAACTGACCTAAACATGGCGAAAACAACATATATAGAGCTAGGGTAACTAAAGATCGGCCAACTCCCTGAAGGTGTCTACGTGAACCTAACTTCATGTCTAGAGGAAAAGGGCAGCTTTGTTGGCCCAATATTCTTATTGCAGACCTCAACAGTACGTCCACATTAGTCTCCTGAGATTAATGGAGTTTCGACCTCATTCATCAAAGCTTTTGCCTGCACTTTGTCATAGAGCTACTGTAACCTCTCATGGTTTAAAGATCTTCGATTGAGGTCCTATAAGAACTAAATCCCATTATTAACTTAATGTCTTCCAAAACGCTTGAGTTTTTTTGACTTTCGAGTTTTTCCCATTTTATGTCCACATTCACTCTCGAGTCTCTGTATCCTCCAACAATTACTTCATCTTTGTATCCTCTGATAGAAACTTCATCTCTATATCCCATGATAGGCACTTCATCTCTGTATCCCTTAATAGAGACTTCATCTATATATTCTGTAACAGACACTTCATATATGTAACCTCTAACAAATAATTCATCTTTCAGCCTCATCTGATATTTTATACCAAAGCATCGTGGCCTAATTTCTTATCCACTAGGATCATCCCTACGGAAGGGAATCATGTGTTCCTCTCTCTTTGTTGGATCTCGCTGCCACACTCGATAGTGACCTCTCTCTGTGTCCTTTCCTCCAGTTTAGTGACTAGCTATATAAATCGGAGGAATTTCTGTTGTATCTTGTCTATCGTAAACTCCTGATTAGGTTCTGACAATCACCTCATTGGCGACATGATTAGGGTTTGGATGTTGATAGGTGGAAGGTGTGTAGGAGTGATGTAGGGCGAGAAAGATAATTTTCAAGGGGAGATAGCGTTGGGTAGGTGGGTGATACGAGGTGAATTTACGCAATTTTTCAGCATTAAATATCCTATTAATTTTCTTATTTATAATGATATTATACTTAAGAAATATTTTTTTTATTGTTTTATGCAGCATACATGGCTTAAGATACTTGGAAAAGAAAAAAGGACGAACTTGGAACAAAAAGGACTAAAATAGCACTTCAGGCAAGCGCTCTGCAGTTGCTTGCACACGCACACCTTTCTATGCAAGCACACAAATGCACACCACTATCGTGCACACCACTGCACGCACGCGCAACTGCAATGCCTTGGGCACGCCGCTTGAGAGCACTTGCATTCGCCTGCACCACTTGCCAAATCTAGTCCGCCTCCCCCTGGATTTGATAGATCTAGGTCAGAAATTTGCTAAAATGGGCTACGCGCCTATCCAACCCAACTTTGCACGTGTTCATGCCACAACTGGATTGCGGGCACGTGCACACACCCGCAATGCACGCTGTTACAACCGAAGGCAGGGGTTCCCAAAATAGGCTATCCGTTTTGCCAAATCCAATGCCACGTGCTTGCTAGATCCAGAGTTGCGCTGGCTTACCAAATCCAGCCATGTACGCGCAACAACGCAAGTCAATCACGTGGACGTGCATGCACCCGCGGTGAGTAATTATGCTTTTGATGCAAAAAGAATAATAATTTTAGATTGTAAAGTTTTTGAAGAAGAGAAAAAAGTGATTAGAGGTATGTTTATGATATTATCAATATATATAAATAATTAAATGTTTAAATTAATGTATACTTTGAAATTACTTTTGATCTTAATTGAATGACAATAATAACTTATAGAGAATCAACGATTTAATTAAGTAAATGAATAAACACACAAAGATCTTCTAAAGGCTTGAGGTGAGTAATTATGCTTTTAATTTATTGTAATATTTCTTGCTTTTAAATATGTTCTTGCTCACAACCTTTCACTATTATGTTTTATATCAATGAAATTAAGTTACATATGATTTTTTATATTATTAGTCTTGAAGTAAGCATGCTAAATACTATTACCTTAATAATTGCATAAGTCTTTAGTTTGAGAAGATATAAGATAATTACCCAATTCTTACATTATAGTAGAGATGTATACGTTAGTTTACTACATGACTAGTTGTTTGTGCCAGATTTTTACTTGATGTTTAAAATTATAATAAAGGTGCATCTTTTAGATTATCGTTATATGACGTTAGATTAGGGTAGAGCTGCATTAATTTTATTAGATAAATAGAAGTCTTACATGAAAGTAATGTATGCCTTGAAGAATGAAATGAAAATATTGTATATGAATGCTTGTATGTGTATGAAAAATGAGTTGACTCCATTATAGAATAGGCAGGGGACAACGGTGTATCTGCACGTACATGGTATCCTATCATCTTATACAATTGTGATGTTTAGATCACTAATTACTATGCCGACAAAAGATTATCGGCTAGGGTTGATTTGACAGCTTTTCATTTCAGACTATCGTATAAATTAGATCACAAACCATTATGCCGACGGGATAATATCGGCCGTGGATGCGTTAAGTTATGCTTTGACGGTGCTCCTGAGACAAATATGAATTTAATTAACATGAAATAAAAGTAAAATGAAAGATTAAACTTTAAATAATTCAATTAAAGTTGATACATCAGTATATAAATTCATTTTATCAAGTAAATGTCATGGAACATATATTAGTTTATTATAAGATATATATATATATATNAAATAGTTGTCATGTTTGTATTATTATTTGTACAACTCGGATCTTCTTCGCTAGGCATCGCTGCTTTTGTGGCATCTTCGACTGTTACTTACGCTTCGCTTCGTTTACTTAAGCTTTAGCTTCGACATTCCTTCTTAGATCTCAGGCTTCGGCTTCAGCAAACTATAGATCTCAGGCTTCGACACTTTTGGGCTTTGACACTGTTGGGCTTCGACACTTTCAGAGTTCAGCACTTTTGGGTTTCGGCATTTTTAGGCTTAGGCACTCTCGGGCTTAGACATTTTTAGGCTTCGACACTCTCGGACTTCGACACTCTTGAGCTTCAGCACTCGGCCTTTCGGGCTTCGGCATTTTTGGGCTTCGGCACTTTTAGGCTTCGGCACTTTCAGGTTTCGGGCTTCAACACTTTTGGGATTCGACACTTTTAGGCTTCGGAATTCTTAGGCTTCGACAAAACTGTGGCTTCGGCACTCTTATACTTCGGCATTTTCAGGTTTCGGCACTCTGAGGCTTCAACACTCACGACTTAAGGATTTTGTGTCCCGACAATGTTATCAGCTTCTTGTTGACAAATTGATGCTTCATGATCAATTAGCATCAATTTGAGGGAGGCTGTCAATCAGAAAGGATGGAAATAAGGCAGTTAAATTAAGAGTTTTCTATAATTAGAAGTTTCCTTATTTTCAATATCTTTATTTTGATATATTTCCTTTTAAGCTAAATATTTAGATTATGAACATGTATTATTAAGTTACCTAAAATAAAATATATGCACTTTATTTTGTATCTAAAATAGATTGTAAGATTGTTATTTAATGGAATGAAAGAAAAGGGAAAAAGGCAATTGAGCCTATTCAGGATTTAGCCTATTTTTTTAGAAACTTTGACATGTGTGTGTGTTCCACATACCCCGACTCTTTGGTTGGCATCTGCAAAGTCAATTATTAGTCCCTTGGGCTTGAGGGTTCGAATTCACTGATGTGCGAATAAGCCGAGGGGGTAGGCATACGAGATTGGTTGGGGCTCGTACCACAGCCTTTGGCCAATCTTTTAAATACACACACACACACACACACACACACATATATATATATATATATA
>JXCR01147708.1:559439-589663 GCA_002079205.1 Phalaenopsis hybrid cultivar
ATAAGTAAAAAAACTGACCTAAACATGGCGAAAACAACATATATAGAGCTAGGGTAACTAAGGATCGACCAACTCTCTAAAGGTGTCTACATGAACCTAACTTCATGTCTAGAAGAAAAGGGAAGCTTTGTTGGCCCAATATTCTTGCTGCAGACCCCAACAGTACGTCCACATTAGTCTCTTGAGATTGATGGAGTTTCGACCTCATTCGTCAAAGCTTTTGCCTGCACTTTGTCATAGAGCTATTGTAACCTCTCAAGGTTTAAAGATCTTCGATTGCGGTCCTATAAGAACTAAATCCGATTATTGACTTACTGTCTTCCAAAACGCTCGAGTTTTTTTCACTTTCGAGTTTTTCCTATTTTATGTCCACATTCACTTCCGAGTCTCTGTATCCTCCAACAGTTACTTCATTTCTGTATCCTCTGATTGAAACTTCATCTCTACATCCCCTGATAGGCACTTCATCTCTGTATCCCTTAACAGAGACTTCATCTATATATTCTCTAACAGACACTTCATATCTGTGACCTCTAACAAATAATTCATCTTTCAGCCTCATCTGATATTTTATACTAAAGCGTCGTGGCCTGTTTTCTTATCCACTGGAATCATCCCTACGGAAGGGAATCATGTGTTCCTCTCTCTTTGTTGGATCTCTCTACCACACTCGATAGTGACCTCTCCCTGTGTCCTTTCCTCCAGTTTAGTGGGTAGCTATATAAATCAGAGGAATTTCTGCTGTATGTTGTCTATCGTAAACTCTTGATTAGGTTCTGACAATCTCCTCATTGGCGACATAATTAATATTTTGGTGTTGGTAGGTGGAAGGTGTGTATGAGTGATGTAGGGCGAGAAAGATAATTTTCAAGGGGAGATAGCATTGGGTCTAGGTGGGTGATACGAGGTGAATTTACGTAATTTTTCAGCATTAAATATCCGATTAAGTTTCTTATTTATAATGATATTACACTTAAGAATGTTTTTTTATTGTTTCATGCAGCATACATGGCTTAAGACACTTGGAAAAGAAAAAAGGAGGAACTTTGAACAAAACGGACTAAAATAGGACTTCAGGCAAGCGACTCTCCAGTTGCGCGCACTCGCGCACCTTTGTATGCAAGCACACATGAACGCACTCTATGGGTGTGCATTTGCATGCCACTATCATGCACACCACTGCACACACGCGCAACTGCAATGCCTTGGGCACGCCACTTGCGAGCACTTGCACGCGCCCGCACCTGCACCACTTGCCAAATCTAGTCCGCCTCCCCCTGGATTTGCCAGATGTAGGTCAGAAATATGTTAAAATGGGCTACACGCCTATCCAACCCAACCTTGCGCGTGTTGATGCCACAACTGGATTGCGGGCACGTGCACACACCTGCAATGCACACTGTCACAACCGAAGGTAGGGGTTACCAAAATAGGCTAACTGTCTTGCCAAATCCAATGCCACCTGCTTGCCAGATCTAGAGTTGCGCTGGCTTACCAAATCTAGCCATGTACGCGCAACAACGCAAGTCAATCACGCGGACGTGCATGCGCCCGTGGTGAGTAATTATGCTTTTGATGCAAAAAGAATAATAATTTTAGATTGTAAAGTTTTTTAAGAAGAGAAAAAAGTGATTAGAGGTATGTTTATGATATTATCAATATATATAAATAATTAAATGTTTAAATTAATGTATACTTTGAAATTACTTTCAATCTTAATTGAATGGCGATGATAACTTATAGAGAATCAACGATTTAATTAAGTAAATGAATAAACACACAAAGATCTTCTAAAGGCTTGAGGTGAGTAATTATGCTTTTAAGTTATTGTAATATTTCTTGCCTTTAAATATATTCTTGCTCACAATCTTTCACTATTATGTTTTATATCAATGAAATTAAGTCACATATGATTTTTAATATTATTAATCATGAAGTGCGCATGCTAAATACTGTTGCCCTAATAATTGCATAAGTGTTTAGTCTGAAAAGATATCAGATAATTACTCAATTCTTACATTATAGTAGAGATGTATATGTTAGTCTACATGACTAGTCTACATGACTAGTTGTTTGTGCCAGATTTTTACTTGACGTTTAAAATTATAATAAAGGTGCATCTATTAGATTATCGTTATATGACCTTAGATTATAGTAGAGCTACATTAATTTTTTTAGATAAATAGAAGTCTTACATGAAAATAACGTATGCCTTGAAGAATGAAATGAAAATATTGTATATGAATGCTTGTATGTGTATGAAAAATGAGTTGACTCCATTTTGTAATAGGCAGAGAATATCGGTGTATCTGCACGTACATGGTATCCTATCATCTTATACAATTGTGATGTTTAGATCACTAATTGCTGTGCCGACAAAAGATTGTCGGCTAGGGTTGATTTTGCAGCTTTCCATTTCAAACTATCGTATAAATTAGATCACAAACCATTCTACCTACGGGATAATATCGACCATGGATGCGTTAAGTTATGCTTTGACGGTGCTCTTGAGACAGATATGAATTTAATTAACATGAAATAAAAGTAAAATGAAAGATTAAACTTTAAATAATACAATTAAAGTTAATACATATCAGAATATAAATTTATTTTATTAAGTAAATGTCATGGAACCTATATTAGTTTATTATAAGATTTTTATATATACATGTGAAGGATCAGTATGCATATTGATACGACACGGAGATTAGAATTAATCAAGAAGTGAACGCACCGTCGGATGGTAGAAAAGAATATGTTTTTCTATTTTTATCACTAAAATTTTAATATTCAAATATTAATGAAAGCAATTGAATTAACAAGTAGAAACTTTTATCTATCTGTTGTTATCTCTTTATGTATCTATTAGCTCATCTTCTATTCATCTTATTTCAAAGTTTAAAATCTAAAAAAATGTTAAAATAATATAATAAGTTATTTTTATCTAAAGATAGCTCAGAACCAATCACATTTCTAAATGTAACCAAAGAAAATATAACATTATATATATATATATATATATATATATATATATATATATATATATATATACATATATTTAATGTAGTATTATATGCGATCTTATAATAATTTAATGTACGTGTACATGATATTTACTAAATGAGAATAATCTAAAACTTCTATATGCATTTACTTTTACTGTACTTTTCAAGGTTTAATTTTAATTTTACTTTTACTTTATATTCTGAACATACATATCTATTTGTTTGAGGATCATCATTAAAATAACCTAACACACGCTTCCCAATATTATCCCATTAGCTCAACGATTAGCGATATAAAAATCATCATTGTCCAAGGTGGAAAGACCTTTACCTGCCTCTGAATAATATTATCTCGTTGAAACAAGGTTTAACAATCTAAATATCACGATTGTCTGTGATGGTAAGATCTTTTTTACTTGCCTCGGATCAATATTCTCCCGCCAGCTTAGAATGATCATATCACAATTGTCTGAGGTGGTAGAAAAATAACTACGCGTGCGAGTACATTGGCGTCTCATGCCTGTCTATAAGAGAGTGAACTCCTCTTAACATGCACATATAGACATTTATATTTTCCTTCATTCTTTTATATCATTCATTATTTTCTTATTCATTCATCTACTTATGAAGAAGTGCACATTTATTAAAATAAAAAATGATATGCAGTAGTTTAATAACTTCATAGATAAATCTTTATGTAGGTAGTTGTACAATACTATTTACTAAATGTTATTTAATGATATGCTATATGCATTTCTACTTAAATCTAATAGCCTGATGTATCTACACCTTTACTATAATTTAGATGTCATTCAATAATCAAATATCTTTGTCTATTTAATATGCATATTGTCTTGCCTAACAATATGAAAAATCTGCTATAATCTAAATATCACTGGAACGGATCATAAATGAAAGCAAACATACATCAAGAAATAATGAAAATTACTGAAATTCATAAATATAATTACCCACCTTAGTCTTTCACCATTCTACTCCTATCGATCCTCCAACATAATAACTTTTACTAGCCACAAATATGCTATCATTCAATAAAACTTACTATTCCCATTTTCAATCTCAATTAGCATTAATTTAACTATTCAAAATAATTTACATAAATAACATCAAACCTTATCATTACCTTAGTCTTTTTTTTATGTAAATCTCGGTTACGAAGAATTTTAATATTGAATGGCTTGCCACTTTAATTTCTGCAATTAGTTAATAAAATTTAATTTAATCTCATAATCTCTCTCTCTCTCNTAACATACATATCTGTTTGTTTGAGGATCATCATTAAAATAACCTAACACACCCTTCTCAATATTATCTCGTCAGCTCAACGATTAGCGATATAAATATCATCGTTGTCCAGGGTGGAAAGACCTTTACCTGCCTTTGACTGATATTATCCCGTTGAAACAACGTTTAACGATCTAAATATCATAATTGTCTGGGTTGGTCAGCTCTTTTTACTTGCCTCGGATCAATATTCTCCCCCCCAGCTTAGAATGATCATATCACAATTGTCTAGGGTGGTAGAAAAATAACTACGCGCGCGGGTGCATTGGCATCTCATGCTTGTCTATAAGAGAGTGAACTCCTCTTAACATGCACATATATGCATTTATATTTTCCTTTATTCTTTTATATCATACATTCTTTTCTTATTTATTCATCTACTAATAAAGAAGTGCACATTTATTAAAAAAAAATGATATGCAGTAGTTTAATAACTTCATAGATAAATCTTTATGTAAGTGGTTGTACAAGACTGTTTACTAAATGTTATTTAATGATATGCTATCTGCATTTCTACTTAAATCTAATAGCCTAATATATCTGCATCTTTACTATAATTTAGATGTCATTCCATGATCGAATAACTTTGTAGGAAATTCTTTGTCTATTTAATATGCATATTGTCTTGCCTAACAATATGAAAAATCTGCTATAATCTAAATCTCACTGGAACAGATCATCAATGAAATCAAACATATATCAAGAAATAATGAAAATTACTGAAATTCATAAATATAATTACCCACCTTAGTCTTTCACCATTCTACTCCTATCGATCCTCCAACTTAATAACAGTTACTAGCCACAAATATGTTGTCATTCAATAAAACTTACTATTCCCATTTTCAATCTCAATTAGCATTAATTTAACTATTCAAAATAACTTACATAAATAACATCAAACCTTATCATTACCTTAGTCTTTTCCTTATGTAAATCTCGATTATGAAATCCGAATTTCAATATTCAATGGCTTGCCACTTTAATTTCTGCAATTAGTTAATAAAATTTAATTTAATCTCATAATCTCTCTCTCTCTCCTTATATATATATATATATATAATTGGCCAGAGACTATGGTACGAGCCCCAATCAATCTCATATGCCTAACCCTTCGACTTATTCGCACATCGGTGAATTCGAACCCTCGAACCCAAGGGACTAAGAATTGACTTTGCAGATGCCAATCAAAGAGTCGGGGCATGTGGCACTTAGACACATGTGATCGTTTTGAGAAAAATAGGCTAAATCCTGAATAGGCTCAATTGCCTTTTTCTCTTTGCTTTCATTCCATTAAATAACAATCTTACAATCTATTTTAGATACAAAATAAAGTGCATATAATTTATTTTAGGTAACTTAATAATACATGTTTCTAATCTAAATATTCAGCTAAAAGGGAAATATATCAGAATAAAGATATTAAAAATAAGTAAGCTTCTAATTATAGAAAATTTTTAATTTAGCTGTCTGTTTTCCATCTTTCCTGATTGACATCCCCCCTCAAATTGATGTTGATTGATCAGGAAGCATTAATTTGCAAACAAAAAGCTAATAACATTTTCGGGACACAAAATCCTTAAGTCATTAGTGTTGAAGCCTCAGAGTGACGAAACCTGAAAATGCCGAAGCCTAAGAGTGTCGAAGCCACAGTTTTGTCGAAGCCTAAGAATTCCTAAGCCCAGAAGCATCGAAGCTCAAAAGTGTTGAAGCCCGTAACCTGAAAGTGCCGAAGCCCAAAAATGCCGAAGCCCGAGAGTGCTGAAGCCTAAAAATGCCGAAGCCTAAAAATGTCGAAACCCAAAAGTGCCGAAGCCTGAAAGTGCCGAAGCCCAATAGTGTCAAAGTCCAAAAGTGCCGAAGCCTGAGATCTATGGTTTGTCGAAGCCGAAGCCATCGATCTAAGAAGGAATGCCGAAGCCGAAGCTTAAGCGGACGAAGCGAAGCGTAAGAAACAATCGAAGATGCCACAGAAGCAGCGATGCCTAACGAAGAAGATCCAAGTTGTACAAATAATATTACAAACATAACAACCCTTTTCAACCCAAGAATCTTTGCTTCCACAATGAATGAATTTTACACTTCAGAATAAGTTCCATCTCTTTCAAGACATAATTCTTTTTTTCCACTTGTTCTTCACGAGAAGAATAGCAAACATTTCATAAAGAGCCCTAATTCGAGAGTTGCAAATGAATGAATCAGTTATTGGGATCAAGGCAGTTAATGAGCGCGAGCTCATTGCTGGTAAGCCGAGAGACGTGCGCAACATGGAGGCAGATCTCCGGCTGCACATCTGCCGCCGCTTTGTCTAGCGAGAGGCTATCGAGACATGTGCTCTGATCTGTAAGCGCGGCTCTCACCCACGTCTGAACGTTATTTAGATGCCACCCGAACGATATACTTCCGTATTGCCCCATTCGCTCCATCTCTTTAACCGATCTTTGCATCCGATCAATGGAGTCGTCGATCTTCTCGACGCAATCGCGAATGTCGAAAAGGAGTCGGATTAGGGAGAGGAGGCTGATTTCGAAACTGTGACCCAAGACTGGCGAGGATGACATTGTCGAAGATCAAAGGGGGACGACGCAACCAAAGCGAACAAAGGGGAACGAAGCAGCTCGGGACAAAGCGAACGAAGCAGCCGAAGTGATTGGGACAAAGCAGGCCGGGACGGAACGAAGCGGTCGAAGCGAACGCAGGAGGACGAAGCAGGCCGGAACGAAGTGGTAGGAGGCAAGGCGCATCAATTCCATTTGTGATGTCGGTCAGCGCAGGAGCCACCTTTGCAGAAGTAATTTTGCCTGCATTAAACGACAGGAGGGGAGGCGTGGGGAATTCCGGCTTGAAGTGGTGCTTTCTGTTCTTAAGCTAGGGGTTTTGTCAGATGGGCGAATCAAGAGAAGAAATAGTTCATCCCTTCCTGCAAGAAGACCGACGAGAAGGGAGTCTTGAAGGTCCTCCAACGATTACCGATAGTTAGAGCAAAAATTTAGCTCTAATATCATATTAAAATTTTGAGAAAAATAGGCTGAATCCTGAATAGACGCAATTGCATTTTCCCTTTGCTTTCATTTCATTAAATAACAATCTTACAATATTTTTTGGGTACAAAATAAAGTGCATATAATCTATTTTAGGTAACTTCATAAGACATTCATAATCAAATATTCAGCTAAAAGTGAAATATATCAGAATAAAGATATTGAAAATAAAGAAGTTTTTTATTATAGAGAACTCTTAATTTAGCTGTCTGATTTCTATCCTTCCTCATTGACAATACACACAGATATATGTATATATATATATATATATATATATATATATATATATATATATATATANATATATATATATATATATATATATATATATATATAACAGATAAACATTACCCTAGACTCTAAGCTTGTCTTTTCTTTCGGTTGCTGACCTTCCCGCACGCATGCACAAGCTTCTTCTCCTCGAATAGGGATCAAGCTCCACTCGCATGCCTTGTCGTTGCCTCGCCCTCCTTTCTTCTTGCACCGAACACATGCACCGACTCCCTTCTACACACGAGATAAGCCTCGCACTCAAGTCAATATCGTTTGCTCTGGTTTGATGCCTCGCCCCTCCTTTTTTTAACAAAGCCGCATCCCTACTCTTCCCCTAATCTCCTACCTATGGCTAGGGCATCGCTTCCTTTGCACAAAACGATGCCAAACCTAAACACGAGCCGCTCCTTCCTTCGGCATAGGTATGTCTTTTCCCCCGACTTCGTTCCTCACAGGTAAGTCTTCTTCTCCTTCTACCGCTGCTTCTCCTTTGTTTCTTTTATCTCTAGCTTCAAATAAGACACTCATCTCTTAAGAAGTAATAATTGAGATGTTTCATTTGAACCGACCCTACCCATTGACAATTTCTTTCATGCATTTCTTTTTATTTATTTATTTGTTATTATTGTTATATTTTCTTTAACAGAGTTATTACACACATTGTTTTATTTTTCTTGTGTTACTGTAGTTTAAAAGTGTCATTGCTCTTGAGTTATCTTGAGATTAGTTATATTGTTTTAATATTTTTTTCAGGTTTTAAGGTTTTAAATAAGATGAATAGATGTGGAGTCAATGTATACAAAAGTCGAGGCCAGCAATCCAATAAGGCAACTATTATTTGTTAATTAAAACATTTTCTTTAGTGGCTCTTTCAATTAATTTTTTATATTAAAACTGTTTGAAATAAAATTAGAAATATAAAAAAGTTATTTCCACCGTCCGTCTATTCCCATTTTGGTTAATTTCAAGACCCAGGTCGGGTCATGACAGCCTTTTGCTTAGGTAGTTCGTTGCAAAATGGCATCATTACATTATGATCGTGATCAAAGCTTGCAAATTTCACAATGACAAAAATCTATTGAATAATAAATTTTATTGTTCGCTTGACATGACACAAATTTCTATGTTAGTTGTGATCGATGTAAAATTGTCCACGTACACAAATATTCATCCCAAATTTTCAGGATCCCTTGGGATAACATAATTTATAGTTCATGATAACCCAGAACGACGGAACCATAGGACGTTGAGTGGGTTCATTATCATTCCCCTAATGCTTTCTCTAAAGCGACAACATTATATTTTTCATATCTTAGAGTTCGAATTATTGTTACTATATTCTAAAGGCTATAACGTGTACCAAGTAGTTTAAATTATTTATGGTGGAGTCTAGAAGTTAGAATTTTATATATAGGCGACTCTTATTTGGAGTTCTTAGAAGTGTTTAATGTTTTAAGTTGCAGCAGCACTGCCGCTTTCATGACGTGGTGTTTGAGAATCATTTGATTTCATAGGATTTTTTCTCTCTTCAAGAAGATGACACTATTATATTTGTGATCTTAACTGCTTGCATCAAATTAAAACTTAAATGAATATCTCCAGGATTCTTATGACACTTAATATCCTTTAAATAACTTCTTTGTTGGCATCACTGCTAGTTTATTTTTCGGCAACATTCTTTGCTGTAGGATCACGAGGAGGAACTGGTGCATTACCGTTCTCTGGTTTTAACTAGGAGGCATCCAACTGCTCCAGTTTCTAAATCTTTGCAGGCTCGTAAGACATCATAGTCTCTGATTCCACTCGGTCTTCTTCTTCATCTTCAGCAACTTAACCACACCAGATGCAATTTTAAACTTCTGCTTCAAGTTCAAAGCTGATTTCCCAGTTGATCCAGAAGGACCAGGCTTCTTCATATAGCTAGATTTGAGTTCCAGCGAACTTTTGGTGCGATAACAATAGACTTTATGGAGAGAACGGTGCAGTGATGGTACAAATTTTGTACACTTTAGCAAACTCCTGGTTTTCTTGCTGAAGGAAATATCGTTGACAAAAAAACATTGTTTTGCTCCTTTCCTCATCCTAGGCTTCGTTCAATGCTCAGTAAGGAACAAAACTAAATTATTCAAAGTAAAATCTAGAGTCATTTTTAATGATTTGCATGAGGAGGCCAGAAACATAGAAAACCCTATGCTTTGATTTGATTGGATAGGATTTTATTGCTCGGTTTGATCATGAGATTGGAATGGAGAACACTTGAGATGAGAAATGATGCAAAAAGATGTTTAGCAATGGAGAGTAGAAGGGGTTATTTGGTGGCTGGATCAAGTAGGGTTTAAATTGAGTTTTGTTCCCCCTTGATTTACCTTAAAATCCAGATTTATTAAATTCAGTTATGAGCTTTTTAAACTTGTGTCCACACATCTCTCACAATCTTCTCATTTGGATGCTTGTGATCTGACAATATCTAACTAGCAAGTAGGGCTGTGAAATTGGCTCGAAGATCGTGAATCGCTCAAAAATCGGATTGAATTTTAGCTCGGATCGAAATCGGATCTAACCATTTTTCCTTGAATGAGGCATTATATTCTGTCAATTTAGCTTTTTTGAGCGGATGTAGAGCTCGACATCACCTAGGAAATGACCAAGATAGGTTTAATCACACAAAAATTCTTCTTACTTTTCAGAGCACATCACAGTGAAGTATGCAAAAGCTCACTAAGATAACTATTTGGCTTGATATGGTACCTAAAAACTTTTTGGAAGTCTTTTTTTTTTTTCAATAAGAGGTTTGAAAGTGTTATTTATACATGAAATAGTTCGCCAAGGTTTCACTAAATCTCTTGAGATGATACCTTCGTTCATTATTGGGAAGTGCTACCGAATTGGCTTACTAAGTTCATGAGGTTCACAACATGCTGAACTTTATCAGTGCTGACAGTTTTCTTCATTATTTTTTAAATCTTAGCTTTGTAATCGTAATACCTGAGACTGTCCTCCATTTTCATGTCAATTAGTATTCAATTTTGGTCGCACCGAAGCATATTTTTTATTATTGTCCTGATTCTTGCCTTATATTAGTAAAATGATTATTTTGGTAGCATAATATTACTCGTCTTTTGCTATCAATACAGGTGGCTGACCTCTCATCACTGAGAGAAGAGACTCATAAATTTGAGTCCCACTATATTGATAACCTTGTTGGTAAGGATAACCTTTGTTAAATTACCAAATACTACTGGAGTCTGCAGAACTAATTTTATTTCTTTCTTTCTTCGATGTTTCAGGAGATGAAAACGCTTATTTTGAGAAATCCCCTATTAACTTTGTCGACAAATTCAATTGCCCAGTGATATTGTTCCAAGGACTAGATGACAAGGTACAGAGGCGCTAAGCTTTATTAACAATTAGGACTTTCTGTTGCCAATCTATCAAATTTTGGCAAAATATGAAATAAAAAGTAAACATGTCGCACAAATCTTTCTAATTTTAACCATTCTTTCGTTTTAAATTTATGATGTTGGACATAAGTCTAACAGGTAGTTTTTATTCACTATCATCCATTTCAAGTCTTCTACAGCAAGCTCCTGCTTGTTCACAAAAAATCTTTTCAATGCCACAATTGTGGGTTTGGGGTAGATCAATCTTGACAAAACAGGAAAAGAAAGTTTCCTTACAAGCAGAATTTTACTTTTTTTTGTTCTATTTAATGTATAAAAATAAAACTAAATAAGAAAAAGGTTGATTCACATTTTGGGCAGGTTTGATTCGGATGTTTTTCAAGTGGAATAAAAAAGTGTAGTAGACTTTTCTTACTGATAAAATGTAAAATTCATAACCAATAGAACCGATGAGCTCTAATTCTCAGGATTGAGGTCTCATGTTCAGATTTAGCCTGCATGCTTTAGTTATGTTGGTCGCTATCTGTATTTTGTGAGTGTAAGTAACCTATGACCTACTTTTAATCAAGAAATCTATCTGGGATAGAGTTGTATTCTTTTTTGGGGGAAAAAAAATACATGTGCAGAGAATTTCGTCAATAATGTAAATAAATATTACAATCAGAGATAGTATAGATTTCTGTTATCAGTAGTTAGCAGATGTTGTAATTAGATATGATAATATTGTTAATAGATTTGATTTCAAGATAAAAATTAAAAACTGTAGTATTGTTGCTGTGAGTCATTATAAGCCGTTTATTTTCTCATTAAGTTTAATAAACAGTCAAAATTTTGTATTTAAAGGTGATTAAATTAGATCATTAAGTTGTTTGCAGCTTGTAGATCAACTTGGATAATAGTGTCTTTCTTTTGAAGAGTGAATTTTTTCAATTCGTTCGATACCGCACTTTGGAAGTATATTTCAATGAAGAACTAACTATGAAATAACAAGTTTTGGAAAGAAACATAAGAAACAACTGCCATTTTTTATTGATGTTTGCTCCAGATGTGAAACTGAATTGCGGGACAGCATTATTTTTTGGCACTTAATTTGGTATTGCTATTATTTTTGTATTTATTGAATAACTTGGTACAGAAACTTATTTTATTTCTCTGTTGCTTTTTTTCTCAAATCCTTAACCTAAAAAAACTACCATGACCATGATACAACAAGATCAAAAGTTCAAACATAAATATTTTTATTCTTCGATTCACTGCGTATTCTGGTTCTGTAGACTACGATAATAATATGTTGCATTTTATGGAACTCAAATATGCAGAAATAGTTTCAATCTCCTTTCTTTTTTTTTTTTTTTTGCACTTCTTATGTAGACTGACTAATTACTTTTTGATGAAGATTGTTTCTCCTGAACAAGCCAGAAAGATATACAACGCCTTGAAGGAAAAGGGTGTACCTGTTGCTTTGGTAGAGTTTGAAGGAGAACAACACGGATTTGGCAAGGTTCATTCTTAAATTTCACTAGCAGGTTTTTAATTATGACGCTGTAGTTTATGACAAAAATTTTTATTTATAGGCTGAAAACATCAAGTTCACTTTGGAGCAGCAAATGGTGTTTTTTGCTAGAACCGTCGGCCATTTCAAAGTAGCCGATCCAATCGTTCCGATCAAAATAGATAACTTTGATTGAACTTAACGTGGACATGTCCAGGTCTTCTGTAGCAAGGTTTTGCATTTTCTATTTGTCTTATATTGTTTTGAATGCCAATCAATGTTTCTTGTATAACTTAAGTGGGAAATCTGTGTAGCTTCTCTAAAGTCCACCCATGCTTTTATGGCTTGGATTTGCCAACAGCTGCTGTTGTTAGCAACACGATGGTTTTGCCACAGATTCTTTATTTTACTAGTTATTCGCATGTATTATTTGCTCAGGAGGCTCAGATATAAAACTACGAATGTTGAATAATTTTGTTTTTTTTTTCGTTGGCTACGTAACATATTGTGCCACCCTTGGTGGCCAATATTAAGTTCGAACTTTACTTGAGTTGCGATCTATCTCTTTCAAATGTAGAATGTTTGTGAGGACATCCTGATTGAATTTAAATATGACCTACAAGATTTATTTCTAAAAAAAAATATAGTTTTTCGTTTATATGTGCAATATACTATTTTTATTTGAGCAAATATAGTGACTTGAATTTTTTTTAAGGCAAACTATAAGGTCTTTTGATATGATAGATATGAATATGTATGTGAATGAGGTGACTAGTGTATTTGATCCACAAAATCAGTCTGTTGAGTTGATTAGGTTCTGAGGGATGGGTTTCGTGAGACAAGTTTGACGCGGGCACGTGAATGAGTTGTGGGAGCGGCATAAAGGGTGTTACTATCTACTACGATCTTTTCGAACCATCGGCTCTTCAATGAGGGATTGTCACCTCATTTTTATTGGGGATCGCAATCCCAGTTATCTTGGGTTTATATATGTGATTTTTTGTGTAATGCCCAACAATTGTTAACATACCTTGGATCATGTCTTATTTGAGTCGGATAAGGGACATTGGCTTCGATCTCGAACGTCAACATACTTGCAAGACGTAAGAAGAAGAAGAAGAAGAATTGCAAACTTATGATTTATGATTCGATTAAATTTTTGTTCATATTGTAGGAAACATATGTGCACTCAATCTTATTTAAATAATTGTAAATATTGAGCATTGTAGAGTTGATTGTTATACGAATAAGAATGAAAAGATCATCATTAAAATTCTTATACTATGCTTGTATGTGCATGCTTAACTATGATGGAGTTAATCATTTTATGATACTAGCGAGAGAATGTTGAGGTATCTATCTCTTTATGATACTAGAGAGGGAATGCTAAGGTATCTGTACATGAAAAATGATATTTATATCGATGCATTATTATTGGTACAAGTTTAGGCAGTGCTCTTGTAATAGTTGTATACAAATTAAAAAATATTTATATCTAAACGATACAATAATATATAGTGAATCTTTAGTGGTACATTGAATGATTGATCCTGAAAATATAGTTGTGTAAAACTCATAAAGTTGACTCCGCTTTATAACGATGCCAAAAATTTGATGCGTTATTTTATGAATAAGAAGTTTAAGCAATTTATGTTGGGATTCTACGTAAGTATACGTATCGTTATCAAGTATAAGATTTTCTATTTAAGCCTCAAATACCGATTCCATAAGGAAGGTTTAAATTTGAAATGAAAAATTAACTAGGAAATTTATAGAAATAAAATGAAGTTACTAACACTAATCTTGAAATGTTTGAAATACTGTTAGAACTAAATTATTAACTATTAGCAAAACTAACATGCTGAATTTAAACAGTAACTACTAAACTATGTTTATGTGATGAAATTTTTTAATATGAAAAAACATCTTTCTCACTATAATGAGTTTTTTGATAAAATGAGATGAGATAAATTGTTTAAATATGTATTGTGCCAAATAGAAACAATTTTAATTCTCTACCCTTGTTCAGTGTTATAGAAAATCATTGGCAAATCTCAGGTTTAGTCCTTAAATCTGTGGTTAGGTTGGGAGGATACTGACTCTCACTCTAGAGCTCCCACTTCCCTTCCCTGAAGGCTAACGTTCGCTTTAGCTCTTAAACACTAAGACCGAATTTAGTATTTTAGTCTGTTATCCTAAAAACTTCAATTCTACACCCAATAAAGTATATTTTTCTATTTCTTTGCACTTAATTCCATGAACGAAATACTTCTTCAAGGAATTAAATGTGATTCTCACTCTTGCTATAGAACTCATACTCAATTTCCCGTATCATATGTTTCACAACATATTTTAACAATTTAATTGACCAGATCGAAAAGTAAATTAAGAACGGAGTTGAAAACCTATCACTATTTATTTTATATTTTAAAATTGGCACATCTAAATTATCTCTTTATTTGTGATATCTCAGAGTAGGGAGAAAGATAAAGGAAACCACTCAGACTTCATGAAAAAGATACAACAAAATATAAATTTCATATATAAAAGAAAGTTCATACAACAATAATAAACAAACAACACTTATCTGAATTTCTTTCTCAAAGCAAATCCCTTGTAGTCTCTCTTAGAAGATGTAGGAAAAAGAAATCCTCACTTCTCTCCCTCTCTAACACTCTTAGAGAAAAATTCACACTTAAACTCACCACAAAATCTCAAAACTATAAAGAAATAAGTGACTAATGGACTCTAAGTGGCTGTGGGGAATGTGAAATAGCGTGGAAGAGAGTGGAAAGCATTTGAAGAGGGGCTTTTCTGATCAATTTCCGCTCTAAATAAAGTCTAATGTTAGTTTTCCAATAGGTGCATCCAAAAATTCTTTAAAAAACGCCCAAATTTGTTGAATCTTCTAGAAACAGGTCTTGCACTTAGATTGGCGTCGTCGACACCAGTGGCCCGTGAACTCTCTGTTAAATGGTGCCGTCGGCGCTGAGGATAATCCGACCTCTGTTCTGTAGATCTGCGTCGTCGGTGTCCATCTTGGCGCCGTCGGCGCTGAGTATTTCTTCATAAACGTCATTTTGACTCCAAAATTCCATCATTTTTGCTTTTAAGTCCTAAAAATCAACCTGCAATAAAACATGAAAAACACACTCATTTAAAGAGTAATATCACAAAAAAATGTGTATAAAATATAGGTCTAAATATGCATATATTTTTAGAATATCAAAATCCCCCAAACTTAAATGTTACTTGTCCTCAAGTAACTCATTTACTACATAAAAATATGACTCATGATAGAGTTTTAACTTCTAGATTTTCATATTTTTGTCCACTGAATACAATAGCATAACTTAAAAAAAATGTAAAATAACTCCTGTTAATACTAAAGGTATAAGAATATCTAGCAATCAAGTCTAAGATTTTTGATTATCTATTCTTTTCAAGGAAAATTTCAAATTGTCATATTAAAGCCACTTAGAATATCAATATGAAAAAAAACTTCATGAAAATTTACTAGTAAGCATGCTAATACTTAAATATAAGTTTAGATAATGTAGCTTAGCTTTCTTCTTTAATTTGATTCAAGTGAAATCAATTTTTAATTAGGCATCTCCTCAAGCTTCTCTTCACATCTTTTTCTTTTTTCTCTCTTTTTTTTTCAGGATTATTTTCAATCTTTTTTCTTTTCTTTTCTTTTTTTAAGTGAGGATTACTATATCTGGATAGCTTTTAATAATTTTGAACTTCATTATCCTCTTCTTAAGATTAAAAACTTTTCACATTCCTTCACTTTATATATTTATATTAGCTTTAAAGATTTTTCATACAGTTTTATTTTTTTCTTCTTACATGAATCTCTAAGATTTTTTAACACTTCAAACAGACAAATTCCTTTACTAATAATAGAATAACATAGTCTTATTCTCGTATACCAAATATCTCAATATTTAAAATTAACCTTTATTATTGAAAATTTTTACTTAAATTTACTATATATTTAGAAACACAAATATAGTTATCTAAAGTTACCATATAATACCAAAGGTCATGCTAAATTTAAAATTTTTGAAAATATAGCTAATTGAGGACAAATAAAATTAAGTTTCTTTCTTTAAAAATAAAATTTTTCTTTCCCCCAAACTTAAATTATTAAAAGATTTTGCATGAAAAACTTAAAAAGAAATAAAGGGTAAAAGAAAACATTTAATACATACAGAAAAGACTTACCTGTTGAAGGTTTTGATACTGAAACTAATTTTAAAATATTGCAGGTGCTAATATGAAAAGCTACAAGACTTAAAACATTAAATAACACATAATACATATAAAAATTTGCTGAGAAAGAATTTATTACAATTAAATTCAACAAAGTACTAAAAACTAGCAACAATATTAAAATGATTTCCAATGTCAAAGTAGTTTTACAATATTACTGTTCACAATATAACATAACATCTAAAATAAAACAAAGTATCACACTCTAAAAGCAAACAATAATAACAATAAAGTAGAACTAATTATAAACTAAAAAAAAGATCAAACTAAAACATCACCAGTCATCATCTTCATCTTCTTCTACATCAAAGTTTTGCTACTGATACGGGGTAAACACAGAGTGAGTAGGAAACTGAATTGAGTGGTCACCCCTTATGTATCTAGCCATCACATCATCATAAGCAGCATCATATTAAACTTCTGCCTTGTCAAATCATCATTATGTGCATTTCTGGCTTCCATATTTTCTATTCTGTTTTCCATCCTCAAGATATCTCCCCGTTGGATCATCAGTTGCTCTATAAGTCCCTGGAGAGTAGGGGTACTAGAAGTAGAAGGAATATCTCTACTCCTACTTCCAGATCTCCATCCAACATGAGATTCATAAGTTTTAATATTTGCAGGCCCAATAGGTTTTATATGTTTAATCCTTTCCTCATTCATTCCAAAATCAACTCCTGCATTGTTCACATAGTGTGAAGATCAGGGCAGGGTGTGCTAAACCACCAGTAGTTTCACCCAAAGCAATAAAACGAGTGTTTCTATAAACAATAGAGCCTACATCTATCATTCTCATCTGCTGGATACAGAAGTTCAAGATGGTTCTATCTTTTGTAACCTCGCTATGATGATTTATTGGTATCATTTTAGTAGAGATAAAATAATGTCAGGCCTTAGATACTACATTTAACATAGAAAGAGGAAAGTTTACCTTAACATTATTCTTCACCTTCCATGCTCCTCTTCCATCAGTAAGAAAAGAAATAACTTCATCTAAGGCCTCATTTGTAGCAGAAAATGATTTGTACTGACAGCTATACACATCCTCTAACAGCTATACACATCCTCTAATGATTTGTACTGACAGCTATACACATCCTCTAACAGGCCTTAAAATTATTTGTACTGACAGAAATTATTTTGCTTCATCTTCAGTACTTTCTCCTCCTCTAATATCTCCTATAGACTGGCAATGGACGTACAAATTGTAGAAGGGTCGGTACGGGAATTGATCAGTCGAATTTTCATCGATCCATCTATTTTTCTTAAACATCTGCACCAAACATGCTTCAATTGTTCCAGTATGATCAAATTTCTCCTTCATCCTCCAATCTAAGTGATTTAAAAGGTAGTTATGATTTCATATTGTATTCATAATACTCTGAAGTTGTCTTTCAATTTTCTTAATTTTCTTCTCTAAAGCTATTGAACTTCTAACTGTCTGTGACATTAATGGTGTTGAAGCATGAGATGAATGATCCAAAATAATATATAATGCTTCATTTCCATTCCCAATATAATTGTCATCAATAGGAATCATGGGTTCTCAAGGTACTAATACTTTCTCCCAACTTTCATATGGCACTTGAGATTGACTGCAAAGTAAGCAAATTGTAGAAGGATATCCCAGTCCATATATAGGCACATTGATAATAATACCCATAATAGATTTGAAAATAATCGATCCCACATCAATGAGCTTTTCTATTTGAATGCAATAGTTTAAAATGACACTTTCTTTTGTAACTCTACTAATCTTCATGCTAGGGAGTAATTTTGCAGAGATGAAGAAATGTCATTGTTTTGATATTAAATTAAGTAGCGAAGCGAAGAAACTAACGTATCCCTCATCTCTGATTTCCCAATTATCATTTTCATCCATCAGAAAATGATATACATCTTGCATTATATCTTTCGTTGGGATAAAATTCGTATAATGACAAATTGACACGTTTTTTACCATATACAAATCATTAATTCGTGGCGGAGTAAATGGTACAGCCTTACCTCGAACGAAGACGACTCATTGGGTAATGTCATATAAGTTAGCATAGAATTCTCTTACTACTGGTACAATAACTGCAGCGGTAGTGTAGCATAGAACTTTCTAATGCCTCTGTACAATGATTTTCTCAATCTATGAACTTATTAATTGTTGATTCTTAACATCTGGTGGTAGAACATCACTTATAATATAATTGACTATACCGACATACCATGGTATATTCATTATATCAATATTATATAATTTTTCATCAGGTAAATTTTCTAAAATTTCCTTTGCAAAATTAGTTAAGATTTCTTTTTTCTAGTCTAGACAAATGATCAACTATTTGATTATCATTTTCATTTATATCAATTACTATAAAATTGAACTCTTGTATAAGAAGTATCCATCTTATTAACCTTGGTTTAACATCCTTCTTTTGCATCAAGTATTTGATAGCAGATTGATCTGTATGCACTATACATATGGTTCCAATCAAGTAAGGTCAAAACTTATCAAAGGCATAGACAATAGCTAATAACTCTCTTTCAGTAGTAGTGTAATTAATTTGAGCATTATTTAGAGTTTTCTAGCATAATATATTACTTAAAAACATTGTTGTACTTTTGTCCTAAATTGGCTCCAATAGCATAATCACTAGCATCGCACATTATTTCAAATGGTTTCTCCAAGTCAGGTGGAACTATTATAAGTGCAGTGATTAATTTTTCTTTCAATATTTGAAATGCTTTTCTGCACTCCTCATTAAAATCAAATTTTGTATCATATTCTAATAGTTGCCCTAATGGTTTAGTTATTTTTGAAAAAAAAAATTATGTAACGTCTGTAGAAACCAATACATTCTAGAAAACTTCTTACCCCTCTAACCATAGTAGGAGGTGGTACATCCATGTCATTTTCAGAAATTTTTGCACAAGTATAATTCCTCTTGCAACCATAAATTGACATTTTTCCCAATTTAGTACTAGGTTGATTCGTTCACATAATTCCAAAACTTTTTTCTAAATTATTTAATCATAATTCAAATGAAGTCTCAAATACAGAGAAATCATCCATAAATATTTCCATTCCATATTCAATCAAATTACTAAAAATTGACATCATACATCTTTAAAATGTCGCAGGTGCATTGTATAGTTCAAAAGACATTCTACGAAAAGCAAATGTTCCATAAGGGCTTGTAAATGTTGTTTTCTCTTGTTCCTTAAGAGAAATTGGAATTTGATGATACCTTCTATATCCATCTAAAAAGCAGTAATATTTGTTTCCAACCAATCTATCCAACATTTGCTCTATAAAGGGTAAAGGAAAGTGATCTTTTCTGGTGGCCATGTTTAATTTTCTATAGTCTATACAAATTCGCCAACTAGTAACTTGTCTTAATGGAATTAATTCATTTTTTCTCATTTACTTCAACGCTCACTCCTCCTTTCTTTGGAACAAACTGAATTGGACTTACCCAATCAATTGTCTGAAATAAGATATATAATTCAAGCATCTAATCATTTTAATATTTCTTTTTTAACAACTTATTTCATTATTGGGTTTAATCTCCTTCGAGAATTAGCTTTGGATTTGTATTGATCATCTAATAGAATTCCGTGCATACAAATTGAAGGACTAATTTCTATAATATTTGTTAAAGTCCATCCAAAAGCCTTTTTATAACTTTTTAACATTTCTATTAATTTTTTTTCATGAATTTCAGTTAAATCAGAAGATACAATAACAGACAATGTAGATGAATCTCCTAAAAACACATATTTTAAATGGGCAGGTAATATTTTCAATTCAAGTACAGTTAGTTTAATACTTGAAAGAATAAAATTTTTATTATCTTTTTCCAACAAATCTAAAGTTTCAAATTTTTCCTGAATATAATCTAAATTCTCTTCTTTTATTTCATTCTCACAATGTTCCTCTTGTCTTAATTTTTCTTCAAACACTTCCTTAAATTGCTCTTTACTCAGATAATCAGTAACTTCCATTCTAAAACATTTATTATCTTTTTATATTGTAGGTTATTTCATAGCTTTTACAATATTAAATGTTACTTCTTAATCATTAACCCTCATTATTAATTCTCCTTTTTGCACATCTATCACAGCTCTTTCTGTTGCAAGAAATGGTCTCCCCAAAATAATAGGAATCTCTTTATTTTTCTCCATATCTAATACTATAAAGTCTACAAGAAAAATAAATTTATTCACTTTTACTAATACATCTTCTATAACTCCTTTAGGATAAGTTATTGATCGATCAGTTAACTAAAGAGTTACAATAGTAGGGGAAATCTCTCCTAATTCTAAATATTTAAAAATTGATAGAGACCTAAGATTGATATTCACTCCTAAATCACATAAGGTTTTTCCAAAAAAACTTTTCACCAATAGCACAAGGTATAGTAAAACTACCAAGATCTTTTAACTTTTCAGGAAGTTTTTTTCTAAATAACAGCGCTACACTCTACACTGAGTGCAACGGTCTCATGATCTGCAAACTTCCTCTTCTTATTTAGTATATCTTTCATAAATTTTACATAACTTAGCATTTGTTCTAAAGCCTCAATGAAAGGAATGTTTATCGTTAACTTCTTACAGATTTCCAAAAATTTTGTAAATTGTTTATCTTTATTCTTCTGCTTCAATATTTGAGGAAACAGAGGTAGTGGTTTTTCTAAAGGAACTTGTATTGGTTCATTTTCATTGTCGTCGCTTTCAATCTCTTCCTTCTCCTCCTCAACTTCAGTTTCTCTTTAGATTGTTGTTTCTACTTCTTTTCCACTTCATAATTGAATAGCCTTAATTTGCTCCTTATTTTGATATGTTGGATTAACTTCCACAGTACTTGGATGAATTCCTAAAGGTATGTTACTAAGTGCAGTAGCAATATGTCCTAATTGATTTTCAATATTTTGAATAGCAGCCCCTTGATTTTGTATTTGAGTTCTCATATTCAACATTACTTCTTCCATCGTCAACTTCTTTTCTTTATCTTGTGGGTTAGGGTTAGAGTTAAATCCAGGAGGATAATAAGGTCGATAATTAGGATTTCCTTGGTTGTTTAAATTTCCTAAAGTCACTGAATTGTTATAATTATTCCAACTAAAATTAGGGTGATTTTTCCATTCAGGGTTATAATAATTAGGATTGGGATTATTATTTCAATTATTTATAGCATTCAAAGTTTCATAAGATGATTGAGTATCAATTATCTGCCCTAGTGAATTTTTCACTAATACTTGTGGTATTTGAGAATAATTCACTCCAATTTGATAAATCTTTTTTGATATAGCAACAATTTGAGATGCTAAATAGACATTGCATCATAGTCATGAATATTGACTACTCTCTTAGGATTTACCCGTTCACAGAGCCAATGAAAATTTTTAGTAGTCATTTCTTCTATTAAAGAGTATGCTTCATCAAAAGGTTTTGACATTAGTGATCCACCTGCAGCAACATCTATAATAGATCTAAGTGATCCTACTAATTCATTGTAAAATGTTTAAATTATTAACCAATCTGGTAAAACATGGTGTGAAAATTTCCTAAGGAGATCTTTAAATCTTTCACAGACTTCATATATCGATTTCCCTTCAAACTGACAAAAAGATGTAATATCGTTTCTAAGCTTAACAGCTTTTTAGGGT
The DNA here is from genome assembly GCA_002079205.1 of Phalaenopsis hybrid cultivar. Classification (NCBI taxonomy): domain Eukaryota; kingdom Viridiplantae; phylum Streptophyta; class Magnoliopsida; order Asparagales; family Orchidaceae; genus Phalaenopsis; species Phalaenopsis hybrid cultivar. The sequence continues at coordinate 581,895 of JXCR01147708.1, forward strand.
GGAAAATATTTAGCCAAAAATTGTTGTGATAGTTCTCCCCAAGTTTTGATAGAGCCAAATGCTAATAAATTTAACCAAGTTGTAGCTTTATCCCTTAATGAAAAAGGAAAAAAATTCTAAGCCTAACAACATCATTAATCACTCCATTATATTTAAAAGTAGCACATATTTCAAGAAAACTAGCAAGATGTAAGTTAGGATCTTCAGTAGTGTTCCTCCAAACTGATTATTTTGTACCATTTGATAATAACAGGTTTAAGCTCAAATTAATTAGCAGCAACATCAGAATTTTGAATAGTCAAGTGAAGTTCATCTGCTATCGGATTAGCATATTCTTTTAAAGGTATTTGTCGATTTACATTTATTTAATTATCTAAGTTATTCGCTATTTTGTTCAAAATTTTAATTTCTTTTTGTTGTTTTCGAATTTTTATAATAGTACGTTCTAATTCTGAATCGTAAGGTCCTAAACCTTCGGATCCAATATTTTGCATAAATAAATATAATAAGAAAAGGAAAATTTCTTAAAAATACTCTTAAATGTATATATATATATATATATATATATATNGTTTGGGGTAAGTTAGCCGTGCCAATTGGCCCAATTAAATAGGGCATTTGGTGTAGGAGATCATGAAGAACAACTTTCATGAAGGGTGAAAGTCATTTTGAGGTTCATTTGGTGTAAGAGACCATGAGGAACAACTTTCATGAAGGGTGAAAGTCATTTTGAGGTCATCATTTGGTGTAGGAGACCATGAGGAACAACTTTCATGAAGGGTGAAAGTCATTTTGAGGTCTAATTGGCCCAATTAAATATGAAATTTGGTGTAAGAGACCATGAGGAACAACTTTCATGAAGGGTGAAAGTCATTTTGAGGTCAATATGGAATTTGGTGTTAGAGACCATGAGGAACAACTTTCATGAAGGGTGGAAAGTCATTTTGAGGTCAAGTTTGGTGTAGGAGACCATGAGGAACAACTTTCATGAAGGGTGAAAGTCATTTTGAGGTCAATTTTGTGTAAGAGACCATGAGGAACAACTTTCATGAAGGGTGAAAGTCATTTTGAGGTCAATTGGTAGAGTAGAGGATCATGAGGAACAACTTTCATGAAGGGTGAAAGTCATTTTGAGGTCAATTGGTTATGTAGGAGATCATAAGGAACAACTTTCATGAAGGGTGAAAGTCATTTTGAGGTCAATTGGTTAAGATCATGAGGAACAACTTTCATGAAGGGTGAAAGTCATTTTGAGGTCAATTGGTTAATCAAGAGATCATGAGGAACAACTTTCATGAAGGGTGAAAGTCATTTTGAGGTCAATTGGTTAATCAATTCGGATTTTTGATTTTTGACCCATTTTATGCCCAATTAAATATGGAATTTGGTGTAGGAGATCATGAGGAACAACTTTCATGAAGGGTGAAAATTAAATATGGAATTTGGTGTAGGAGATCATGAGGAACAACTTTCATGAAGGGTGAAAGTGTCTTTTGAGGTCAATTGGTTAATCAATTTGATGGATTTTTGATTTTTGACCCATTTTAAGCATTAGATCAATTGGTTAATCAATTTGGTGGATTTTTTATTTTTGACCCATTTTAAGCATTTACTCATGACATTTGGTGTAAGAGACCATGAGGAACAACTTTCATGAAGGGTGAAAGTCATTTTGAGTGGCCCAATTAAATACGGCATTTGGTGTAGGAGATCATGAGGAACAACTTTCATGAAGGGTGAAAGTCATTTTGAGGTTCATTTGGTGTAAGAGACCATGAGGAACAACTTTCATGAAGGGTGAAAGTCATTTTGAGGTCATCATTTGGTGTAGGAGACCATGAGGAACAACTTTCATGAAGGGTGAAAGTCATTTTGAGGTCTAATTGGCCCAATTAAATATGAAATTTGGTGTAAGAGACCATGAGGAACAACTTTCATGAAGGGTGAAAGTCATTTTGAGGTCAATATGGAATTTGGTGTTAGAGACCATGAGGAACAACTTTCATGAAGGGTGGAAAGTCATTTTGAGGTCAAGTTTGGTGTAGGAGACCATGAGGAACAACTTTCATGAAGGGTGAAAGTCATTTTGAGGTCAATCGGTTAATCAATTTGGTGGATTTTTGATTTTTGACCCATTTTAAGCATATTGGGCTAAGTTTGATCAAACTTGGGCTAGCCATGGGCTAAGCTCAAATTGATTGTTGTGGTTAGTGAAGAACATCATTAAACTTGAGCTAGCCATGGGCTAAGCTCAAATTGATTGTTGTGGTTGGTGAAGAACATCATAACAAATTGGGCTAGCTTTGGGCTAAGCTCAAATTAATTATTTTATTTGGTGTAAAACATCATTAAAACAATTTGGTGGATTTTTGATTTTTGACCCATTTTAAGCATATTGGGCTAAGTTTGGGTCAAATTTGGGCTAGCCATGGGTTAAGCTCAAATTGATTGTTGTGGTTGGTGAAGAACATCATTATTAAAGGGCTAGTCATGGGCTAAGTCCAAATTGATTGTTATGTTTGGTGTAAAACATCATAATGAACAAGGCTAGCCATGGGCTAAGCTCAAATCGATTGTTGTGGTTGGTGAAGAACATCATTATGAACAAATAGCTTTGGGATAAGCTCAAATTAATTATTTTATTTGGTGTAAAACATCATTATGAACAACTGGATTTGNAAGTCCAAATTAATTGTTGTGTTTGGTGTAAAACATCATAATGAACAACTTTCATGAAGGATTAAAATCATTTTGAAATCAATTTGGTAGTGAATTTAGTGGATTTTGATGAAATTTGGATTTAGACCCAAANGAGTTGATTTGATGGTTAATTTAAATGGATTTTGATAGGTTTGGGTTTAGACTTAAAGCCTTTAAGGGTTAAATTTGGGTCTTACTTGAGCTAGCTTTGGGCTAAGCTCAAATTTATTGCTGTGTTTGGTCAAAAATGACCTTATTGATGAACAANAAGGAAGGATTAAAGTTGTTTTGAAGTTGATTTGATGGTTAATTTGAATGGATTTTAATGGATTTNTCATGATGAAGAACGTTCATGAACGATGAAAGTCATTTTAAAATCAGTTTGGTAGTGAATTTAGTGGATTTTGACGAAATTTGGATTTAGACCCAAATTAGGCATATGGGGCTAATTTGGGTCAAACNTTTTAGGCTAAGCTCAAATTGATTGTTTTATTTCATGTAAAACATCCTTATGAACAACTTTCATGAAGGATGAAAGTTGTTTTGAAATTGATTTGATGGTTAATTTAAATGNTGATTGTTATGTTTGGTCACAAATGACCTTATAAAGGATTTTCAACAAAAATTGGATGCTAATTTGANTTGGTCAGAAATGACCTCACAAAGGATTTTCAACAAAAATTGGATGCCAATTTGAGGTTTAGGGCATTCAATATTGAGATTTGAGGTGTTAGCCAATATTGGGGCTAATTTGGGGTTTTGGATTTAAACCAAATTGGATGATCAAAAGGGCTAATTTGGGGTTTTGGATTTAAACCAAATTAGATGATCAAAAGGTTTTACCAATGCAAAATTTTGAGGCTAATTTTGGGTTTTGGATTTAAACCAAATTGGATGATCAAAAGGTTTTACCAATGCAAATTTATGGTCAAACATTGATGTAAAAGTATTGCTATGAAGCAAATACAACATTTCTTTGGGACAATTGGCATGGTTATAAGTCCCATTGATGTGATTTGATCATTTAGCCAAAATTGGGGTCCCAAGGGCAGTTAGGTAACTTGAGGGTGTCTGGAGCAAAGGACCAAAGATGAGCATTTCAAGTAGAGTTGGATAGATATCCATTCTAAATGAACCTTGGATCAATGAAGCCCCCATTTTGGGTCCTTATGTATTAGTCTTAGCCAGGGTATTGTGAGGGTATTGTGAGGGTATTGTGAGGGTATTGTCAATCCTAAGGTCAAGTAGCCCTATAGGAACTCTCCTTGAGTTCCCTCATAATGATCTTACCTACTAAGNGAATGATCAAAAGGTTTTACCAATGTAAATTTATGGTCAAATTTGATGTAAAACATTGCTATGAAGCAAATACAACATTTCTTTGGGTCAACTGGCATGGTTATAAGTCCAATTGATGTGATTTGGTCATTTAGCCAAATTTGGGATTTCGACCTAAATCAAAATTAAGCTTAATTGAGGGATCAATTGAGCTTAAATTTGTAATATTTTGATCAAATAAAATGTTAATTTAAGTTTAAAATCAAATTTGGGGTCAATTGGAACCAATTTGATTGATTTTGGGTTAAAAAGGGTTTTGAAATTAAGCCTTTAAGGGCCAAATTGGATGTCTTGGTCAAAGATGGTCAAATTTACTAAATCAGGCCACATGGTAGTTGACAAAAATAAAATTGAGAATATTTGGGATTTATTGGGATTTTCTGGGAATTTGTGGATTTTTTTTTGAATTTTGGGTCATGGAAGGGTATTTTGGTAATTTGGCCAAATTTTGGTAATTTTGGGTAGTTTGGAGGTTTTCAAAGTATTTGGGATGAGTTTTTATCAAAAATAGGTGTTTTGGGTAGATTTGGGAGTTTTTGGCCAAAATTGGGGTCCCAAAGGCAGTTAGGTAACTTGGGGGTGTCTAGGGCAAAAGACCCAAGATGAGCATTTCAAGTAGAATTGGATAGATATCCATTACCAAGGGCATTTAGGTAATTTGGGGGTGTGTCTGGGGCAAAAGACCTAAGATGAGCATTTCAAGTAGAATTGGATAGATATCCATTCTAATGTCTGAGGCAAAAGACCAAAGAGGAGCATTTCAAGTAGAATTGGATAGATATCCATTCTAAATGAACCATGGATCAATGAAATACCCATTTTGGGTCCTTATGTATTGGCCTTAGCCAGGGTATTGTGAGGGTATGGTGAGGGTATGGTGAGGGTATGGTGAGGGTATTGTATACCTTAGCTNTTATATTTTATCTCTAAATTTCTTAATTTACCAAATCTATTTAATTTATCGTTACATTCCGAGGCAATGATGCTAAAAACTTGATCCGGGAAATATAGTTGTGTAAAACTTATAAGTTAACTCCGATTTATAACGATGCTAAAAACTTGATGTGTTATTTTATGAATAAGAAATTTAAGTAATTTATGTTGGGATTCTACGTAAGTATACATATCGTTATCAAGAAATATAAGACTTTCTATTTAAGCCCCAAATAGTGATCCCATGAGGAAAGTTTAAATTTGAAATGATAAATTAACTAGGAAATTCACAGAAATAAAACGAAATTACTGTCACTAACTTCAAATTGTTTGAGATACTATCAGAACTAAATCATTAACAATTAACAAAGCTAAAATGCAAAGTTTAAACAATAAATACTAAACTATATTTTTTTGTGATGAAGTTTTCTAATATGAAAAAACAGTAAAATGAGATGAGATAAATGGTTTAAATATGTATTGTGCCAAATAGAAGCAATTTTAATTCTCCACCCTGATTCAGTGTTATAGAAAATCATTGGCTAATCTCAGACTTAGTCCCTAAATCTGTGGTTAGGATGGGAGGATACTGACTCTCACTCCAGAGCTCCCACTTCCCTTCCCCTGAAGGCTAACACTCACTTTAGTTCTTAAACACTAAGACTAAATTTGGGATTTTAGTTCATCACCCTAAAACCTCCAATTCTACACCCAACAAAGTATATTTTCCTATTTATTTGCACTTAGTTCTATGAACAAAATACTCATTCATGGAATTAAATATGATTCTTACTCTGGTTATAGAACTCATACTTCATTTCCCGGATCATATGTTTCACAACATATTTTAACAATTCAATTGGCAGATCAAAAAGTAAATTAAGAATGAAGTTGAAAAATCATCACAATTTATTTTTTATTTTAAAATTGGCACATCCAAATTATCTCTTCGTTTACCACATCTCAGAGTAGAGAGAAAGATAAAAAAAACTACTCAGACTTCATGAGAAAGATACAATAAAACACAAATTTCACATATAAAAGAAAGTTCATACAACAATAATAAACAAACAACACTTATCTGAAACTCTTTCTCAAAGCAAATCCCTTATAGTCTTTCCTTAGAAATGCAGGAAGAAGATATCTCTCACTTTTCTCCTTCTCCAACACCTCTTGTAGCCTCTTCTAGGAAATGTAGGAAGAAGAAATCTCTCACTTTTCTCATTCTCTAACACTCTTAGAAAAGTCTTGTAGCCTCTCTTAGAAGATGTAGGAAGAAGAAATCTCTCACTTCTCTCCCTCTCTAACACTCTTAGAGAAGAATTCACACTTAAACTCACCACCAAAACTCAAAACTCTAAAGAAAATAAATGACTAAGGGACTCTAAGTGGTTGTGGGGAATGTTGAATATCGTGGAAGAGAGTGGAAAGCAGTCAAAGGGGGGTCTTTTTTAATCAATTTCTACTCTAAATAGAGTCTAATGTCGGTTTTTTAATAGATGCATCTAAAAACTCTTTAAAAAGTGTCCAAATTCTTTAAATCTTCTAGAAACAGGTCTTACACCGACATTGGCGCCGTCAGCACCAGTGGCCCATGAACTCTTTGTTAAATGGCACCATCGGCACTGCTCCTGGCACAGTCGGCGCTGAGGATAGTCCGGCCTCATTTTTGTAGGTCTATGCCGTCGGCATCCATCCTGGCGCCGTCGGCGCTGTGTATTTCTTTATAAATGTCATTTTGACTCCAAATTCCATACTTTTTTGTTTCTTTTTTGCTTCAAGTTCTAAAAATCAACAACCTACAGTAAAACATAAAAAATACCCTCCTTTAAAGGGCAATATCACCTAAAATGAGTATAAATTATAGGTCTAAATATGCATATATGTTTTGTGTATCAATGATTATATTAGATAGTACAAAAATTTGATTGTTCTTAGATTGATATCCATAAAGTTTTAATGAAATACATATTATTCTCTTTTATTGTGTTTTTATAATGTAGGAGTATGATGATTCACTGCTTTGGTTAGCTTACTATTGTCTTAAACTATACTTTAAATCTAATTATTTAAGTAAAAAATGAATAATATAATAGGAAATATTTATAGTAGGTGCGAACAACCAGAAATGAGGCAAATTTAATTTTATTGCTTTAAATTACTTTTTTTAGTGTCTGTTTCCTTAGTTTATTGATAGATATAGAAAAATAAATATAAAAATTAATTAATTTCAATCGTTCAATTGCCAGTACCCAGTTTGGTTAACTCTAAGCCTTGGGTGGGGTCATAACAAAAGTAACATAAAGTTTAGAATTAATTTAGTATAATCTTTATGAAAGAACTAATATTATAATTAACATAAAGCTAATATGAAATTTTTGAGATAAATAGTGTATCTTATGATCATAAACATAATTATGAGATGCCAATTTCAAGGATGAATTTTTTTAAGTAGGGAAGATTGTAACACCCAGTGTTTTTTTTGTAAACATTTTGTTAGATCAGAAGTTCTATCATTTTGGATGAGCCGTATTCGATCTGGATGAGGGTTTTTCCGATCGTTTATAAAGAAACAAAAGGAGAACACGAAAGGCAATTGAAAAATAGAAGCAAAACTTTGACTAGATAAAGAGAGCGGGATGAGGGTGATGTCAAATCTGTTCGTGATGTAAGCATACCTGCAGGGTCGATAATTATTGCATACGGACACCGCATGCAGAGATGCACGCGATGTCTGATTCTGGCTGTAGATCACGGTGATCTACGGTCAGGATATATTTCAGTTTTTTTTTTTTTTT
>JXCR01147708.1:589997-612038 GCA_002079205.1 Phalaenopsis hybrid cultivar
TTTTCATCTTTGGTCCCAACTGGTGAGCACCACACAATCCGGCATGTATTTCTTTCACAATATCTTGTGCCTCGGCTCTGCTCAAACACCGTAGCCACATTTGATCGAACGATCTCCTATAGAGGACANCGGAGACACGAGTAGCAGCACCGTGAGAACCCTAGCAGCTCGGTGCTGGCACTAGAAGGAAGAAGGACATTGCTTTTGAGTGGGAGGAGACATCATCTTGATGAGGGCAAAACAACAACAATTGAAGCCAAAGGAGGTGACGCTATTGAGCAGATGAAGTCGACGAGGAAGTATTTTGTTTTCTGTGTGGGAGAGATGTGAACGACACATGACTTTGTGAGCTTGTACGCTAATCTTCTTTGATCTGTTCTCTCTTATCGAATGCCATTTAACGATCTTGAAAGTGGCAAGAGGAGGGTAGACTTGGCCTGGAGCATAAACTGCGAGGTTAGGGTTATTTCTTTTATATTTATTTATTTTTTAATATTTAAAAACGAGATGTGTGTGGGTATTAAAAGATTAAAATAAATTCGAAAAAATGAATTTAGTGAAAGTAAAATAATGAAAAAATGCTTTCTAATAATAAGGTTAATATATAATAAATTAAAAACAATCAGTTATATATTTGATTATAGCTTTTCATTGCAGATAGGTTGCGAGAATAATTGACATGGGAGTCGTCAATGTTTGCAGAGAGTACTCATGTATTTATGACTAGATCAAATACATTTACCGTTACTAGTTATATTTATATCACTTCATGTCCATAATGTATTGTTCTATTGAATTTTATTCATATTGCAGGAAAGACATGTAAAATCAGTGTTTTTTAAATTATCATAGATGTTGAATATTATATAAGTATATGACAGTTATACAAATGAGAGTGAAATAATCATTAGTAGATAGTGATTCTTATAGTATGACTGCATGTGCATGTTTGGTTATGACGGAGTTCACCCCATTATGGTATTAGCGGGGAATGTTATGCTAATCATGCACGTGATTGGAAAAGGATCTTGATATTGATGCACGGTGCTCCTGTGATGGTTGTATACCTATTAAAATGATATTAATATGTAAACGATGCATTAGGATATAGTGAATGTTTAAAATTACATTGAATGATCATATTAGATAACACAAACCTTCAAATGCTCTTCAATTGATTTATATGAAGTTCAACTAGAATGCATATTATTATTTTTTCATTGTTTTATTATAGTTTAAGAGTATGAGTACTCATTGGCTATGGTTAGCTACTATTGTTTTAAATTGCATTTCAGGTTTAACTATTTGATTAAAAGATGAACACTAGATAATAAAATGTTAATAGTAGATGCAAACAACCATGAATGAAGTAAATTTGAATGCATTTATTTTAATTTATATTCTTTAGTGACTATTTCATTTGTTAAATGTTAATTATAGAAAATGAAAATAAAAAAAAAGATTAAACTCAACTGTCCGACCGTCTTTGCCCGTCATGGTTAACTCCAGACCCCTGGCCGGGTCGTGACATCCTGTTTTTAGGTTTGTAAGTTTTTTCATGTATTTTGTATCAGGATAGTCATCGACGCTTCTTCTTACCATCAAGAGCTGTTTCATAGGGTTCTAGGTGGTGATTTGGTTGTACCTTATTTTTTTGTGGTGTTTGTCCTTCCCCTAACCTTCCACACCCTCCCACATCAATCCCCATCACCTCTTCCCCACTGTAGCTACTAGAATAGTAGATTTTACTGTTGTTTCTTATGCTTACACCATTTTTAGCCATTTCACTCCCTTCTCAGACTTGTTGTTGTCCATGATAGTTGCACTCCACTATTTTCTTACCTTCCTACATCGCTTCCCATCAACTTCTCTGTCACCATACGAAATTGTTGGAAATCCTTTTTTTTGTAGTATTGATCCTTTTCATCCACATCTCTTCTTATATACATGATCCAAAAAGTCACCCCACGGCTGCGTCGCTCATTCCATTTCCTTGGGCTAGCCAATTCTTGATGGTATATGTCGATTACAACAATTTGATGTTTGATGTTACTTAGGACAGTTAGCTGACACTGTCTTACCACTGTTTCCCCACAGCCCTACACCCTTTTGACCTTGATCCACCTTTCAAATCCCTTAATGATGTGTTTTTTTGATTTGTTATTTTTAGTCTGTCATATTTGTTGCTATTTCAAATTTTTTTTGTGTGGTTGTAAATCCATAATTAAATTCAACAATAATATTTAGTTTTCCTATTATTTTTTGGGTTAACTCTGATATCATTTGGTATTAGAGCTACCTAACACTATTCCCATCCTAAAGTTTCTAGCATCCACCATTACCCAACCCTACCCTCACCCAAATTTTTTCCCTCCCTACATCACCCTCGTCCACCTTACCCTAAACAAAGAAATAATTATCGAAGTGATACCAATAACCTTAACCAAAGTAGGAAAATAAATATTATTATTGGAAGCAAATAACTAGTCATAATAAAAAGAACTTGAAAAGAAAACACAACACACAAACTCATGTTAGGTTAGAATTCGAGTGATGGTGGTGACAATTAGGGGGCTTGGTAAAGCAACAAGGTAGGAAGTGGTTTTCAGGTTATGGATGAAGATTGGCATCAGCTGTGGGCGGTTGGAACATCAAGGAAATAAGGTAAGGCATTCCAAATTGTGGCATTTTGTTATTTGGGGAACCTGGATAGCAACAAAATAATAACAGGGAGGTGTGGTGGGTTGTGACAAGGATGATAAAGGGATAATGAGGGTAGTGAGAATGCAGGGCAAGAACAGTGAATACAACAGGTATGGGGTTGTTGGAAGGTTGCAGGCTATCTTAAAAGACAAGAAAGACGGGTTCTCGTTAATTGATATGGAGTACAATATGGATTGTGGAAAAGAGGTGGTTGGAAAGAGGAAAACTTTAAAAAAGAGCAACAATAATAGCTATTTTAGTTGGTAACAATGAGGAACGATGTGTGATAGAGAAGCGGGGGGTACAAGAAAGGAAAGGTCAAAGATAAATACTCCATCAGGAATAACTTACAGACAAAGCATCACTTGCTTAGAAGGACACCACCTCGGATGTGCTACATTCGCAACACCATCTACAACGCCATACACCTTTGGATACAACCTTAGAAGGGAGAAATTGGGACATTGACATATGTCCTAAATATAAAAATGAAAAAAAAAATAAACCTATAATATGAAAAACAAATATATAGCAATAGGATAATTAGGCATCCCAAATAAACCAGTTAACTCCTCAATGTCAAAAAAAAATTGAACCACTTCTGTCCAAGTATGAATCAGAGCACCTTCCTATCACGTGACTTCCCACATCCATATTCATTTATAGGAGTGTGTTCGGCTCTGTGTCAGTTTTCCATGGCGTGGAGAGCTTCAACCTCATATGTTAAAGCTTCTGACTCCTCTTAGTATGGCTTCAGGTCAACCCAGTTGTTGGTGTTTTCATCCAAAACAAATTCTNGCGTATGGAATAATTTTTTGGGTCGATCAACATCTGCGAAGGCATTGACAGAGGTGTCAGCAGCTCGACTGTGGTTTTGAGTGTCAAAGAACACTGACAAGAAAAAGAAAAATAATGATAATAAATAATTACATGCGGGAGACACGAGTAGGAGCACCGCGAGAACCCTAGCAGCTCGGTGCGGGTACTAGAAAGAAGAATGACATTGCTTTTTAGTGGGAGGAGACATCATCTTGATGAAGGCAAAACAACAACAATTGAAGCCAAAGGAGGTGACGCTATTAAGAAGATGAAGACGACGAGGAAGTATTTTGTTTCTGTGTGGGAGAGATGTGAACGATACTTGACTTTGTGAGCTTGTACGCTAATCTTCTTTCATCTGCTCTCTCTTATCGAATGCCATTTAACGATCTTAAAAGTAGCAAAAGGACCCAGACTTGGTCTCGAGCATAAACTTTGAGGTTAGCGTTATTTCTTTTATATTTATTTATTTTTGATTATTTAAAAACGAGATGTGTGTGTGTATTAAAAGATTAAAATAAATTAAAAAAAATGAATTTAGAGAAAATAAAATAAAGAAGAAATGCTTTCTAATAATAAGGTTAATATATGATAAATTAATAACAATAAGTTATATATTTGATTATAGGTTTTCATTGGAGATAGGTTGGGAGAACAATCGACATGGGAGCCGTCAATGGTTGGAGAGAGTACTGATGTATATATGACTGAATCAAATACATTTACTGTTACTAGTTATATTTATATCACTGCATGTCCATAATTTATTGTTCCATTGAATTTTATTCATATTGCAGGAAAGACATGTATAATCAGCGCTTTTTAAATTATCATAGATGTTGAATATTATATAACTATATTGCAGTTATACAAATGAGAGTGAAAATAAAAAAAAGATTAAACTCAACTGTCCGACCGTCTTTACCCGTCATGGTTAACTCCAGACCCCGGGCCGAGTTGTGACATCCTGTTTTTAGGTTTGTAAGTTTTTTCATGTATTTTGTATCGGGATAGTCATCGATGCTTCTTCTTACCATTAAGAGCTGTTTCATAGGGTTCTAGGTGGTGATTTGGTTGTACCTTATTTTTTTAGTGGTGTTTGTCCTTCCCCTAACCTTCCACACCCTCCCACATCAATCCCCATCACCTCTTCCCCACTGTAGCTACTAGAATAGTAGCTGTTACTGTTGTTCCCTATGGTTACACCATTTTTAGCCATTTCGCTCCCTTCCCAGAGTTGTTGTCATCCATGATAGTTGCTCTCCACTATTCTCCTACCTTCTTACATCGCTTCCCATCAACTTCTCCGTCACCGCCCAAAATTGTTGGAAATCCTTTTTGTCTGTAATATTGAACCTTTTCATCCACATCTCTTCTTCTAGAATTGATCCAGAAAGTCACCCCACGGCTGCTTCGCTCATTCCATTTCCTTGGGCTAGCCAATTCTTGATGGTATATGTCGATTACAACAATTTGATGTTTGATGTTACCTGGGACAGTTAGCTGACACTGTCTTATCACTATTTCCCCATAGCCCTACACCTTTTTGACCTTAATCCACCTTTCAAATCCCTTAATGATTACCACCACCACTCGCACCCTTCCAACATGTCACGTGATGTGTTTTTTTGATTTGTTATTTTTAGTCTATCATATTTGTTGCTATTTCAATTTTTTTTGTGTGGTTGTAATTTCATATTTAAATTCAACAATAATATTTAGTTTTCCTATTATTTTTTGGGTTAACTCTGATATCATTTGATATTAGAGATACCTAACCCTATTCCCATCCTTAAGTTTCTAGCATCCACCATTACCCAACCGTACCCTCACCCAAATTTTTTTCCCTCCCTACATCACCCTCGTCCACCTTATTTCACCTATGGAAAACCCTAAACCCTAAACAAAGAAATAATTATCGAAGTGATACCAGTAACCTAAACCAAAATAGGAAAATAAAAATTATTATTGGAAGCAAATAACTAATCATAATAAAAAACACTTGAAAAGAAAAATATAGTGCACACAACACACAAACTCATGTTAGGGTAGAATTCGAGCGATGGTGGTGACAATTAGGGGGCTTGGTAAAACAACAAGGTAGTAAGTAGTTTTTGAGTTATAGATGACATCAGATGTTGGTGGTTGGAACATCATAGAAACAAGGGAAGTCATTCCAAATTGTGGCATTTTGTTATTTGGGACCTGAATAGCAACAAAATAACAACAGGGAGGCGTGGTGGGCTGTGACAAGGATGATAGAGGGATAATGAGGGTAGTGAGGATGCGGGTCTAGAACAGTGAATACAACAGGTATGGGGTTGTTGGAAGGCTGCAGGCTATCTTAAAAGACAAGAAAGAGGGGTGCTCGTTAATCGATAAGGAGTACAATATGGATTGTGGAAAAGAGGTGGTCGGAAAGAGAAAAACTGCAAAAAAGAGCAACAATAACAACTATTTTAGGTGGTAACAACGAGGAACAATGTGCGATAGAGAAATGAGGGGTACAAGAAAGGAAAGGTCGAAGATAAATATTCTATCAGGAATGACTTATAGACAAAGCATCACTTGCTTAGAAGGATAACACCTCAGATGAGCTACATTTGCAACACCATATACAACACCATCTGCCTATGGATACAACCTTAGAAGGGAGAAATTGGGACGTCGACATATGACCTAAATATAAAAATGAAAAAAATTATAAACCTAAAATATGAAAAATAAATATATAGCAATAGGATAATTAGGCGCCCCAAATAAACTAGTCAACTCCTCAATGTCAAAAAAAAATTGAACCACTTCTATCCAAGTATGAATCAGAGCACCTTCCTATCACGTGACTTCCCACATCCATATTCTTTTATAGGAGTGTGTTCGGCTCTGTGTCAGTTTTCCATGGCGAGGAGGCTTCAACCTCATATGTCAAAGCTTCTGACTCCTCTTAGTATGGCTTCAGGTCAACCCAGTTGTTGGTGTTTTCATCCAAAACACATTATAGTAAAATTAGTATCTATCATCTCTTAACACATTTTGAGCTAGCATAATAGATAAATGAGTATTCTCATGAATCAGGTCTTGAGTCATTACATTTTTAAATTACTCCCCTTTTTTTGTGCCCCTTTGAACGTATCTGATAAACAAGTACTTAAGGAAAAGTAAACTCTGAGATGAAATTTGTTCCAAGCTATGCCACTCTCACTAGTAACTACTCAAGCGACACTTTTTCTCTACTTGGATCCCATTGAAAAAGTTTCTTCCCCACCAAGCTCATAAGACAATTTCTAAAGCTGTGCATCATTATTCCTATCTGGCCATCTGTTGGTGGGTACGCTACTAAACTGAATCTAATATCTATAAAACTGAATATAAACTTCCAAAATTTACACAAAAATCCTCATCTTTGATATGCTAGACCTCCTTTATTAGGGTCAACTCAGGAAAGAGTATTTATTTTAAAATTTTGAATTTCTTTTATATGTGTTTATCATGCCTTTGATATCGGTTCCTCAAACCCATGGCTCTTTTAAAATCCAATGTCAGTGTACTGATGATCCTCTAAATGCCAACAAAATGATAACTTGAGGAACAACAATCTCATACTCTGCATGAACACCCCTTACCATGGGCTCAATATCTTCTAAAATAACTTTTACCAACTCAGCTAGAGTCTCTCTCATGAGTTCAACTAGAATCACTTGAGTATTTTTCTCATGTAATGGATGTTGAGATTCCTTTCTAAAATCTTCATCTTCTCTTGGATTACTATTGATATATAAAATTTTTTCTTGATCCTTGAAAGAGATCATTTTTTTGGTTGTGCATTTTAATTCTTTATGCCCAAACACTGATACTTGAAACACTTTGTAGTTGGGGCATATTTAGAAATATTGGTTTGCTCCACTTATTTTCTACTTTGAATCAGCTTCTCTTTATGCGAGTTAGGTTTGTATGTTCCTCCGTGTGTACTCTGGTTGCAAGATCTTAAGGTTGAACATTACCCATAAAATGTGGTGCTCTCTTGGTGATGTGGTCTCTACACTTTTAAAGCTAGGGTCTAATCATCCTATCTACAGTGAACTAGTAGGTATTTGAGCTACATCTCCCATTTTATCTTAGACCAAGTAATGATCCTGTCTTTTCCTTCACATTGACATATGTGCTACAAATTTTGCCACCAAAACAATTCATTCTTCTTTAACTTGTTGGTGACTAATTTTATCATTTTATATGGTGGGATGTCCTGGTACTCAAAGAAAATTTTGACTATTTAAAGAAACTTGATGAACTCATTTGGATCTAAGTGACCATCAAAATATGGCAAATCCACCGTTAACCTTAAAATCTCGGATTCTCAGATATTGCAGGTCAATTCTTCGTGGTAGAGACTTTTGAACTTTGAAATTTATAATAGGAAATTCACTTCTATATCCGCTAACAAACACTTCATATCTATATCATCTAATAGACATTTCATTTGTAATTGACTGCATTTTGGGTGACACCACTTTATGGTCTTCTTTCCTCAATTTTATTAAGTCGTTGTAGCACTCAATGGAGTTGTCATTATATCTATTATATGATAAACATTTGATTACCATTTGGTACTTGTCTNAAGACTTCTTCTCTACTTGGATCCCATTGAAAAAGTTTCTTCCCCACCAAGCTCATAAGACAATTTCTAAAGTTGTGCATCGTTATTCCTATTTGGCCGTCTGTTGGTGGGTACACTACTGAACTGAATCTAATATCCAAAAAATTGAATATAAACTTCCAAAATTTACACAAAAAGCCCATCTCTGATATGCTAGACCTCCTTTAGTAAGTATTTATTTTAAAATTTTGAATTTCTTTTATATGTGGTTGTCGTCATGCCTTTGATATCGGTTCCTCAAACCCATGGCTCTTTTAAAAATCCAATGTCAGTGCTACTGATGCTCCTCTAAATGTCTGCAAAATGATAACCTGAGGCACCACAATCTCATACTCTGCATGAACACCCCTTACCATGGGCTCAATATCTTCTAGAATAACTTTTGCCAACTCAGCTAGAGTCTCTCTCATGAGTTCAACTGGAATCACTTGAGTCTTTTTCTCATTGGATGGAAGTTGAGATTCATTTCTAAAATCTTCATCTTCTCTTAGATTGCTGTTGATATATACAATTTTTTCTTGATCCTTGAAAGAGATCATTTTTTTGGTTGTGCATTCTGATTCGTTATGCCGAAACGCTGATACTTGAAACACTTTCTAGTTGGGGCATATTTGGGAATATTGGTTTGCTCGACTTATTTTCTACTTTGAATCAGCTTCTCTTTATGCGAGTTAGGTTTGTATGTTCCTCCGTGTGTACTCTGGTTGTAAGATCTTAAGGTTGAACATTGCCCATAAAATGTGGTGCTTTCTCGGTGATGTGGTCTCTGCACTTTTAAAGCTAGGGTCTAATCATCCTATCTACAGTGAACTAGTAGGTATTTGAGCTACATCTCCCTTTTTATCTTAGACCAAGTAATGATCTTGTCTTTTCCCTCACATTGACATATGTGCTACAAATTTTGCCACCAAAACAATTTATTATTCCTTAACTTGTTGGTGACTAGTTTTATCATTTTGTATGGTGGGATGTCCTGGTACTCAAAGAAAATTTTCACTATCTAAAGCAACCTGATGAACTCATTTGGATCTAAGTGACGGTCAAAATGTGGAAAATCCACCGTTAACCTTAAAATCTCAGATTCTCAAATATTGCAGGTTAATTCTTTGTGGTAGAGACTTTTGAACTTTGAAATTTCTAATAGGAACTTCACTTCTATATCCACTAACAAACACTTCATATCTATATCATCTAATAAATAGTTCATTTGTAATTGACTGGATTTTGGGTGACACCACTTTATGGTCTTCTTTCCTCAATTTTATTATGTCATTGTAGCACTCAATGGAGTTGTCATTATATCTATTATATGATAAACATTTGATTACCGTTTGGTACTTGTCTCGGTGGTGGCATGGTTAAGGTTTGGGTTTGTAGAAGAGGGGAGGGTGTATAGGTACTANTTATATCATCTAATAGATACTTCATTTGTAATTGACTGGATTTTGGGTGATACCACTTTATGGTCTTCTTTCCTCAATTTTATTAAGTCATTGTAGCACTCAATGGAGTTGTCATTATATCTATTATATGATAAACATTTGATTACCATTTGGTACTTGTCTCGGTGGTGGCATGGTTAAGGTTTGGGTTTGTAGAAGAGGGGAGGGTGTATAGGGACTATGTAGGGTGCAATGATGGTTTACATGGAAAAAAAGGGGGAAAAAGTTTTCTACGGAAGGGGGAGGGTTTGATATGTTTTTGTATTGAGGATACTAGAATTTCTAGGACAAAAATAAAATTAGACTAGCTCTACTACCAAACAATACCAGAGTTAACCCAAACATTAATAGTAAAATCAAATACTATTATTGGAAGCGACAAGGCAGTTACAATTAAACACACTTGAAAGGAAAAATACAACACACATGACACGCAAACTCATGTTAAGGCAAATTTAGGTTGATGGTGGTGATGGTTGGGGGGCTTGGCGATGTGGAGACATGGTAGGGAATAGGTTTCTAGGCTATGAATGGAAAGGGTAGCAATTATGGGTGCTAGAATAACAAAAAAGCAAGAGACGACAGTCTAAACAATAAAAAAATGCTGTTTGAGGTGACTGGATAGTAAGAAAACACAAAGGAAAGGTGCGGGGCTACGACAACGACGGTGGAGGGACATCAATGACAATGAGGACAGAGGGCTAGCATAACAATGTAAGTTGTTATGAGGTAGCTGGAAAGTCGTGTACTTGTGTGTTATTGAAAATAACAAGTGGGCGAGATGGCAGTTGATTCTGAAGGATTACAATTGGTAGAAGGGAGATGGTTGGAAAGAGGAGAATAGTTGGAAAGGAAACCAAAAGTGGCTATCTTATGGAACAAGGTGTGACAGTGAAGTCAGGGGTACGGGGACGGAATTTCCAAGGATAAATAATCACTAGAATGAAGAAATTGAGATAAATTCGGAGCACCACCCACCTTTGGATGTATCCCTATAATAGAGAAATTGAGATACTGAAACCCCTCCTTAATAAAACAGGAAGAAACTATCAACCTAAAACACAAAAAATAAATATATTGTAATAGAATAGTTATGAGATTCCAAAGAGGATCAACTGATTCCTCAGTTAAAAAAAACCTAGAATGGTTCGGTCCTGGTAGGATTAAAGGGGGCCACTTCCTATCATATGACTTCCCACATACCCATTTATTTGCGGAAGTCTGTCTCCTCTGTATCATGCAAACTTGAAAAGAAAAAAAAAACTATGAAATGTCGTTTATGGGAAATTCACATAGAGATGTCCATGAACCTTTTATGGAGGATGTGTGGCAGGAAATCCTCCAACTAAAGTAGAGGCTTGTTGCATTCAAGAGGTGGCAATCTGGACGGATTACCCATAACAACTATGATGAGTTGCAAGACTTCAGGAATGGAGTGCATTTCTTCCACAATGCAGATTCTAGGGATAAAAACATCTACCCCAAAGATTTGACATGAAATATTTGAGGAGCCAAAGTAATGGTGAATTCGCCACATTTTTATGTTCACTTTGATTTGAACGAGTTCATCAAGTGGCTTTTAACTATGAAACTACTTTTCTTTAGTAAAATGAAGTTACACCAAATATGATGGTGAAACTAGCCGCCAACAAGCCAAAGAAGAATGTATTATTTTTCTGAGAAAATTTGAAGAACCTATGATAGAGCGAGAGAAAAGTGAAGATTTTTACCTTGTTCGCAATGAAAGGAGAAATGTAGTTCGGATATATACCAGTTCACTACATACTGGATGTTCAAACTACAACTTCAAAAGTGGAGAAACTATAAAACTAGGTGACCACCACATCTTACAGACATGGTTCAACCATAAGATCTTAGCTAGAGTAAACCAATGAGAACATCCAATCTAGGAGAAATTGATTCAGATTAGAGAACATGTGGAGCAAACTAGTATTCCTAAATTTGTCCCAGGTAGAAAGNAGACTATGTAGGGTGCAATGATGGTTTACATGGAAAAAAGGGTGAAAAAGTTTTCTACGAAAGGGGGGCGGGGGTTGATAGGTTTTGGTATTGAGGATACTAGAATTTCTAGGACGAGAATAAAATTAGACTAGCTCTACCACCAAACGATACCAGAGTTAACTTCCACCCCTCCCACTTGTTATTTCCAATAGCACACAAGTACACGACCTTCCAGCTACCTCATAACAACTTATATTGTCATGCTAGCCCTTCTGCCCACATTGTCATTGATGTCCATCCACCATCGTTGTCGCAGCCCCACTCCTTCCCTTTGTGTGGGGCTGTGACAATGACGGTGGAGGGACATCAATGACAATGAGGGCAGAGGGCTAGCATGACAATGTAAGTTGTTATGAGGTAGCTGGAAGGTCGTGTACATGTGTGCTATTGGATATAACAAGTGGGAGGGATGACAGTTGATTCAAAAGGAAATTATGGTTTGTAGAAGGGAGGTGGTTGGAAAGAGGAGAACAGTTGGAAAGGACACTAAAAGTGGCTATCTTGTGTTGTTATTGCAAGGAACAAGGTGTGAAAGTGAAGCAAGGGGTACAGGGAAGGAAAGGCCAAGGATAAATACTCACTAGAATGAAGAAATCGAGCTACATTCGGAGCACCACCCACCTTTGGATGTATCCCTATAATAGAGAAATTGAAATACTGAAACCCTTCCTTAATAAAACAGGAAAAAAATATCAACCTAAAACACAAAAAAATAAATATATTGTAATAGAATAGTTAGGAGATTACAAAGAGGACCGACTGATTCCTCAATAAAGAAAAAACCTGGAATGGTTTCGTCTTGGTAGGATTAAGGGGGGCCACTTCCTATCATACGACTTCCCGCATACCCATTTATTCGCGAGAGTGCGTCTCCTTTTCTGTGTCAATTAACTTGAAAAGAAAAAAAAACTATGAAATGTCGTTTATGGGAAATTCACATAGAGATGTCCATGAACCTTTTATGGAGGATGTTTGGCAAGAAATCCTCCAACTAAGGCAGAGGCTTGTTGCGTTTGAGAGGCAGCAATCCAGACGAGTTACCCATAACAACTATGATGAGGTGCAAGACTTCAGGAATGGAGTGCATTTCTTCCACCATGCAGATTCTAGGGATAAAAACATCTACCGTGAAGGTTTGACATGAAATATTTGAGGAGCCAAATTAATGGTGAATTTGCCACATTTTTATGTTCACTTTGATTTGAACGAGTTCATCGAGTGGCTTTTGACTGTGAAACTACTTTTTTTTAGTAAAATGAAGTTACACTAAATAGGATGGTGAAACTAGCCGCCAACAAGCCAAAGAAGAATGCATTATCTTTTTGAGAAAATTTGAAGAACTTATGACAGAGCGAGATAAAAGTGAAGATTTTTACCTAGTTCACGATGAAAGGAGAAATGCAGTTCCGATATATACCAGTTCACTACATACTGGATGTTCAAACTACAACTTCGAAAGTGGAGAAACTATAAAATTGGGTGACCACCACATCTTACAGACATGGTTCAACTATAGGATCTTAGCTAGAGTACACCAATGAGAACATCCAATCTAACCCTCCCATAGGAGAAATTGATTCAGATTAGAGAACATGTGGAGCACACTAGTATTCCTAAAGTTGTCCCAGGTAAAAAGTGTTTCAAGTGTCATGGATTTGGGCATGTTGAATTAGATTGCACAACTAGGGAATGATCTCTTCTACTGATTAGGGAGCAACTAAAGAAGTAAACAAAGATGGAGAAGAAGATGAAGACATTGAAGATGACCCTCAACTTTAATCCAAGGAGAAAGAGACATTAGTGATTCAAGTGGAGCCCATTAAAGAGATTTTAACTGGATTAATCAAGGATGTTCTAGAGGTAGTGAGTCCAAGGTAATGTATGTTCATACAAAGCATGAGGTTGTGGTGCGATGAGTTACCTTTTTACAGACATTGAGAGGAGCATCCAAAACTTGCACGAGATGTCCAAAACTAATTGAGTAATTTGCATTAAGCAATGAGTTATGCTTTTGAACAATAATAGTTAATGAATAAAAACTAAGGGAGATCTCACATCTAAGTGAAAACTACCATCAAAGTGTTGCCTTCCAAAAGGCTTGATGCAAATGGTGTGCTAAGTATGCAAGTTGCAAAGGGTATACTCGTTTTCGGTGGTATGCTAAGTACAAGTGATATGTTAAGTGCAAATGTCAACAAAGACTGAACATTCATTATGCAAGGTTCACATGACAATGTCATGGATATATGATTAAAAAATATAATTAATTTAAGACATTTGTAATATTATTTTTAATACCGCATCTTTAATGATTCATAGTATGTAACATATATGTCCCTAACATGTGAACATGACATAACACATACATGAAAATAGACATTGGAGGTTTGAATCATATACTAACATGTATGGAATAACATGGATATGTATATGAACACACTAAGTAATCAACCCACAATGTAAATATGTGATGAAATGCCTCACTTCTTAATGTGCAATCAAGGAAATGAAAAAAATTGATAATTTAATTGGTTAGCTCTCATATTGGCATAAACTAATAAAACATAGAAAATAAAGCTAAAAAAATGAGATAAATCTATAATTGTCCATCCTAAGATGGAGATAACAATAAAAGGATGTAAATTTTACATTGCGTACAACATGGAACGACATGTGTGTGAATGTGTAAACTTACAGACAAAACAAACATGACAACACACTTATCAAAACATGGTATTCTAGCTTATAAGCTTAATTATCATATAGCCACACATGAAAATTCTATATTTATCTCTTAACACAACAAAACGTAGCCATGAGTGATATGTCAGGCAAAATTTTTTTTGCCTCTATTTTTGACAAAGAAATGTATTGGATTCTTGACACAGGAGCCACGAATCACATGGTATGTTCAATCAACCTACTGACTACAAAATTAGTGTCACCAATTTAAAAGTTCACCTGCCTAACGGGGATACTGCAACTGTCCTGTGCATAGGCAACATCCATTTTGCTATCTTCGTTCTAAAAAATATTCTATGCGTCCCTTCCTTAAAATCAAATTTGATTTCCCTTAACAAATTTATGCTTGATTCACAATGCCTTGCCATTTTTAATAACCACACTTGGGTGCTACAAGACCAACAATCAGAGAAAATAATTGGGACGATAACTAAAAGAGGATGACTCTACTACATTGATACTCTACAAAAAAGCAAGTGCAATGTTGCTACTTCACCATCCCCAAATCTCTAGCAGAAACGTCTAGACTACCCATTGAATAAGGTTTACAGTCTGTTTCCTTTCCCAATTATAGACAAGAAAATTAGCAATTTTTTTATTGTTTAATTTGCCCATTGGTTAAGCAAACTCGTTCAACTTTTTAAACAAGTTCCATTCGCTCAAAAACACTTTTTGAATTAAACCAAGTTTCTTCAATCACAGAAGCAAGATATTTTCTAAAAAAATATTAATGATTATACTCAATGCACATGGATATATTTGATGAACCAAAAATTAAATAAACATTCATACATCATCAAGTTCATAAATCTCGTTGAAATTAAATTCAACTTAAAGGTTAAAATCATTTGAAGTGATAATGATCCTGAATTCATATTGTAGGGAATATTTATCTCGACAAAGACATCATTCACCAATCCAATTCTCTCCACTTAGTAACAAAATGGCATAGATGAAAGATAACATCGCCATCTACTCAATGTAGCTTAAGCCTTATTGTTTCAAGCTAAATTACCAAAAACATTTTGGGGAGATGCAATTCTAACTGCCACCTACTTAATTAACCGAACACCAACACCCCTTCTCCAAGGAAATACTCCTTAAAAATGTTCTTCCAAACAGAACCTACATATGATCATTTGAATGTGTTTAAGTGCATACGCCATCAACGACCAACCAAGTCTGATCCTAAAGCCATTCCCTATCTTTTCTTAGAGTATCCATATGCTCAAAAGGGCTATGGAGTCTATGACCTTTTAATTGGGAAACTTTTTGTGTCACGAGATGATTTTTTCCATGAAAACACTTTTACTTCCCCTTCTTTTGCTACAGATAAAGGTTCAATTATGCACTTCACCACCCACACTAACATGACTTCATTCAATGAATTAGCTCAAGAAATTATTTCATATTCTCAAAACAACGAAATCCCCTCTAAAGAGACTCCTTCACTTTCACTCACATAAAATTTATCCTTAGAACAACCTTCAACTCAGGACCAACAAATATCATCAACATGACCAATGAGAACAACAAAACACCTTGCCATTTGCGTGAGTATCATGTTGGTATTGATCTTCTCTCACGACAACCCCAACATCGAACTTCGTGTTGGCCAAAGCTACAGGTACCTTCTATCCATTAACCAACCTCTGTCATATGTTATATTGTCACCTAAACATTGTGCTTTTACAACCGCTCTTTCAATTGAAAGCATCCAAGCACTTTTTTAGAAGTTTCTCATGATCCAATATGACAAGTTGCTATGTGAGAAGAACTTGACGCACTCAACTCCAATGACATATGTTCCCTTATATCATTACCATTTGAAAAACGACCAATTGGATGCAAATGTGTATACAAAATCAAACATCATGCAGATGAGACAGTTGAACGCTATAAAGCCAGATTAGTGGCAAAAGGGTACAATCAAATTGAAGGATTAGGTTACCAGGAAACCATTATCCCTATAACAATGGTTGTAACTGTTCGCCTACTCCTTGCGTTAGCTTCAACTAAGCAATGACATCTCCACCAACTAAATGTCAATATTGCTTTCTTGTATTTGGACCTCGAAAAAAACATATATATGTTGCTACCCCTTGGTCTCAGAAGAAAAGGGGAGACTCGAGTTTGTAAACTCCACAAATCATTATATGGTCTCAAACAAGCTTACTACTATGATTCATCAAGCTTTCCACTGCTCTAAAGTGAGTCAAATTTATGCAATCAAAAGCAGACTATTCCTTGTTTGGCCGATCCTAGAATAGTAAATTCATCGCCCTTCACTACAATGGTTAATCGAAGATGTCAAAATATTCTTGAGGAACCAAGTCAAATTAAAGTACCTTGGAAAATTGAATATTTTCTTAGTATTGAGGTTGCACGATCTCAGAAGGGCATTGTGCTTTCACAATGAAAGTATGCTCTTGAAATACTCAAGGATGTTGGGTACATCGGTGCAAAACAAGCCACTTTCCCTAGGAATAAAACATATCTCTTAGCAAATCAGAAGGAGATTATGTCACTGATCCATCATAATACCAAGACTAGTTGGGAGATTAATCTACTTTCCTATCACATGCTCTAACTTGGCCTATGCAATTCATATTCTATGTCAATTTATGGACAAGCCATGAGCACCACAGTTAGAAGCATCTCATCGTGTCCTACAATATGTAAAATAGACAGCAGGACAAGAAACTTTCCTCTCAATAGGAAATTCAATCAAACTAAATGTCTTTTGTGATGTAGATTGGATCAGGTGTCATGACACTCGAAAATCAGTTACTAGGTATTTTGTCTTTCTTGGGAGTTTATTAATTACTTGAAATATCAAGAAACAGACCACAATACCATGTTTTAGTGCAGAAGCTGAATATCGGTCCATGGCTGCTACCTGCTACTAGATTATTTGGCCAAGAAAAATTTTGGCCGGATTTAAGGATCATGCATTCACATCCTGTTAATTTATTTTGTGATAACCAAGTAGCACTTCACATCACCTCGAATCCAGTATATCATTAGTGAACAAAACACATAGCGATTGATTATCATATAATACAGGAGATGGTTCAAAAAGGAATGATAAAATTGACTCACGTGTCCACTTTAGAGCAACCAGCTGACGTTTTCATAAAATCACTAAATTATTCTCAATTCTCATACTACTTAGCAATTTAGGAATTATTAACATGCATTTCAAACCTGAGGGGGAGTGTTAAGAATTGCACGGTCAATCCTATGCATGATATCCATAAGTAATTAAATGCATAATCAATCATATGCATAATATCTGGATGAAATTAAGCAATTATTGCATAATTAAGCTTCAATAACACTATTTTCTCTAATTTGGTGTAAATAGACCTGATTGCATAGGCATAAGTTTAGGCATAATTTTTGTTCTTATTTTACTCATCTTTCCTATTTTAAATCTTAAATTTCTAGCATAAAAATCAGTTCTTTTTGTACGATGAAAAGAGAAAGAAATTCATACGATGTTAAAGATTTGAGTGTTATGTATTAAGTATGAAATTTTAGCATTAAATATATAAGAATTGTGTGGTATGTTTGTAAATACTCCTAAAAAAGATTGTGAGATAGGTTTTGAGCTTCTTGTGGGAAAGATTGCTAATGAGTTAGGTGAGATAAAATTTCTATCTTCATGCTTGAATGTTATGAGGTAGTTGTAAGCTTCTTATGTGAAAGCTTTAAAACAGAGTTAAATTGATGTGTGGGCATCAAAGCAAATAAACTCAAAGTTTTTGTGGACATGAGAATAAATTAAGGACAAAAGTAATGAGATTGAGAAATAAAAAGAAAAAAACATCATAAGAAATTTAATCTTAGGAGTTCAAAGTATCACATAGATTTGATGGTATCTTCTTAAGGAACTTATGCAAAGAGGAAATCTAAAGTATTTATTTAATAAGCTTTCTTTATCAATGCTTATAAAATATATTCACATGACAAATTTGTGCTTTCTTATCTTTTGTTGAGCCAATGGTGTACTCCTACATTGAGAAGAATTGATGGGTACCCCTTTATTATGCATTACAATTATGCCTTTTTTAATTAATGAATAATCATTTTTTCCTCTTATATGGTCACTAAGCTTACTTTAAAAATCAAGTAAATTTTGTTGTTCTCCATTTTTGTTGATTTATGTCTTTTACAATTACTTTATTATTCAGTATGCTTATTCTTGGGCTATCATTCTCATACAAGAAAACTATACATACTGTTTTCTTATTCTTACATGCTAATGTATTCATATAAAAAAATTATGTGCATTCTTAATGTATACCACCTAATTCCTATGTATTTACATGTATAACATCTAAACTTTGGTTTTTGTGGAGTTTTTCGAACCAACTACCCAAAACATTAACTATAACAATTTAATCACCCACAACTTGAATATAACAATTCATCACTTTTCTTTGCAACCATCCTCCTAAACCCACTCATGAAGTTTTTGAGTGAAAGTTTTGGTTTACTAAAATGCTATATTTAAATTATGGATAGTTAGCATGTTATATACAATAAGTTGAATAGTCGGTACGTAAAAATAACCAATCCTTCGTATCACATAAAAATATCACCATTTTAACTTCTAAAATGTGATGTGCACATTTCCATACATAGGTAATGTGTCATGTATGTAAAAATTAAAGTATAGGAGTTACATACGTAAATAAATGGAAATTCAATGGTATGTATGTAAATCTTCCTATAATAAAAAACGAACACATAGCAATATAAGAATAGATGTTAATTATTATAAGTTTAATATGTTTGGAATGGATCTAATTAAACATTAGAGATTTATTTTTTCAAAATTTAAGCTGATTTGGGGCTCCCATTTGGCTTGAACTCAGTTGCTAAAATAAAAAATTAAATTCATTAAATTTGCTCTTGGACTTTATAATATTGGCATGTGCGACAATTTCTTTGCAAGAAAATTCAATTATATATGGGCCGGTAATAGTCATGGTAGCATTTCCCAGGAGACCTGGTCAAGTGAGTTTATAAAAGACTATTTATGTCTTTCTACCACTGAAATAGAAAATATCAAGGTTTTATATTTTGAATTTTATTTCAATTGTATGTGATACAGTGAAATTTTGTAGAACAGTTTATTTAATGCTTTTAAAAATAAAAGAGAGGCTATTCATTCTATAATTGTTATTATTACAGCATTAAAAATAAATTAAATCAAACAAAATTAGATTAGATGAAAAGTCTTTACAATCTGTTAAAATTATATTTAATCTTTACAAATTTTAGAGATTATTTGCATGAAAATTGACTCTTAGCATAGAAAAAATATTGCATCAGGACTCCGCAATGTGCGGAGTCCAATGAAATTACGCCACGTGGAAGTAACAGAAAAAAAAATCGACCCGATAACACAAGAGAATATTCCCCCTGCGTTATTCCGTGTTATTCAGGTGTTATTGTATGTTATTCATGTGTTATTGTGTTCTGGGAATATTTTCGATATTATAATAATACTATAACACATCAATAACACTTTAATAACACACAATAACATCTGAATAACACACAATAATACCTGAATAACACGGGAAGAATATTTTCTTGTGTTACCAGACATTTTTTTATTCTGTAACCGCAACATGACATGATTTCATTGGACTCCATACGTAATTCTACGTGCGGAGCCCTTAGCACAACCTTATCTACTTGTTNAAATTAGACTAGTTCTACCACCAAACGATACCAGAGTTAACTGCCATCCCTCCCACTTGTTATATCCAATAGCACATAAGTACACAACCTTCCGGCTACCTCATAACAACTTACATTGTCATGCTAGCCCTTTGCCCTCATTGTCATTGATGTCCCTCCACCGTCGTTGTCACAGCCCCACACATTCTCTTTGTGTGGGGCTGTGACAACGACGGTGGAGGGACATCAATGACAATGAGAGCAGAGGGCTAGCATGACAATGTAAGTTGNAATATTGATGTAAAATTTGAATAAAAAACTTTTACGATTAAATTTAGAACTATCTGATGTTGAATTTCAACAAATTTTTTGTCAAACTAAATGTCTGGACAAACCAAACCCAATAGTACCAAAAGTAATTTTATTGGACTTTAAATAAGCTGAATGAAATATTGTTAAAAATAAGCTGAATGAAATATTGTTAAAAAAATTATAATAATATTTAAAGGCTCCTATAATAATAAATTTACATGGTTATAGTCAAATTTAGCACATGACAAAAGATATCCAACAATCATAGAATCATGCAATTTTGAGGCTACCAACATGCTTAAATATGTTTGAATAGTATAAATCAAATGAATAATAAAGTGTTGTCAATAGAGTTCTCTGAGACATTTAATAAAGTTGCTTGAATGTCACTTTTAAAAGTTATAAATAGATTTAGCCTAATAGCCTAAACCATCAGAACAAAGCCCATCCTCCATCACCCAACTAATGGGCCAACCATAACCCACCATGACCCATCATGACACTACAACCTAAATTAAAATTAACTTTATCATGGGACAAGTAATAAATGACAAACCTTGCACTCATCACCATGGTGGAGGACACTTGGCACCCAAGTCAAGCCCACCAATGTTCAAACTTTATGGAGATAAACCAGACCAAATCGGGTCAAGCACAACCAAATCCAGTCTTAGCCACCCCACAAAATGCCTTCCAAATCAATCCAATCCCTCTATGCCATCTTCTCTACCATTAGTGCCACCATGGTCAACGAATCATAAAATGGAAAAGCTTTGCTCCACTACCAAAAACCCCTGAAAGTCCTCTATAAATCATGTAAAAAGCCACACTGAGCTTTCCCACATCAGCCAAGCTCATCCCATGAGGTCCGATGAATATAAATAGTTGTAACCCAAGTGGCATGCCCGCACACGAAGCTCCTTAGGTAGCCACCAAAACCTTTTTATCTCACCATAGAAAAATTTTCCATTGACCAAGGCAATTGATCCTGGCCATACTCAAACCATTCCCTCCACCATTAACTCCTAATTTCACTACTAAAACCCAGAAACTTTTTCGGCTTCTACACCAACCCTCTCCAAACTCAAAACAAACTTTCTCAAAATCTTTACAATGCCTCAAAACATTCCTTCGCAATTAAGATTAAGCTTTCATGCTGCCTCTAACCTATTCAAACACAAAACTGTGGCACCATTAGAGCCAACTCATAGCTAGAGCCAAATCTAGTCCAAATTGAAGGAAAGGGGAGCTGCACAACCTCCCATCTTTGTGTTGACCTCACTTTTGGTTAAGGTCTAGAAAACTTCTTTAGTAGCCTAGGTCTAGCCATAGGACTTTCCTATTGACTAGTCTTAGAAAACGAGAAAAGGTACCCTCACCATTAGAAACTCAAAACTCTTCTCTTTACTCAACTTGAAATTTCACATATTGATCTTAACCTCTAGCATTTAGTAGGTAAGATCATTATGAGAGAACTCAAGAGGAGTTCCTATAGGACTACTTGGCCTTAAGATTGACCCTGGGTGTTGGTTTGGAACTAAGTTACATAATATCCTCACATTATCCTGACTAAAACCAATACATAAGAACCCAAAATGAGGGTTTTTATTGATCCATTGTTCATTTAGAATGGATATCTATCCAATTCTA